>CM050412.1:44999748-45059748 GCA_027564155.1 Gymnocypris eckloni scoliostomus
GAGCGATTTTTTTTTACTCAGTAACGAATGTGTTTTAAAATGTAGCGAAGTACAATACTTCCCACAAAATGTACTTAAGTAAAAGTAAAATTACAGATTAAAAACATTACTTAAAAAAGTACAAGTACACAAAAAAGCTACTCAATTACAGTAACGCGAGTAAATGTAATTCGTTACTTTCCACCTCTGCCAGTAATAAATGAAAAAAATATATTTTGGCAAAACAAGAAAAATATACACATCTTCATTCTGTTCAAAAGTGTTCACGCCCTGGCTCTTAATGCATGTTTCTCCTTCTGGAGCATCGGTGAGTGTTTTAATCTTCTGTAATAGTTTCATTTGAGTCCCTCAGCAGTCCTCGGTGTGAAAAGATGGATCTCAAAATCATACAGTCATTGTTGGAAAGGGTTCAAATACACAAAAATGCTGGAAAACCAAAGAATTAGTGTGAGCTGAAGGATTTTTCTGAAGAACAGCAGACAGTTTAACTGTTCAGGACAAACAAGAGACTCATGAACAACTATCACTAAACTAATAAACACAGCTGAGGATCATTCAGAGAACAACACAGTGTTAAGAATTAAGGGTGTGAAAACTTTTGAATGGATCATTTTTATAAATTCAACTATTATTTATCTTGTGTACTACATCTTTTATGTGAAATATCTTATTCAGGTCAGTACTAAATAAACAATAACATGCATTTTGTATGATTCCTCTTACTTGGTAAAATAATCAATATTTTGCAGATTCTGAAAGGTGTATGTCAACTTTTGACTTCAACTGTATATATATATATGTATATATGTGTGTGTGTACATGTATGTTTAAATGTACATAAAGCAAAATAAAAGATCTAAAATAAAGTTTTATATGGATAGATAGATATACACACATGCATACATGCACTTAATTCTACATCATGAATTGATTTGACCTTTTCCATAAACTCTATTTTGGCCCTTCAATTAAATATTTTACACGTTTGCTCTTATTTATACAAAATTGTACTATACATAAAAAGGAACTCAAAATATGCATCTTTCTACAGTTTAATTTGATTTTAAAATAAATTTTGCATAATTAATTTTTGTTTATCCATCAACTCATAAACCCCAGTTTGGCCTGTTTTTATCTAAATGTTTTATTTAAAATCGATTTTGGTTTAAAAATAAATAATATATATATACATGTATGAATAAAAAATTAAATGCATATATTAAAATTACATTAAAAAAATATATTTTAAATAATAAAAAGTTATTTTACTTTCAAAGTTAGTGTTGGAGTACGATAATTTTTTTTGTGCATTTCAGCATCTTCCATGAACACAATTCAACTGTTGTTACATGATGCTGCCACCTGCTGGACACGTGCAGTATTTCGACTCAAATGGGATTTGATGGAACTTCAAGTCAAGTCGAGCTTTACTGTCATTCTGCTACATGTGTGTACATACAGAAACGTCGTGTCTCACAGGACCACGGTGCTACATGAATACACACATACAACAATGAAGTACAAAAGAACACTATAAACCTACACACCACTAACCTGACAGATTTAGACTATAAATATACTGTATATAAATGTTATCCTATACATAGACTAAAAAATACAAAACTGCTTCAAATGAATCCTGTGCATGTGCAGAGAAACATCAGAAGTCAAGCAGCTGGCTGGGGAACAGTGTAAGGTGATTTGTGGTGAATGAGCATGTAATCATACAGATACTATTGAGTCTTTTTGTGGGGTTGTGTACACAGTAGTGTGTGAAAAGTGTCTAGTGTGAATAGAGGAGAGTGTGTTACTACAAGTGGTTTGTACAGGCCCACTCACCTGTGTGTAGCACATTTCCAATTGCAAAAACTTATAATTTTTCTGTGATGTGGTAAGGTTGGGGGTACGATGGTCCATGTT
This sequence comes from Gymnocypris eckloni scoliostomus, assembly GCA_027564155.1. Classification (NCBI taxonomy): domain Eukaryota; kingdom Metazoa; phylum Chordata; class Actinopteri; order Cypriniformes; family Cyprinidae; genus Gymnocypris; species Gymnocypris eckloni. The sequence continues at coordinate 45,001,669 of CM050412.1, forward strand.
TCTGGAGGTAGTGTGGGGTTTCAGAGAGGGGCGGAGGGATGAGTTCAGGGCTCTCACAGCCTGGGGGAAAACGCTGTTGAGCAGTCTGGCGGAGCGGCTCTGATACTCCGGTACCGTCTTCCTGAGGGTAGGAGCTGGAGGAGACTGTGGGAAGGGTGGGTGGGGTCCTTCACGATACTATTGGCTTTGCTGGAGCATCGTGTAAGGAAAATATCCAGGATGGAGGGGAGAGGGGCACCAAAGTTCACTGTCCGCTGGAGGGTCTTGCGGTCTGCTGCACAGCAGTTTCCGTACCAGACAGTGATGCAGCTGGTCAGCACGCTCTCAATGGTACCCCTGTAGAAGGTGGTGAGGATGGGTTGAGGGAGACTTGCTCTTTTCAGCCGGCGGAGAAAGTGTAGGCGGTGTTGTGCCTTCTTTGAGAGTGACATGGTGTTGGTGGTCCAGGTGAGATTCTCTGTGAAGTGCACCCCAGAATTTAGTGCTGCTGACTCTCTCCACAGTCGAGCTGTCGATGGTCAGTGCGGGGTGGTCAGAGTTTCTCCTGAAGTCCATCACAACCTCCTTGGTCTCGCTCGAGGTGTTGTGGCCGACACGGACTGACTGAGGTCTTCCGGTTAGAAAGAGCAGGATCCAATTACAGAGGGAATTGTTGAGGCCCAGCAGGTTTAATTTATTAATGAGCTGTTGTGGGATTATTGTGTTGAATGCTGAGCTGAAGTCGATGAACAGCATTCTAACATATGAGTCTTTATTTTCTAGGTGGGTAAGAGCCAGGTGGAGGGTGGAGGTAATTGCATCATCTGTAGAGCGGATCGAGTGTGTTGGGGAGGCTGGTTTTGATCTTGTGCATGACTAGCCTCTCAAAGCACTTCATTATGATTGGAGTCAGTGCTATGGGACGGTAGTCGTTTACTTCTTATCATACCAGTAAAACAGCCAGGGCTTGTTTGATTATACATCATCTAACAGCTACAGGAATAATACACAGACATGAAGTTAAAATTGTTTTATTGTCTTACATGTAGATTATGTAAAAGCTTCCACAAAGAAAAAGAGTAGAAAACAATCATTAGAGTATTAACAAGTCTGCAACAAAACCACATTTCAACTTATATATTAGTGTTAATCCGAGTAACGTCCTCCTCTGTTTTGAGCGGTCTCTGTTCGTGTCTCTTGGACGGTCTGGAACGTCTCTCTGAATCCTGAGCTTCGTAGAGGAGAGCCATGATCTGCCGGCGGACACGCATCTGGACGCTGGGGTCTCTCAGCAGACGGTACTCCATGGCCACCTGGCTGGAGAAGACGGAGGCGGCGTCCGGAGCCGGGTTCTCCAGGACTTTAGCGGACATCTGCTTCAACACCTCCAGCTTCTGCAGCTCGATGTCGGATTCGGAGGAGCGCGTGCGCTTGCCGGATGTGCTCCGGGGCGACAGCGAGTACGAGGCGGTTTCCTCGGGGATGCCGGTGTCTGGAGTGCCGGGCATCGGGGAGAGACACACGCTGATGGAGTCAAAACTGTCCACTTCTTTATCCGTCTCCTGCGACATTTCATCCGACTCGTCCAGAGTCTCCTCCGCTTTATCAGAGGACGGAAAACCCAGCTGCAAGAAAACCAGGCTGTTAATGACTCATGCAGTAAATGTAGACAGTCATAAAAATGGAATTTATTGTATAAAACTTTCAATTTCACCTTATGAAATGTTTTTTGTAAAAAGCTGTAGAAGAATGCAATTGATTACAGGCATTTTGATTACTAAAATATCAAATTAAACTGAATTCGGAAAAAATAAAACGGATTCACCAATTAAAATTTATTTGATAATCTTTAAAAAATTAAGCTTAATGTCTGCCTTCATTTGATTGCCATTGCTTTTTATAATAAATGTGCATTAAATAATATAACTTAGAATTTCTTAAACACAGCATTTCGCAGGGACCTATTTTTCTTTCTGTAAAAAAAAAAAAAAACCTGTAGAATAATTAATTGATAACGCATGCATTTTGATTACTACAAAATTAAATCATTAAGATGAAATCAGAAGAATTAAAACAAAACAGAATTTGGTAACTTAAATTAAATTCATGGAGAAATTTGTTAATCTTATTAATTGTAGTTGGTAACAATTTACAATGTGTTAAATACATTAGATTCCAACATTATTAAAATCAAAAGTTGTATCCATTAATGTTATTTAAGGGACCTGAGCTAACAAACTAACAATAGACAGTTGTATTTATTAACTAACATTAACAAATATTAATAAATACTCTAGCAATGTATAGCTCATTGTTAATTAATGCATTAAATAATACTTTGTTTCCTACCTATTTCTATTGTGCATTTTTGTTGAGGTTAATATTTTTGATTGCACTTACTGGTAATGATAATCATTTGCGCCTCCGTTGCTCAAAGTGTTGGTTTCGTCTCGAGCTATTAGCACTTCTTTAGGCTATTGGCTGGGCTAAACCGAAGCCGGCCACAGCGCTTACACTCTATTCTCTTAATTAGACTGTAGTTATTTGATGTCCGAGTGCTGACGCCGAAGCGTCTGCGGAAGCGTTCATCCTCCTCGTGTAAAGACAGACCACTTTTTCCTGTGCGACTTTACCCGAACAACACACTTAAGTATAATTTCTATATTCCCTCACACACTCTCCTTTGCCATCCTCTATCCTTCCACCTCTATCATGTGTTTCCAAACCATTCCGGTTGTCTCTCGACCACACTCTAACATCAAAAGCAGACGGCAACGTAATCCTGCTAACCTGCGCCCCATCTCTACATCTACTAGACCTCTTTCTTTCTCCGTGGCTTTCTGTAATTGTCAGTCAGCTGTCAACAAAGCAGACTTCATTTCCGCTTTTTCTTTACAATCCACACTCAGCATCTTGGGCTTGACTGAGACCTGGATTCGTCCAGAAGACTCAGCAACCCCAGCTGCCCTCTCTAACAATTTCTCTTTCTCTCACACCCCACGTTAAGTTGGCCGGGGTGGGGGCATTGGTCTGCTCATTTCAGACAATTGGAAATACTCAACCCACTCTCCCTATGCAATTTACAACTCATTTGAATCCCATGCGATTACGGTAATAGCTCCTGTAAAACTCCAGATTGTGGTAATCTACCGTCCCCCTGGCCAGACTCTAGCCACCTTCCTAGAGGAGCTGGACGGGTTTCTGTCCTTTCATAGAGGCTGAAGTCCACACAGCCAAATCCTCACATTTCCACAAGATCAACAGCGCTCCAGACGAAATCTCTTCAGAACATTTCATTCTCTCCAACATGGCTTCTCCTACCATTTCTATGCTGATGACACACAGCTCTCTCTCATTTCGACCAGATGATCCAACGGTAGCTGCACGGATCTCAGGCTCATCTCGGCATGGATGAAAGAACATCATCTACAGCTCAACCTGGCAAAGACTGAGCTTCTTGTCTTCCCTGCAACTCCAACTCTACAGCATGACTTCACGATTCAGTTAGGTTCATCAACAATTACCCCATCAGCTTTGGTCAGAAATCTTGGTGTAATCTTTGATGAACAGCTGACTTCAAAGAGCACATTGCAAAGACTGCTCGATCTTGCAGGTTTGCACTACACAACATCAGAAAGATCAGGTCCTTTCTGACAGAGCATGCTGCACAACTTCTTGTCCAGGCCCTTGTCATTTCTAGACTGGACTACTGCAATGCTCTTCTGGCTGGACTTCCATCAAACACAATCAAACCTTTACAAATGATTCAGAATGCAGCGGCACGACTGGTCTTCAACGAGCCCAAAAGAGCCCATGTTACACCTCTCTTTATCTCCTTGCACTGGTTACCAGTTGCAGCTTGCATCTCGCTTCTAGAACAACCACAGGCTCAGCACTAGGGCTGTGCGATTTGGGGAAAATATCTAATTGCGATTTTTTTGACAGATATTGCAATTTTAAATTTGCAAAGTCAAGCTTCAGCTCAATAATTGTCAATAATGTGCAGCACAGTACGAGTATCGTTACCCTGCTGAAAAAAAATACAATAGAAACCAATCACAGAAATTCCTAGTTTCCATAAAAACAATTAAATTCCTTTTGTTTTGGGCATTTTTCCAAAAGGAATTGCTGTTGTTCTGCTGGTTGCAATCTGCTAGATTACATCCCACCAATAGAATCAATGCATCAAATATATTTTACATTAAAACCAATACAATTGCCATTATAACCCTAAAATCCATTAACATTTCTATTGTGTTTTGGGAGGGGTTCTACTGTTGTTTGTGTTTTCTTTTCTGCAGGGAAGATTATGGTATTACGACTTTTACAGAATTTCACAGGAAAGATTTGTTTATTTTTTATAAATAAAGAACTGTATTTCTTTAGTCAATTATTAAAGTATTATATGTTACACGGGCTGATTTATTCATTTTTAAGAATTTGGGATTTTAAGAACAAGTGGGAAATGTGCTGAAGTGAAATTGGCAAGCAGTTAGACTTACTTTACATTCGTTTTAAACGCGGAGCCAAGCGCGAGTTGACACGTAGCTCGCGTGCGTCAGGCCTCGTCCATATATAATTTATAAAATACCTTCTTCATCTTTCTCTCCTTCCCTTGCTAGCTTGTACTTATTTGAACAATAACTGACTGTGTTACGAGCACTTCCTCTGTCGGTTTGCCTCTTCAAGATTAATCTCTATGTATTCCCCAATTGTAAGTCGCTTTTGATAAGTAAAAGTAAAGTTAACAAATGGAATCTTATTTTAAAGTGTTACATTGTACATGTTTCATGATTAAGTAGACATGCATTTGTTACTAAAATGTTATTAAAAAAGAATCCAGAAAAATATAAACGTTAAAAACCTAATTTCATAGGGCTCTATGCATGTTTTGCTGTGTTTGCAGACGTACAGTGGTCTCGTGTCGCCGATGAACGATGTGCGGCTTCAGGAACTCCAGGGCCCTCAGGAGCCAGCGCTGCCTCATCGTGAGGGGCTTCTTCTCGCTCCCGTTTGCTTTTGGTTTCCTCAGTCTGGCATATTGAGTCCTCAGAGACGCCACCCTGGTCGCCACCGCCTCCGCTGAGGAAAATCCATACATTTAAAAACGGCAACAGCCACAGTTTGTCTTTAACCTCAGTTTAATTTGTGCCGAGTCCAACAGTGTGCCTACAGTTTAATGCAATCAAGAGCGCTTAACCTTACATGACAGTTATTTCACAACAGTCTGGCATTACAGTGTAAGAGCAAACTGAACAGCTACTACTTCAAAACGCATGCAACATTTTCATGCACCGTAAAAAGCATGCAAGAAACTATATTTATAACCGTAATATCTATTCTAACACTAACCTTTGCATTTAGGCCCTAAATAAAAAATAAATACCACTAACATATTACAATATTCAAAATACTGATCTTGCAGGACTTTCCATCACTCACATGTTAACTCTTGGATTGTATATATAGTAAATACAAAAATAAATGTATTTTTTTTTAATAAACTGGTTGATAATATTAGCTAGCTAGGCAAAGTTAACACTGACTATTTGTAAAAACAATAAATCAAGCTGCCGTATTTGGGTGATCAGCATTAAGAAAATAAAAAGGGTTTCTGCATGTTTTATGAAAGTAAATTTGAGACTAATTTGAATTGAATACAATGTCAATAAGGTCTCTATATGCAGGTCTTGTATTAGCATCACCACACAGTTTTAATTCAATTTACAGAATCAAAACCTTATAAATATTTGCTCCCAATCGCAAAAATATAAAAACTCATTACAGTAGATTGCAAAAAATGAGTTTGTCCTCAGTATTTGTCTTGCTTTCCAGTGCAAATGTAATCAAAATACATTTACTTGAAGCAAAATAAGAAGAGATATTGATTAAAATGAAGTGAGTTTGATTAAAAATCTACTTAATTCCAACGGAAAAAAAAAATTCCCCATTGACATTTGTTCTTGTTTTATGCAACTCATAATTGCTCAGAAAACAAGAGTTAACGTCAAATGTGCATCTCAAGTAAATCTTGATTTAAGGATGCAGATATCTCTGAATTAAACATACTGAGGAACGTTGTTTTTTGGCTGTGTGAATTTAAGACTTGCTGCTCTGGTTTAAGACCTTTTAAGCCCTTAATTTGTGGAATGGCAAATTAAAAACATCAAGACCCGCAGAAACCCAATAAAACGAAAACCTGTTTTTGAAACCTGTTGCAACCAGGTTGAAAACCAGCCAAGCAACTAACATTGACAGCCCTGGCAAATGATTACTACATTCACGAATATGCAGAAATGCATACAGGTTGTTCTATAACCCTGTACAGTGAAACGAATTAATTTGATTTTGAGCTCATTTCACATTGTAGATTTTGCAGCAGCAGTATTTCTAAGCTCCTCCCCCAAAACAATCAATACCATCTTGAGTAAATCTTTGATATTTGTGACCCTGGACCCAAAAACCAGTCATAAGTGTGATTTTTTTATTGAGATTTATATGCATCATCTGAACGCTGAATAAATAAGCTTTCCATTGATGTTTGTTAGAATAGGACAATATTTGGCTGAGATTAGAAAATCATGAATCTGAGTGTGCAAAAAAAAACTTTAAATTTGATTCAAAATTAAGATTAGGAAATTTACAAAATATCTTCATGAAACACGATCTTTATCTAATATCCTAATGATTTATGGCATAAAATTAAAATCGATAAGTTTGGTCTAAGCAATGCTATTATTGCTAGAGATAATATACACGTGCTCCTTATGACTGCTTTTGTGCTCCAGGGTCACATATCGTACTCACTTCTGCCATTAAGTTAAAGACACGTTTTAAATTAGAAAGACCTTTATTTAGTATGCACATAAAGTCGTGCACTACACAAGCACTCATACAGATCAGTAACAGCTTGTGTCATATTTCCTGAAGATCAAACTCACTGGGCATCTGCAGCGCGTCGGAGACCTCCCTCCATCGTTTGTCCTTCTCCTCTCGGTTGTGGTAATCGGAGGAAGAAATGTCGTACAGACATGCAGACTGCTGCCAGAGCTCGATCAGAGACTCCTCCGCCTCGGGGGTCCACAATCTTCCCGTCATCGCGAGGGGACAATGTTCCAGTCTCACCAGTCGCTGGCCTCATTTACATAATCGCTGGGAGCGTATGACGCGACTCTCCGCGAGTTTTACGGATCGGAAGACTGGGTCTCTCGTTGTCTTCGTGTAATGGCAGCTATAAACACTCGTAAAGCGTGCATACCGCCACCTACTACCTCGGAGTGTGTAGAGCAGGGTTGCCAGGTTCTCAGACAAAACCCATTGCTACTCAAAAACCAAAAACTAGCCCAATGGTTTCGAGTAAGGGCCAAATGCACACGATATAGTACTTTCAGTGCCCTGTCGTTGACGATATCATCTTTTGTAGCATAAATAAACTGCTGCAGACAAGCTAGGTACCATGCAAAATGTAATTTGTAACTGCAACACTCATTTCAAATGTAGTGGAGTAAAGAATACAGATACTCATTCAGAAGTAGTGTTAATATCTTTGATACATAGTACAACTACAAAGTATCCGAAAAGATACTGAAGTACAGTAATTAGTTACATTTACTCAAGTACTTTACACCTCTGGCTGCCATAGACTCAAGAGCGGAAGAAGAAGAAGACCAACGGGTATAATATGTGCCTACCTTCAGTGCTTGGGCCTTAATAATTAGCTTAATTTGAAGACCTGCAGCTTCCCAAGATGAGTGAACTTGGCAAGAAGCAACTCATACACGCTCCTTATTCCTTCCAACCCGTATAGTTATCATATGACTGTTCGTTTTATAGTTAAACACTAGATTCAAAGCTCTCGCTGATGTAGATATTTTTGCAAACTCACTTCAAATTGTGCAGGTGTTCCAATTAATGTCTTAATTGGGCTCAGGAGGCACGTCTAAGCACCGTCCATTAACAGATGCATTGTCTGATTCATATTTCGTTCACTAGCTCCTTCAGTGTTCCCTTCTGAGTGCTGACTTGCCTGAATACACTATTTAACATGACGTTACTGATGCATTTGACTAGTTTCTAAATGTTTAAAACGTCCAGTTTTCAAACCCCGTTTTTTCTAATGTGAATGATAGAGAAAATATTAAGGGAATGTTCATTTTATCATTTTGCAAACATTATGTGAATGTTATTTTTAATATTCTCTGAACAACGCTTAATGTTATTGAACATATAACTAAAATGTTTCAGAAAACATTCCAAGAGCAATGTATAAATAACATTTTGAGCTCACTTATTTATTTAGGCTATTTATTGAAATGAAATATGATTTTATCCAAAGTGACTTACAGTGCATTCAGGCTATACATTTATTATCAGTATGTGTTCCCTGGGAATCGAACCCACAACCTTTTGCACTGCTAACGCAATACTCTACCACTGAGCCACACAGGAACATAACACGATATAAATAAAGTTATGTATTTATGTATTGTGTATTTATTTTATTTTCTGTAGGCTATTTAAAGCTAATTGACACCGAGATGACCAGTAGATGGCTGCAGTGATCCACACACCCTGCTTGCTCATAAAGACCAGTGCTTCTAAACCAAATCATTTAAACCACATTCAAATAATCTAACTATAAAATACCAAAAACAATATGAAAGATTAATATACAATTAGATATTTAATCAATAACGTGAGTGCACGGTTTGGAAACCCCTTCCCTAATGGATATTCCCAACAATACTCAATGCACATAATTTATATGTGACTGTAAACTCAAATCCATATTCAATCATTTGCTTTGAATAAAACCAATGATTGTGACCACATGAAGCTCAAGTTTTGGGTTACCTTTTTTCACCATGACTGAAAAATCTCAGACCTCTAACATGTTATGCTCCATCTAAAATATTACACAGAATTTTGCTTATTTTGATCAATATTATTAGGTTTTTATGACTGTTCTTTAACCGTAAATGTGGGGAAAAGTAGGCTAGTTGGCATTGAGGATGAATGATTGTTAAATATGAATATAAAAGTCTCCCCCTCATTTTCCTCTGCTCTACACTGACATAGACTTAAAAGAGAAGAAAACATAACTTTTTCTTGCTTGCTAAATTTCACAGGTCCACCCACCACAGTCTCACAAAATCTTGTGGGAAACACTGGTTACTGCACCTTTACCATAATATAACCATGAATCATTTTCTTAAGTGATTTGTATCTGTATATAAGCTACTTTCTTTGTTTTGTTTCATTTTTATAACTTTGATATTTTAAAGTGAAGTGACGTGTGGCCAAGTATAGTGACCCATCCTCAGAATTAACGCTCTGCATTTAACCCATCCAAGTGCACACACACAGTAGTGAACACACACACACACACACACACACACACTGTGAAGAACACACACCCGGAGCACAATTCTTGCCGGTACCAAGACTTTAACCCGCAACCTTTGGGTTACAAGCCCGGCTCTCTATCCATTAGGCCACGACTGCCCCAGTTTTACTGTTCAATAAAAAAAGAGAAGGAGAAAGAGAAATAAACAAACAAAGAAAGAAACAAATAAAATAGATTCACGCGTTCAAAGTCCCGATCCGAATAATGATTGACAAACCATTTCAGATCGGGCCTGCGTCCCAATGTGCATACGGTCCATCCTAAATTCTATGTGATATTAGTAATTTTCAATACTATTTAGGGCAGATAGGGTAGATAGTATATGCACATTGGGACGCAGGGTGGGACTTTGGAGCACATATCACAAATATTTAAATTAGCGTATTGATTCACGAACCCTATCCGAAGTTCCGATCTGATAAAGATTCGGGAACCTGCTCCAAAGTTCTGGTCTAAATCAAATTGTTTAAGAACCATCATTTCAGATCGGGATTTCAGAGCGTGTATCATAAATCTTTTAATTTCGAAAATTATTTAAGAATCCGCTCCGAAGTTCCAATCCATAATAAATGATTTGCAATATGTGCTCCGAAGTCCTGATCCGAATCAAATGATTCACGAACCGCAATCCGAAGTCCTGATCCGTATCAAATGATTCACGAACCGTGCTCCGAAGTCCTGATCCGAATCAAATGGTTCACGAACCGCGCTCCGAAGTCCTGATCCGAATCAAATGAATCCCGAACTGCGCTCCGAAGTCCTGATCCGAATCAAATGATTCACCTCCGCTCCAAGTCCTGATCCGAATCAAATGATTCACGAACCGCTCCGGTCCTGATCCGAATCAAATGATTCACGAACCGCGCTCCGAAGTCCTGATCCGAATCAAATGATTCACGAACCGTGCTCCGAAGTCCTGATCTGAATCAAATGGTTCACGAACCGCGCTCCGAAGTCCTGATACGAATCAAATGATTCACGAACCATGCTCCGAAGTCCTGATCTGAATCAAATGATTCACGAACCGCGCTCCGAAGTCCTGATCTGAATCAAATGATTTACGAACCACGCTCCGATTGGAGCCGATTCACTATACTTGAAATAGTGTAACCACTGCAATTAAGTTGGTGACAGGAAGTTGAAAGCACCCACCATTGAAGTGAATGTTAAATGTATCACTATATTGTAATAAACATTTGAGAAATTATTCTTGTATCTGATTGTATTTGTGATAGTGTAAAAAGAGCAAATGGGAGAAACAGATGAATACAAAACACAGGACATTATATTCAGATCCAGGCGTTTGTAGACAGCTGAAGTCTGAGGACACAATGGCAGAACATACATGCATGTAATCTCAGTGGAGGAGCCTCGTGCTGTTCTCATGTATTTTTAGCTCATAAGACATGTGGGATGTGTTTACCATCTTCAGATCAAGCCATAATTCTTACTCTCCAAAGTTAAAGGACCGTGATTACTGCGGGCCACTGTTGAACCGTAACATACTCACATTACTGTTCTTGTCTGTCTCTGATAGTCTGATTTGAAATGGATTTTACAAACCATATCAAGAGGCATAATGCACTGTGTGATGTGGCACTCATGTTTCAACTCAGACCAAACTGTTTTGGAAGATCTTTATTTAGTTAGTTTTTTCAAGTGGCAGTCACATGAAAGGTGCACATTCCATGGTGACTGTTACTTAAGCTTTTCAGGGTGAAGTTGGACAAACAATGTTTGTATATTAATGTTCATGTCTTTTTGTCTTACCGGTTCCTGGAGATGCCAAATAGGAGTGGCCCGCAAAGAGGAAGCTGACTATATGTTACCCTGAAGGGGCGGAGTTGGTCAATTAAGAGTGTTTAGGCCTAAATTTCATGAATGGTTATGGTTTCTGCATTTCAAGGTAATAATAGAACTTGTTAGAGGTGATGATTATTAAAGTGGTGTTGGTAAGCTTATACAAATTATGTAACTTGTATAATGTACAGTTAGTAACTGATGAGGGGTTACGATTGGTCAGTTTGAAAATGAAGGAGGAGATTAAAACTATAAAAGAACATAGAGATGTTTGGAAGGGTGTTTGTTGGATCAGTAGCCAACTGTGTATCCTATTTTTGTTACGAATAAGTTGTATTTTGAGTAGTTTCTTTTGTTTTGTTTTTCCCTTGGGTAAATTCTTTATTTACAATGGACATTTTGCTTTGGTCCTTGTTACACCTTTTTGGAATTTGTGGCACGTGGAATTAAAAACAAATTTTCCATGGACATTTCTGGAGTTTTTTCCATTTGTTTAGCCACTGCACCGACCATCTTACCACACACTGCTAATGACACTTGAAGCTGTGCACGTTCAAATTACAAATGACCTTCTTTAATTTTTAAATGCACATTTCTGGTCTTAATTATCATTGCTTGTAATTCAAAATAAAATAAATTATCATCTTTGTAATCTTGTGTCGAAATGCCATAACTCACCTCCATTTCCAGACCCACATTTACACTTTTACATTTACATTTAGCAGACGCTTTTATCCAAAAAGCATTTAATGCTTATTTGCGTTATGAAGCAACATCTGGGACATTTGTTCTAGGCTACAGAAGAGAACATTTGTTTTGAAGTGCTTTTGCTCAAAACATATACAACGTAATTAAAACCAGTGTCTAGTGTGCTAAAATGAGTCCAGCTCTTGTTCTAAAGAGGTAAAGATTCATGTTCATGCATTGTATTAAAGTTCATCAAGGTTAGCGATGTTAGCTACAAACCTGAAACATTTTTAAAGAGGAGAAAGTAGCTCCAACACAGTTTTTATTTCATAGGGAGTTCTCTACACTCGTATTTCATAACTGACATGTGATACCTTCAGCAGTGTAGAAGATATTAATAATACACTGAGAGAGTTTACAAGCCAATCTCTCTCTAAACCAGTACTGTACACCAATGCAAAACTTTGGGATAAACTAAACCAAATGTCTGTAGTATTTCCCACTTGACTTGATTTGTCAATAAAATCATGTGACAAAGAAATAAGGCACTGAAAATGTCCATTGTGCTCAGATAACTGACATTTTAACATCACCAGCTCAACAAACACAAGACTGACATGATTTCACAGCACAGCTCATCACTGAAATAAATACGAACATTTCTTACCAAAACACATTGATAAAAGTAGAGAACTGCAGAAGAGACTGAACAGGTGAATTCTGTCTGTGGTTCCTCTAGACACATTTCTAAAGTATACACAGAGGGTTGCTGTAGTTATTATGACATACATGTCAACATGACACTTTGAATTAATCACATTTAGGGTACATTTACAGTACAACATTTGTACTAAAATTGGAAAACTTTTGCGTACAGACAACGACGTTGTCAAAGTGATTCCACACGGATCCACTAAAATGACTAAAAATGCTGTATTATGCCAGGCCAGTAGTTGGCGATGTCACTTTGTAATGAAACACATATGCATTCTTCAAGTGTGCTATAATTGGCGAGCATGCCTATAGACTGAATATGTAATATGCATGTGCACGATGTCATCGGTTTCACAAATGTGCATTTTTAAGTTTACATGGAGACAGTATCGTTTTCAAAAACATGCACTTTGACACACGTTTTAAAAAGTTTGCATTTTCAGGCTCACAAAACGCCATGCGTCATGCAAATGAATGACCAAAGTTTTCTGTATTTCCGGGTGTGTCTCACTCGTCCTTAAAAGTGAAGCTGCGGGCTCTTTGATCGCCCCCTGGTGGCTGGCTGCAGTACAGGTCATAAACCCCACCCTCTCCATGTAAACGAATGGGACTTCAGTCAAAATAAAAAATATTTACTCTTCCAATACAAATTTCCGAAATATGGTTTTGGTAATTTAAGGTAGTTGTTATCATGCTGATATATGTTCAATTGCTCGTTTTTGTGATAAGTTTGATTTTTGCTAGTAATTTGATGCTATAAAAACGGGAAGTGTCGTTATGGTTGATTGGGTCTGCCGGAGTTTGGGTGGGAGTTTGATGCCGCGGCTCCACCTCATGACTCTACTGCGCAGACTCTGGCTCCAAACGAAGCTCTACTGCGCAGACTCTGGCTCCAAACTAAGCTCTACTGCACAGACTCGGGCTCCAAACGAACCTCTACTGCGCAGACTCGGGCTCCAAACGAACCTCTACTGCGCAGACTCTGGCTCCAAACTAACCTCTACTGCGCAGACTCTGGCTCCAAGCGAAGCTCTACTGCGCAGCCTCTGGCTCCAAACGAATCTCTACTGCGCAGACTCTGGCTCCAAACGAACCTCTACTCTGGCTCCAAACGAATCTCTACTGTGCAGACTCTGGCTCCAAACAAACCTCTACTGCGCAGACTCTGGCTCCAAACGAACCTCTACTGCGCAGACTCTGGCTCCAAACGAACCTCTACTCTGGCTCCAAACGAACCTCTACTGCACAGACTCTGGCTCCAAACGAACCTCTACTGCGCAGACTCTACTCCAAACGAACCTCTACTGCACAGACTCTGGCTCCAAACGAACCTCTACTGCGCAGACTCTGCTCCAAACTAACCTCTACTGCACAGACTCTGGCTCCAAACGAACTTCTACTGCGCAGACTCTGGCTCCAAATGACGTCATTTATTTTAGATGGCAGCGGTCATACTGAGATGTATTCGCTTCACTTTTCTATAGTGGAAAGAAGCGGAAACGCATCCTCCATCTTTTTTTACAGTCTATGTGTATTTCTCTGTTGAAAGTTGTCAAGTGGCTTTCTGTTGGCAATTGTGGTGAATCCCCATTAAAAACTTGAACATGAGACAAATCTTGTCACCTTCACGCAAAACACTCGACTGCGCGGAATGGCGCTGCTTTTGCTGAGCAATGGTAAATGTGATGCACCTTGATAATGACTTTAAAGTGCAAATAAATTACAAAATGCGAATTTGCAAAAATGTTGACATCATGCAGATTATGTGTGTATTTTAGAAATGTACATCGCCAACTACTGGCCTGGCATGAATAATACAGCGTTTTTGGTCCGTGTAAATAAGGATCACTTCGACAGCATTTTCAAAATGAAACTTTTCAAAAACACAAATTAAAAGCTTTTACATTTTAGAACGTAATCAGTTGTCATGTAAATTAACAATTAGTTGGATAAAACCAGTCAATTGTTTAAAATACAACAAAGAAAAAACTATTAATATTTAATATAATATTAATAATTACTATTATGATATATTAACTATTTATTGAATGGGTGTGCAAAGGTATGGGTTGGTATATTTCATAAGTTACTTTTATATTCAATACTATCATACTAATATATACAGTTTCAGCCAATAAATAAAAGTCATAAAGACCAATAGATACACATATATATTGACCCACTTGCTCTAGATTTTTATTGGAAAGAAAGTGAATGAATCTGTTTTTTGACTAACTTTTTTTTGATGGACCTTTGACATAATTTACACAGAATTAATTATTCTGATGTTTTGTGAAAGAATGACGTAATTATTTAATGCAATGAGTGTTCCCTAACAATAAATAATAACCCGCCCCCTTTACTCTCTTTCTGGATGTGAAGTTGCAGAAGAACAGTTGTTTTCATGATCTTCAGACTGGAGTTTTGTTTACAATGAGTACACAGGTGGCGTGGTTGTTACTTGAGAGGGTTTTTCTCATGTTGAGATGATCTTTGACCTCCGTTAAGACCAGCGGCCGATGGAGGCGAAGTTTCGGCTCATGACGTGTGTGTATTCGGCGTTCTGGTGCTTTCCCCAGGCTCCAAAAGGGACGACAATGACTGTGCTGTTGTCCTCCGAACCATACTGCAGAGCCTGAACAACACAAACTCAACTTTTACGAAGAGTAATCTTACACCGGTGTGCAATAAAGTAGGGCTGTCAAATAAAAATTGAATTTTGAATATTTGTTGAATTCAAAATAAAACTCCATATTTTAGATGTGCGTCAGGCAGCCTAATAAGTGGCGCACGAGATGTGATGACAATGTAGGTGTCATTGCATTTTAATGCTTTTATTAGCCTATCCAGTTAAGCTCACGAGATGCGACGCTGCTTTCAAAATATTGCGGGGAAAAAAGAAAATCAATGCAGAGAAGATCTACGACAAAACTGAAACCAAGCCGTTCACACAGAATGCACATTTATCGCATTTTCTATAGGGACATCTATCACTTTTGCACTCATGTCTCGCAATTACCAATTAACATAAGTTCAACATATAAAAAAACCTTTTCTCGAGATTTATAGTGATTTTTCCCCATCCCACTTCATGTTTTTAAATGAAAAAAGTACTCTTTGTGATTGGTTTTTCGGTCCTTTGTATTAAACTATACAAACATACATATACACATGGTGCTGTTTTGTTTTGTAATTGTTTATGCAACTTAAACTTGGTTTATAAACATTATGCACTTTTTCAAAGACAGTCTTGTTATTTTATTACTTTGAATAAACGTGCATTAGTAATATTTTGCTCGATGCGCCCTCTTCTTATGGCCAAAATCCCCAACTGAAATCATGCCTTTTAAATTTAAATGTTGATAATATTAAAGTACAAAATTCAAATTTAGTTTTTAAGCTATTTTGACAGCTCTACAACAAAGTTATACCTCGTTCAAATGATGAGCACAATAAGTTCAGTATCCAATTTTTACATTGTTAGATTATAAGATTCAAGTTTCTAAACCTGCTCAGCGATGACGTTTGCCGCCTCGGTGGGGTCGTGGCACTGGTTGATGACGTCACAGATCTCTTGGTTGGTCATGCTGAAGTTGATGCCGTCGGTGGTGAGAACCAGGAAAGAGTCGTGAGCGTGCTGCAACTACAGATGTGAGAGAACAATGAGAGCAGATTTGACAAGTTTTGTGCATTGAATTTAGCTCTATTTTATGTTTCATGTCACTTAAAGGGATGAGTCACTCAAAAATGATATTTCTGTCATTAATTACTCACCCTCATGTCATACCAAACCTGTAAGACCTTCGTTCATCTTTGGAACACAAATTAAGATATTTTTATGCTTTCTGGCCCTCCATAGACAGCAAGGATCCTTACACGATCAAGGCTCAGAAACATAGCAAGGACATTGTTAAAATAATACATGTGACATCAGGGGTTCAACCATACTTATATGAAGTTAAGAGAATCATTTTTGTGCACAAAGATTAAAAAAAAGACTTTATTCAACAATTTGTCTCCTCTGCATCACCCTACAGTACCGTTATTTTGGAGAGTATCACATACGTAAACAACGTATGCAATATATGAAGGTGGATATGCTGTTTACGCTGTTTACAATGTATCCGCGTACATTTGTTGCATACGTTGTTTCCAGTGGCGGCTGGTGCTAAAAAATATTGGGGGGGGGCGCAAACAAACTGAAAGTACGGGCGATCTGGTCCAAGCTCCTTGATCCTTTATTTTTCTTCATCCGAACGCCTTGTGAACGGGTATTTTTGTAAAGATAAAACCGAATTGTCTTTCATCTGGAGATATTGCGCTTGCTTCCACATTAATTAGTACCTGTCTGTCAACTGACGAGCTGCTGCTGAGTGGAACGAGAGTCGTTGAGAACGGTCCAATCACATGAGGCCAAACATATAAAAACAATATTGATTCGCTCTAACAACAAAAGTGGGAGGAGCCTGCGCCCCAAGGACAATTTGAAACAAGCCAATTAGAGCTTAGCCTCAAATCACATGCTTTTGAAAAGTTTGTGTACCTACATACACACTCATTAGTCCGGCGCCCCGCACACAAATATGAAAGAAATATAGTTTAGATTTTTAGATTTTTCAATAAATTATAATATAACTAACAGTAGAATACTATGACTAAATTATTTTATTTACGTAATATTTGCGATATATTTTTTACTTATTGTTAACATGTTAAAGGGGGCTAACTTGAAGGGGGGGGGGGGCACCCCAGCGCCCCCTATTGACCAGCCGCCACTGGTTGTTTCCGTATTTTATACTCTCCAAAATAATGGTAGGTTGTTGAATTGTTCCCACAAACAATTGTTGAATTAAGTCATTATTTTTGTTTTCTTTGTGCACAAAAATTATTCTCTTAACTTCATATAAGTACGGTTGAACCCCTGATGTCACATGGACTATTTTAATGATCTCCTTGCTATGTTTCTGAGCCTTGATCGTGTAAGGATCCTTGTTGTCTATAGAGGGTCAGAAAGCTCTCGGAATGCATAGAAAATATCTTAATTTTTGTTCTGAAGATGAACGAAGGTCTTACGGGTTTGGAACGACACGAGGGTGAGTAATTAATGACAGAATTTTAATTATTGGGTGAACTATCCCTTTAACTAAACTGCACAATTGCACAATTTAAAAGCCAGGCTTTGATTTTGAAATCATGCAATTGACTGTAATGTGACAAGTGCATACTAGAGTTCGAGTGGTCTCTGGTTCTGCGATCACGCCGCTCTTCTTCAGGTCAAAGTCTCTGATACTGCGAGTCATTGCCAACCGGCCGTTAACGTTTGCCTGACCGACGCTATTCCAGGTCACGAACCCACCACTCTGACGAATTCTACACACACAGATATTACTTATATATTGTGTAGGCTGCAGTTATTTGAAAAAGAATAGTAATATTGAGAAAATTTATTGCAGTGCAAAATAGCTGTTTTCTATGTGAATATTAATGTAAAACGTAATTTAATTCTGTGATCGAAGATGTATTTTCATTACTCCAGTGTCACATGATCTTCAGAAATCATTCTAATATGCTGATTTACTGCTCATGCAACATTTCTGATGAAAATTATTAAAAAAACATATTTGTGTTATTCCAAATTAAATAAAATATAAGAGTTATTTAAACTGTGAAAATTTGAAATGCTGCCATGGCAACAAGCTTATTATAGCTAACTAAAACCAAAGACATTAAAACTAATTTTTTGTTACTTAAAATAAATATTAACTGGAATACAAATTAAATCTATTGAATATAAATCCTTTCAGCCAATTGACAATGACAAGGCAACATTTTATATAGCTTAACTTAACTAAAATTAATAAAAAACTATATATGCATATTTAATATTAAAAACACAACAATTAATATAACTAAAATGAGAGTGAAAAATTTAAATATTAGTACAAAATATAATAGTATACAACTAATACCACAAACACAATACTGTCTTCATTTCTTTAATACTATATTTAGAAACGTTAAATGTGTTGATTGTAACCTGTTTTTCTTCACAATAAATGACACTTGATTTCAAGATTTTGTATTTAATGCAATGACATTTAATTTAATAATTTTACTGTTCAATTATTAAAATGTACAGGCTATTCCAATCTATTGCAACAAAAATGTTTCCAAACATTAACAGTACTTTTATTTAAGTGATACACAGATTTCTTTCTGCAAGCGACCTCTTGTCTAACACCGCATGCACGTGTCTTATGGACGTGAGCTGTAATATGAGTCTTTGCTTTTATTAATAGTGCTCTTCTATCACGACACATACCAGAACGTGTTATTCCTGGAGCGCTGGTGTGTGTGTACCTGTGTTTCTCATCTTTCCTCTCTGGCGTGTGATCGTCGGTGAGATTACGCACTTTTCCCTTCCTGCACATCAGAGCTCGACTGTCTCCGACGCTGCCGACGACCAGCTCGATCCCGTCTCGTAACAGCGCCACCGTCGCTGTCGTTGCCCACCATCATGAGGGAGGCTGGACCACATGCATAAACACGCTTTACTGAGGTGTGCATCAATGCATGAACTAATGGAGCAGGGTTCCCACGTGACTCTAAGACAAATTCCCTGACTTTCACTGACTACAAATATGAATTTCCACGACCTATAATTAACAGAAAAACAGATCGCTGTTGTGCACTGAGCAAACAAAAATCAGCCACAGACAGTATTTCAAATCCATCCATTTGCAAGCTTTATGTACATGCTCACATACGTTTTTAGTACAAAACTAAGTTAAACACACTCCTTTTTTTATATCTTAAATGCACTTTTGTATTTTTCTGTACTATTTTCATCAAGTTGATTCAGCCTTTTTTATGTTCTTTTTTTCAGGCTTTTCATTTTATTCACATTTAGTTTTTGCTTTTTCTGTCGTTTACTTTTAACACCCAGTCTTTGAAGCTCTCGAAATGTAAATGTTCATGGCATGTTTGCCTTAATTAACATGTACACTGCATTTAACTTGCCAGCTAACGAGCGGGAAAGGAATAAA
Source organism: Gymnocypris eckloni scoliostomus (assembly GCA_027564155.1). Classification (NCBI taxonomy): domain Eukaryota; kingdom Metazoa; phylum Chordata; class Actinopteri; order Cypriniformes; family Cyprinidae; genus Gymnocypris; species Gymnocypris eckloni. The sequence continues at coordinate 45,021,301 of CM050412.1, forward strand.
ATCCATACAGTGGGCAAAACGCGTGAAACAACGCAATACAAATATACAGTATAGAAAAATTACATTTTGTAAAATTTAAAGGTACAAACAAAAATCCCTGATATTCCATGACTTGGACAAAAGTTTTATGAATAAAATTCCCTGACTTTCAGTGTCTGGAATAGACTTTAAAATCCCATGATGTTCCAGAAAGTCCCGTGGGAACCCCGTAGACATACTTTAATGCAATGCTTTGGATAAAAGCGTTTGTCAAATGCATAAAGGTAAATGTGAATTTCTCGTACCGTTGCCGTACATCTGTAGCTCCGCAGCCAAAGCTGCATCCACCTGCAGGAACGCTTTAGACAAAACCGCAGGTAAATCTGTTTCCACCTCCAAACAATCCCTACAAAACACAAAATCCTCGTCATTTAATTTACATGATATCATCATTGATCGTCTCAAAGACCAAGTGCGTATCCAGGGCCTAGCCTTGAACTGGTTTTCCTCATATCTTAAGGGTCGAACTATTTCAGTCGGATTGGGAAACTGCTCCGTTGTACCATTAACACGTGGGGTTCCTCAGGGCTCGATGTTGGGACCCGTTTTGTTTTCCTTTTATGTGCTTCCATTAGGAAGTATTTTTGATAAGTACGGGTATAAATTAGCATCTGTAGGGGAGCAATCTTGAGTCTTTGTATAACTGTTTGGCTAATGTGAAGGGTTTGTTGGGAAACAGCTTTCTCCACTTGAATGAGGACAAGTCAGAGTTTATTGTTTTTGGTCAGAAAGGACGTTGAATGGATTGTAATGACAATGTTATTGGTTCCTGGAAAAAAACGTTCCTTTGTGAAAAGCATTGGCTTTATTTTTGACTCCGAGCTTAAATTCGATAGCCAAATAAATGCTGTTGTTAAAAATAGTTTTTTAATCTTAGATCGATAGTCAAGTTGAAGTCTATCCTGTCTTTCAGTGATTTGGAGAAGGCTGTTAATGCCTTTGTGTCTTCTCGTTTGGATTATTTCAACACTTTGTATATCTGGGTGTGAGTCAGGTCTCTCTCTTCAGAACTCAGCTGCTAGGCTTTTAACTGGTACCAAAAAAGACCATATTACTCCTGTATTGATTTCATTACACTGGTTACCGATTCGATACAGAATCCAGTATAAAGTGCTATTATATGTTTCAAACATCTCAATGGCTTTGCACCAGAGTATGTTTCTGATTGAATTAGTCTACATCAGCGGTTCTCAATTCCAGTCCTCGCGCCATGGACCCTGTGTAGGGAGCAGTGGACCCTGTGTAGGGAGCAATGGACCCTGTGTAGGGAGCAGTGGACCCTGTGTAGGGAGCAGTGGACACTGTGTAGGGAGCAGTGGACCCTGTGTAGGGAGCAGTGGACCCTGTGTAGGGAGCAGTGGACCCTGTGTAGGGAGCAATGGACCCTGTGTAGGGAGCAATGGACCCTGTGTAGGGAGCAATGGACACTGTGTAGGGAGCAATGGACAATGTGTAGGGAGCAATGGACCCTGTGTAGAGAGCAATGGACCCTGTGAAGGGAGCAATGGACCCTGTGTAGAGAGCAATGGACCCTGTGTAGGGAGCAATGGACACTGTGTAGGGAGCAATGGACCCTGTGTAGGGAGCAATGGACACTGTGTAGGGAGCAATGGACCCTGTGTAGGAGCAATGGACACTGTGTAGGGAGCAATGGACCCTGTGTAGAGAGAAATGGACCCTGTGTAGGGAGCAATGGACCCTGTGTAGATAGCAATGGACACTGTGTAGGGAGCAATGGACACTGTGTAGGGAGCAATGGACCCTGTGTAGGGAGCAATGGACCCTGTGTAGATAGCAATGGACACTGTGTAGGGAGCAATGGACACTGTGTAGGGAGCAACGGACCCTGTGTAGGGAGCAATGGACACTGTGTAGGGAGCAATGGACCCCGTGTAGGGAGCAATGGACCCCGTGTAGGGAGCAATGGACACTGTGTAGGGAGCAATGGACACTGTGTAGGGAGCAATGAACCCTGTGTAGGGGAGCAATGGACCCTGTGTAGGGAGCAATGGACCCTGTGTAGGGAGCAATGGACCCTGTGTAGGGAGCAATGGACACTGTGTAGGGAGCAATGGACACTGTGTAGGGAGCAATGAACCCTGTGTAGGGAGCAATGGACCCTGTGTAGGGAGCAATGGACCCTGTGTAGGGAGCAATGGACCCTGTGTAGGGAGCAATGGACCCTGTGTAGGAAGCAATGGACCCTGTGTAGGGAGCAATGGACCCTGTGGCCTGGATCAATTGTGTCTGTCGGTTCCTCGATCACGCTTGGGATGTAGAGATATAGCTTTTTCCTTGGCAGACTATGGATGGAATATACATATCTTAATATTAAAATATTTTACCATTTTATTTTGTGTTTTGCTTTTAAAAGTGTAATTTTTGATTCATTATTAATATCAGTATTGATGATTTTTAGTATTAAATACAATTTGGATCAGATAGTAACCAGAATGTCAGCATAATACGAGGGTTAAACATGTTTAATTGATCTGTACTGTACCGGATGTGCTGCTCCATGTGTTTGTGACAGAAGTCTGCGGCCTGTGGTCCTCCGTGCCCGTCGAACAGGGCGAAGAAGTGTACGTCATGCGTGAGTTTGCTCACTTTGAAGCGGTCCTCGTTGTCGCGCCGGCGGCCGATGTGGGAGGCGCAGCCCACCTTGGACAGGCTGATTTGTGGGATGGGGGTCCCATAGCGGATGCTGGGCGGCAGCAGGATCGGCTCCTCTATCCGGTTATCCCAGATCCCAAAGGAGTCCCACGTGGCTGGACGTCCGCTTCCGTCAGCGTCCAGACGAGTGCTGCACCACCGGACGCTGCAGCTGGCGCTCCAGCCCACCGAGGGCAGGCTGCATCGGAGCAGACGGGACAGTGAGGCGACTGAGATGGACATTGAGACGATCCTCAGATGAGACTCCTGTGGATAGAATTAAAGTTACAGTTAGTGGGGTTTGCAGTAACATTTGATTTCAAGGCACTGGTCTCAAACTCAATTCATGGAGGGCCACAGCTCTGCAGAGTTTAGCTCCTACCCTAACACACACACACACACACACACACACACACACACACACACAACCACACACACACACTACACAACCCTAATCAAACCAGCTCCAGCTAATCAAGGTCTTCAGGATCACTAGACCAAACAAGTGTGATTTGGAGCTGTTTAAAGCTAAACTCTGCAGAGCTGTGGCCTCCAGGAATTAAGTTTGAGATCACTGTTTAAGCCAAGGTGTCCTTGTTACATGTACTTACTATTATAATAACAATTAACTATGCATAATTACATGCAAGTGACCCTAAACCAAACCCTAATCCCATCTCTAACCATAGAGTAAGTACATGTAGTTAATTCATATCACTCAGTACTTTAATGTATAATTACACTGTAACAAGGAAACCTTAAAATAAAGAGTAACCGTGTTTGCTAAACCCATGAACACAACTTGGGATGTCTGATGAAGAACAGTCTACTTCATCCTCCAAAAAAAATCAATGCATATATGTGTCCCTGGAGCACAAAAGCAGTCATTAGCAGCACAGGTATATTTGTAGAAATAGCCAACAATACATTGTGTGGGTCAAAATTATACATTTTTCTTTTATACCAAAAATCATTAGGATATTAAGTAAAGATCATGTTCCATGAAGATATTTAGTACATTTCCTACCGTAAACACATGAAAATGTAAATTTTTATTAGTAATATGCATTGCTAAGAACTTCATTTGGACAAATTTAAAGGTGATTTTCTCAATATTTAGATTTATTTTGCACCCTCAGATTCCAGATTTTCAAATATTTGTATCTCAGCCAAATATTGTCCGATTATACATCAATGGAAAGCATATTTATTCATCTTTTAGATTATGTATAAATCTCAATTTCGAAAAATTGAAACTTAAGACAAGGGTCACAAATATCTCAACAAACCATACATCAATAGAGAGCTTATTTATTCAGCTTTCAGAAGATGTATAAATCTTATGACTGGTTTCGGAGTCCAGGGTCACATACGGTAACATTGATGTGTGCATTTAAAGTCAGTGTGCATGTTGATCTGAATGACCCCTAGTGACCTCTTCAGGCCAAGTTCACATGCACGCGCTGTGCGTCACTGCTGACCTTTGAGGACGTGTGTTTCGTGTCCAAACAAACACATGCCAGCACAAGACCTTAAAAGTGACATCACTGGACCATGTGACATTGACTCTGACATTAATGTTGCATCATAACAAGAACACGTTCTGCAATGAATGTTAATGTTGCATGGTTTCAATTACACACCGCATGATTTTTATTTTACTGATTTGAAATGTTTTGTAGTTTTGATTCATGAATATTTATTTTTATTTGGTTATTTTATTTAATACACTTCATTTCTTTATTTTTATTTTTTACTTCTGCCGCACTTGTGCTCTTTTCTAAACCTTAATTTCACTTTATGCCTATATTATGTGATAACAGTAAAATAATTACAAAGCACCTCATAAAAACGTACATCAAACAAGCTGTATAAATGTATTGAATATTTAATATATGAAGAGTTCAGATACAAAAGCCTATAACTTAAGTGCCATCTGAAATTTTCCTCTAAAATGAGCACTTTTCTCGGGCTCTTGTGTAGATTCAGTCATTTCACTTTAATGGGATTGAACAGGTTCTTGTCATTGCCATTAAAGTGAAATAACTGGTCATAAACATCGGAGCCTGAGAAAAATGCTAATTAAAAAAAAAATTCACATGGCACTTAAGTTATAGGCTTTTGTATCTCTTCATATGCATATTTTAAGTGCTTTACTTAAACAGATTGGTTGTCTAAATAATTGTAGTTAAGGTAGGCTACTTCCAATAATAATATAAAGCTGTTTTTTTATCAGTATTATTAATTAGTCAGAACATTTAATGTAAGTTACATGGTTTCACCTGAAGCGTCAAAAAGCGCTGAATGTCGTCGCTTATTATAAACGCAAAAAATATTTACAGTAACTTACCTGCTGCAAACAAGCAGGTGTATCATTTAGTTGGCAAAGCTGTCAGTGTCCGACTCGGTCTCCTGTCCAGCTGGAGTGACTGTAAAGTTAAGGTGTGTCAACACATCGACGCTACTAGTTAAATTGTTCGGGTGACAGATAAACCTAACTTAGTCCTGCTCCAGGGGGCGCTTGGCGGCTAAAAGCCGAAAACTACTTTGAGTCGCAGACTCGCGGTTAAATCTCAGGATATTTTAATGTTAGTGAAGACATTAGTACACTATAATCGATTAAAATTCAAGAACTTCGAGCCTGAGGTAATTATAGAAACACACCGCTGCAATGTTTACAAAATTATTTTGGAATAACTGTAATCAGATATACGCAAACGGCTGTGATTGGTCAATCCTGAACAGCGCTGAGAAAAGTAACAGGTATCAGGTGCCAAGCGCTGCTTCAGAAGCGGGTCTGGATAATAATTAAAACCGGAATAATGGCACAGAGACACTTTGACAAACGCTGATTGTTAATTAGGGAGTGGAGAATGAGCAGTTAAGAAAGTATTATTTAGACTCATCCTAACTGAACCATCAGAGACAGCGTCCGAGCTGCTAAGCCCCGTCCTTCTGAAACACCGCTTGTTACGCTCACAGAAAGGTTATTCACATTCCATTACACAACAGTGTCCAATCACAGTCCGTCTTTGCCCTCCGCTCGTCCAATCAGATGAGGGGGTGTGTGAGGGTTTAGCTCAAGCTTCTATTTTTTGGCGCCACCGTCCAACATTCTCTTGCTGACTTGAATTTGATTTGCTTGAATTGTTTTACTCTGTTCGTTTATATAATGGTTATTTGTAAATAATTTTGTAATACTTCTAAGATATTAACCATCTATTTGACTTAATAACACGATGACTGTAATTCAAATAAATAAATAAAGTCCTCAAACTAAAGGTTCTTAATGGTATTCGTTTTAAATTATTCCAACATAAAGCACATTTAAGAAAATTATCCCAATAGGAGTATTATTAATAACAATTCCTCTAGAACATCAAAAAACAAAAACATTAAAAAACTTTTAAAAATGTGTTACAGTCCCAAATATGGTTGAATTCATGTATCAGGGACATTAACACTACCGGTGTGTGCTTGGCCTCTCTTTCTCCCTCACACACACACACACACACACACACACACACAGACACAGACAACAGACAACAGACAACACACACACACACACACAACACACACACACACACACACACACACACACACACACACACACACACACACACACAACACAACACAACACAACACACACACACACACACACACACACACAGACACAGACACAGACACAACACACACACAACACACACACACAACACAACACAACACACACACACACACATGGATCACAGCATGTTTCAAAGTCCTGAATAAAAGATCAGCAAGTACTCAAAACACAGACCTTTTAATACGCTATAAATAACTTATTCCTGAGAGACCATAACATAAATTGCAAGGAGATTTCACGTTTTCTTAAGGAAACGGCAGCACTTGCTTGGTAGCAAATACATGTTATGGTGTGCTTATGTTTTAAGCTGTGTGCAATAAATTAAATGCTGCACTTACTGTAGCACAACTATAGGGATCAGACTTGTGGCAACACGTCTTGTTTTCGGTAGGATCTAGAATTAAAATGAACAGCCCAATGGATGCTCTGGAGTGAATGGGTGCCGTCAGAATAAGAATCCAAACAGCTGATAAAAACGTCACAATAATCCACACCACTCCAGTTCATCAATTCATATTGTGTGAAGTGAAAAGCTGCGTGTTTGCAAGAAACAAATCTATTATTAAGACATTTTTAACTTTAAAGGTCTATCCATAAAATTGCTTTCCCCAAGTTGTCTCGTCTGAATCAGGAGAGAAATCTGCACACATGTCAAGCACCGTTTACAACCAAAAACAGTTAAAAACAGCTCTAATTAAGAAATATTTGAATGGATTTTGATGTGACAACATGGACTTTTTCACTGGAGGAAGTGTTATTATTGGACTCATATTTTAGCCGGAAGCAATTGTTTGAAGTTAAAACATCTTCGTTGATTTGTTTCATATAAACACGCAGCTTTTGCCTTCTCCTGATATTAACTGGTGGACTGGAGTGGTGTGGATTATTGTGATGTTTTTATTAGCTGTTTGGGCTCTCATTTTGACGGCACCCATTCACTGCAGAGCATCCATTGGGATTGAATGCTACATTTCTCCAAATCCGATGAAGAAACAAACTTATCTACATCTTGGATGGCCGAGTCAATTTACTCAGCAAATTTTAATTTGGGTGAACTCTCGGTTTACTTATACCTAATAGTGCATGAGGTTTTGAACTCACACTCACCGGAATGTTTGAGAAACAACAGTACAGTGCTGCCACACAAACACTGTAAAGAGAGCAAAACAGAGGTATGGGAGAGAGAGAGAGAGAGCCATCACACCATGCATTTCTGCACAGTTTACCTCACTGAAGTATGTAGGGCAGATACATACCATAATGTCAACCGAACACAGGACATGGTAGCTGTATGTGCTGCACCTCTGCTCCTGAGAGAAATATTTGCAGCAGGACTCAATTCAGAACATCATTTAGAAAAAGATACTAAATTTAGTCCAAGCTTGCTTCTGTAAACTCAATTTCAACGTCTTGCTCCCTCGCACGGAAAGGATAAAATATTCAGTAGACATCACTTAGAGCTCTCACAAAAACACAAAGACCTCATTCAGTCAAGTCCTGATACCATGGTAAAAATAACATGAAATCATACAGCGTGCAAGGACTCAATAGTTAAAAGGGCTCTCACATCAGAAAACAAAAACCAGGCTCATGCACAAGGATTTTTAACAATTCAATTTGAAAAAAGTTCAAAAATTACATAATTACATAATTTTATTCAGTTAAAGTGCTCTACAGTGATTATTAGCCCAGCATTATGTACCTAAAGGACGCTCGCACTGACAGCCTTTTGCAGTGATAAAGCAACCAAAAGTTATTCATTTTCAATGGGATTAACATCTACCAGTGCGTGAAGTTGCTCAGGTGTGCAAGTGAGTGACCACAGTGACTGAACATGATCAATGCTCACATTTAGAAAGTCATTAACTTTTCTGAGAAAACCTCCAAGGCTCCTAAAAACAGTGTAATTCAGACACTGTTATCAAACCAGTTCTCAGACAAAAGTTTCTTCTTATTTCCTTTTTTTAAAGAAATGTGATACAAAACTTAATTTGTGAAATGTTAACTTAAAAAGAGTGAGATTCAGTTTTACACAAGTTAATACTAAGAGTGAAGAGTAGACCTTTTGCCTGTACAAAAATAAAAAATACAGGCCTTGAACTTTCAATAAAGTTACACGAATAACTCTCAAATCACGCCTCAACAAATACCAACATTTCAAAAAGTTGGATGTTGGACTTCAAAAGCTGGGAAACAACTGCAATTTCCACTCTGCATTTCAACAACGTGAACATGCTAATCCAAAATAATGTCTACAAGTTGGTGTTTGATGAGGCAGGAAATGAGTCTTAAAGGGATAGTTCACCCTTAAATGCAATCCTATACGTCCAGAACTCTATTAGTTTCTTTTAAGAAATATCTCGGGGTCATTTTGAGCATGCAGTAGAAGTCAATGGGGTCCAAAGTTTTTTGGTACTCAATGTTCTTCAAAATATTCTTCTTTTGGGGTCCATAGAATAAAGAAAGTCACACAAGGATTGGGACAATGTGAGTAAATGATGATATAATATTCTTTTTGAGTGAACTAAGAGACATTTAAGAACCTTCCAGACCTCCAAAACCTGAAAGGTTGACAGTTGGGCAGTAGTCTACCAGTATGGCCAAAAGTGGCACTTTTCTACAGTGGACACTCTAGTCTCATGCACGTCATAGTCAAAAACAAGCATAGGCCATAATACCGTATGTTTACATCAAGCTCACCGTTTGAGACAAGACCATAGGCAGAGAAATCACTTCAGAACCTTCAACTTCTGAACATGGGTTAACCAAACTTGGTATTGGAGGGCAGGTGTCCAGCAGAGTTCACCTCCAACTTGCCCCAACACACCTGTCTGGAAGTTTCTAGTATGCCTAGTAAGACCTTGATTAGTTGCTTCGGGTGTGTTTGATTAGGGTTGCAGCTAAACTCTGCAGGACACCGGCCCTCCAGGGCCGATCTGGTGACCCCTGGGCTAAATCCAACATGAAGCAACAGTAGCAGGGCCTGAAGTTAACATTTTTGACCACCAGCCACTGTGGCAGGTGGATTTAAAAATCCACCTGCCACAGTAACTTTTTACCAGCCAGGTGAAAAATAGAAATCACACAAACATTATTCTTTAACTTGTAAGAATACACATTTAAGTGCTGTCAAGTTATTAACGAAATCATTATAAGTAATAATAACTCTTAGACTATATATTTTTTTATCTTTTTCATGGACGTCAGTACCTTGACCGCAGCGATCTCTTCCGGAAGCGCAGTCTTTGATATTTTGCAACTTATTGTGTGTAGGTGGCTTTTTGATGACTCGTGGTCCTTAATTGCTTTTAATTTTAAGTTTTTAGTCCCGATTACAAAAGGATTTGACTTCGCTTTCTCTGAGCCATACATACGGCAGTCACTGCAGTACATTTCATCTGTACTGCGGTCATAAATCAGCCACTCACGAACCTTGCCGTTGTCGCCAATTGTCCAAAAACGCCGCCTTTTACTTTTCTTTGACTCATCCTCATCTTTTGTTGGTTGTTCGTTTCAGCTGGCCTCTTTACCCCAGTAATGTGCCGCCACATTTTGAGCTAAAATCCAACGAAATGGCGGACTTAAAAAAAAAAAACAGACGCAAAAAAACAACAACTAATGAATCACTCAATTCTCATTGGCTACCCGCCAATGTGGCAGGTAGATTGACAGTTTTACCTGCCAATTGCAAAATTCACCCGCATTTGGCGCGTGGTCGGGTGTTAATTTCAGGCCATGAACAGTAGGCTACGTATATTTAGACATTTTTAGATCTGCTATACATTCTCCAGTGTAGCACCATCTACAAAATACATTTACATAACAATGAGTCACTTTTCTGCTTCCTCTTTGGGTCGTGGTTTTGAGCAGCACTTAGAGCCAGCAAACAGCGACCTAAAGACATTACTCTTCTTCTTTCCTGTCCTGCCCTTTCCAGGCGATTGTTCGGAGGCATATGGACTTCCGAAGCGTGCCGATACGCCGCTCATGTTCATGGATCTTACACTGCAGGTGGTTCTGGATGGCAAATCCCAAGGACTCCATATCCAGCGACGCTCCATAGACTTCCCACGTCATTCCCTGCTCATCCCAGATGATCTTCTGAGGTGCACCGTTCTCCTCCTTTTCTCCTTCCACCTCTGCGGTTCTCCCAGAGTCCCCAGAGGTCTTCTCCGCCACCCCGGGCAACACTTGACAAGTTGAGTCAAATTCACTGATGGTTACTTGGGGGGGAACCGAACCGAGAGCTTGCAGGGACCGGCTACAAAGTTCAATCTCTATTTGACAGATGTGTTGAAGAGGTTTCTGGATATTGGGAGACTTGTAAGGGGGTGGACCTAGAAATCTAGGCTTGGCTCCTGTTGGTTTGGGGTCCGGTAAGGTTACATTTGGCAACCAATCAGATTCTGAGTTGCTCTCTGGGTTGAGCTCATTTTGCAGGCCAGCTTTAGAGTTGAGGTCAATCTCAGGGTTCAACTGATAGGGTTGAACATTGTGGACTGGGCTTGTGTCTGTGGATCTGCTGCAGACCTCCACATTCGCCTGGACTTCGACGTCAACGTACACCGGTTGTAGATCCGCCTGCAGTGCTGCATCCTTCATCTCAGTCACTGGGAAACCTTCAACTGTCATTGTCACTGCATCCTTCAGGTTCTTGGGTGTCGGAATCTTATTCTTTTCATCCATTATAGTATCCTTCTTGCCCTCAATCCCCATTTTACATTCTTAATCTCAGCTTCCCCCTTTCTCTCTCCTGTGTTCCTCCTCTCCTCGCTTTCTGCTTCCTCCATTCCCTTCTTTTCCCAGAGCCTCTGACTCTCTCCTGCGTGTCTCTCTTGGGTCGTGACATATGTGCCAGTCTTGTCTTCAGGCTCTTTCAGCTTTTCGGCACGATACAATGACAGAGAGGACGTTTCTTTGCAACCTTTCGAGTTCGAGATGACGTCACTCTCCCCAAGACTGTGTCCCTGAAGGGCAACGTCTTTTATTTTGTCTCTTAGCATCTCTACTTCTCTCTTGTTCCCGCTCTTTATCTCTTGCTCCTCTCGTCCCTGAGGACTCTCCCCCATTGCTGCTTTCGTCCCCAGTTGCAGGTTGCTCTCCACCAACGTGTCAATCATTTTTTCTTTCAGAGAAGTCGTCGACAGCAGTCCCTCTTTGCTTGTGACTCTTCTATTCCGCTCTGTTTTGTCAACATTGAGAGATGCAGGATGGGGTGGTTTAAGTTTGGGGCTGGACGTAGCTCTAGGAATGTGTGAGAGAGTCCGGTTGAGACTCTTGGGAGAGTCGGTTGAGGAAATCTGGGAAGCAGACGATGTTTTTTGAAGCGTCTTTTGAGGGGAGTCTGTGGAGCCCATGATATGAGATGCAGAGGCAGTTTTTTGCATGTTTTTGGAAAATGTTTTCACACTCGCTTGTAGCTTTTTCTCATGGCTCGCATTTGGGGATCTCAATTTTGGCCCACTGGGTCCAGTTTGGCTGGATAAACTTAAGACCTCGACTCCAGGTGCAGTTGTTTTGGTTGGCAGTTTCGATGCCGTTTTAGTCATAGCAGTTGCACTGGCTATTCTCACAGTGACCTGCTTGGTTGTCGCTGAGTGCATGGTGGGTATTTTTGATGCAGGGAGCGGTTCTGCTGCTGGAATGGCAGCGGTGGCTAATGCATTGTGTTTTAGTGTTTTAACATGGCCGGCGGATTCCCTGGAGGAGGATCTCTCCTCCTGCTCTTTAGCTTGTACTTCAATCTCATGATTCTCTCCCAGTCTTTTCCTGGTTCCAGGAGAGAGGTTTTCCTTTTTGTGCTGGGACTCAGATTCCCAGCATGCCCTGGGCTCATTATTTCCATGGGGATGAAGGAAAGCAGGTCGGGATTCCATGAAACCAATAATAGTTGAAGGATCTAGTTGTCACAATCTGATTTATTGATGTCCCACTTGTGGATGTGACACATCTGTGTAGAAAAAAACAACACATTTTAAGAATATCTTGATAAAATAATAAACCTAAATACAGGAATATTTTTCAAGGACATACATTTTTTTCTGGCTTTAATGCTACTTTTACAAGTGTTGAATTTCCATTGTCATGTGTTCATTGATCAAACATTTGAATTGACATTGGAAAGACAGGATTATGGAAACTATGGATTTTATGTCAGTTCAGTTAGGTACTGTAAATGGACTCTTAGTGTAACAGCTGTACATTTAGCATGCCTATATTTGACATGTATTATGCATACTGAACTGAGCTTTACATTTACCATACTGAAAAGATAATCCTGTTCCACTGTGGTGATTAAACCAACCCTTACCAGAAAAAAAGGTTTTCTGAAAAAAGGTTATCTCAATTAAACTAAAAACATGGTTTCTATAGCTAAATCATGGTAACCACAAATTAGCCATGGTTTTGCTACACTAACCATAGTTTAACCATGGTATTTGTAGTAAAATTTTGGTTATACAAATCGTAATCAATACACACAAAACAAGGTTACTACACTCTTACTATAATAATAATACCATGGTTAATTTCCATAAGGGAACCCTTACAACACTTTAATGGAAGAAAGTGTTGAATGATGGCTGTTTTACGAGTAAAACAAAAAAAGTGCCACTCGTGAAAATTTAACCAAAGCAACTACATAAATTAATAAAATAATAATAATAACAATCTTAAATGCTCAAATTTCTCTGCTGTAAAAAATTATATATATATATATATATGCCAGTTTAAGACCTGTGTAGGTTGCAGCTGTTGATACAAATCTCTTATCCTTCTATATATTTTAGTTCAGTATTTCAGTTTTAATTCTCTGGTAACATTTAATTCGGTTCTAACAAGCTACCACGTTTCCCGCGTGTTCTTCTTCAGAGGAGGGGCAGAGATTCAAATTCACATGCGACGTCCTTAACTACACACAACACCATAACAGAAGTAAACACCATCCGTCATTAACGAACTACACAAACGAGTTCTTAATCAATTCAACGCACAATCATACTCATTTAACGCCTCCCAGACCGTGCTCTTCCGAACGAGCCTCTGTTGAAGCGTGTTCCCTCTCACGCTTGAATAAATGACGACGCTCCGTTCTGCAGAGGATGACGCGCGCGCGTGCACGTATGGATTGAGTTTGATGCGCATCTCATTTTTCCAAAACATCGACTGGCATTTTAGAGATGTGAGCGTTACACTGCCAGGTCTCTTTGCTTTCAGCTGGGAAAATGCCAGAAAGCAACGGCATCTCTATTCTTATTTAAACATCAATGTAGCTATATCTGCATTTACTTAGCGCTATAGACTGGATTTAATTTTGTAAACAGAATTTTAAAATCCTGTATTTTATCATAACGTTACATAACTAACTCCAATGGACTAGAATATGTTTTAAACCCCGTATAAACCACATACATGTAGACTACCATTCACATTCACAATTACAACTTAAGATCAATATAATAATAGATATTAAAACATCACTATTCCTTACTTATTTTTAATTTATGGACCACAAAACCAGTCATAAGGGTCAATTTTTTTTATTTTTACTGAGATGCATACATCATCTGAAAGCTGAATACATAATATTTCCATTGATGTATATTTGGCTGAGATACAACTATTAGAAAATCTGGAATCTGAGGATGCAAAAAAAATCTAAATATTGAGAAAATCGCCTTTAAAGTTGTTCAAATGAAGTTGTTTACAATGCATATTACCAATCAAACATTTATAAAATATATTCATGGAATATGTAAAAATCATAAATAATCATATTTATGATTTTTGGCATAAAATAAAAATTTATAATTTTGACCCATACGTGTTTTTGGCTATTGCTACTAACATGCCCATGTGACTTAAGACTAGTTTTATGCTCCAGGAGCACATATTTGTTTATTTATAATATTTAATTTTATTACAATTTTTTTTTAATAATAAATTGAACTGCCCTCAAAAGATGGCTTAAAGCAAACGTTGAATTTCATAATTAAATACCACCTTAACGAATCCATACACATGTCGGTATTGCGCTGTTTTTCAGTTTGCCAGTGTGTTTGGATCTCATTAAATCGACTTTATCTGTTATATTAAAGTTGTTGATGGTATAATGCATGGCTTTGGTCACCTAGTAACCGGTAATGACTGTCAGCAGCACCTGAGCTGATGGTTCGTTAAGATGAATTACTCTCAAAACACTGGAGGATTACATATCACAGATTACAGCACACTTTCTATATTTCTCAAGAAGAATGAACATATGTGTGCATATGTGTGTGTATTATATAATACTTTATATAATACTTACAAATCTAAATAATGAAATAGGCTACATTAAAATTATATAGACAAATAAATTGTGAAATGTTATAAAATTATATTTTACAACAATATTTGCATTGCATGACACTTTTAGACACATCATGCAAGTACAAGACTTATCTACTCCATATTATAATCAAATCAAAAAACACAATTGTATAATTTTATAAATTACATTTTACAATATATAAATGTGAATTGCATTAACACACTTCATAATTGTTTTACATTTTATAATTGTCATACAATGCACATTATATAATAAAATACAAAATATATATAATTTTATAAAATTATGACCCTGGAGTGAATAGTCCAAAAGTTTCGTCCACAATTTTAGCATGCTAAAAAAAATGATATGACCTCACGTTGTGTCAATCACGTTTACACACTGCCTCCGAAACTTTCATCTGTCATAAAAAAATCTGATCAGGTTCGATGTTCTGCGTTTTTGCATCCGTAGCATGCATTTTGGTATGAAAGGATGAGCAATATGAAAAAAATGCATGCGAAAAATTCAGACTCAGTGTGCAGTGCCCTTGAGACTAGCTCTTGTTGATCTGCCGGGAATCCTCATTAACATAATCAGAATCCTCGCATCAACTTTTTGTCTCATATTTATGACTGCGATAATTTCGCCTTTTTTATTTTCAATTAAACACAAAATTGAGATTTTCTTTGGTCATTTTAATTTTTTATCTTTCAGTATTTCATCTCAAGTTTGACGCTCTGACTTTCTCAAGTACGACTGATTACACTCGACGTAATTTTGTCAATTAAAATTTTTAAATCTCAATTTTGACTATCGCATAATAACTGTCATAATTTTTACTTTCTCAATTATGACGGTTTAAACTTTTTGTGAACTTCCATTTTTAATCTCATAATTTAATTTTGATTCATCTCAATTTCAACTTCAAGTCATAATTTAATTTTTCCTAAAATGTATGACTGTTTAAACTCCTTTTTAAAACCTCATAATTTAGATTTATTTTTTGCCATTTCATTATCTCATAATTACAACTTAGTATGTCATAATTTTAACTTTCTTATTTGTGACTGTTTACTCTCCATATATTTAGCAAAATTTCAATATTTTTATCATAATTAATTTTTTATTCCTTATAATCTATTCATAATTATGACCGTTTAAACTCATAATTTAGTTTTTTAAACCTCATAATTTAGATCTTTTTTTGTCCATTTCACCATCTCATAATTACAATTTAGTATTTCATAATTTTGACTTTCTTAATTATGACTATTTACTCTCCATTTATTTTTCTCAGTCAATCTGTTTCAATTTCGTCATCATTTTTTACTTTAATCTCATAATTTTGACTGTTTACACTTATAATTTAGATTTTTTTTTGTCAATTTTGTTCTTAATCTCATACATTTTAGACTTCCAACCTTATAATTTTTGTCCTCAATAATAAAATAATTTAGACTTTAATGACTTATAATTATGAGATAAAGAGTGAAGTATGACATAATATGTTTCAACATATTATTATGACTCGGTATGCAGTTTTATCTCATAATTTTGATTCCCAATTTTGACTGATCTCCTAATTATGATCTCCTAAAACAGTTTTTTATGTGTTGGCATGGGCTTCCATAACAACTGAAATCCAGCTATTGGTCACATACACCCATATCTAACATGTATTAACCTTTGACCCCTGGAACTAAACAAACAGTGCATGACAAACAACTGAGCGCAATTGATGTGTGAGTGTTTCAGCCGTGCAGTGTGTACATCAACTCCTCAGTTCTGTCAGTTTAATGTGAAACGTGTTCTGTGTTCAAGCATTGATCGACTAGACCGAGACCTGACCATTGGACAGATGCAGGGTGAGTCTGATCAATAACTATATCCCATGACACCATTCATACATTGAGCTGCACAATCATTTAAATCTGACATAAACATTGAAATCTGCTCTAGCAATAAATGATTTTAAAGATTCCTAACAATCACAAACGACTGTGATTGACCACCGCTGAGAAAAACAACATATATGACCAACAGCGTTTACACCTGAATAATGGCAGTGATGGTAAATGCTAGCATACTGTTCTCTATGTAATGTTTTCTATGGCTTCTGTAGGTAAATGTATGATGCAGGTGCTGCCCCTTGTGGACATGCAGTGCAGGAGGACATCCCAGATAAAGTAAGAGTATACAGTTGAAGTCAAAAGTTGACATACACCTTGCAGAATTGGCAAAATGTTGATTATTTTACCAAGTAAGAGGGATCATACAAAAAGCATGTTATTGTTTATTTAGTACTTACCTGAATAAGATATTTCACATAAAAGATGTAGTCCACAAGATAAATAATAGATGAATTTATAAAAATGACCCGTTCAAAAGTTTTCACACCCTTAATTCTTTATACTGTGAATGATCCTCAGCTGTGTTTATTAGTTTAGTGATAGTTGTTCATGAGTCCCTTGTTTGTTCTGAACAGTTAAACTGTCTGCTGTTCTTCAGAAAAATCCTTCAGCTCACACTAATTGTTTGGTTTTCCAGGATTTTTGTGTATTTGAACCCTTTCCAACAATGACTGTATGATTTTGAGATGCATCTTTTCACACCGAGGACAGCTGAGGGACTCATATTAAACTATTACAGAAGATTCAGACACTCACTGATGCTCCAGAAGGAGAAACATGCATTAAGAGCCGGGGCGTGAACACTTTTGAACAGAATGAAGACGTGTATATTTTTCTTGTTTTGCCTAAATATCATATTTTTTTTCATTTAGTACTGCCCTTTAGAAGCTATAAAAGATAGTTACATGTTTTCCAGAAGACAAATTAAGTTCAATCTACCCCGATCTTCAAATTCAAAAGTGTTCACGCCCCGGCTCTTAATGCATGTTTCTCCTTCTGGAGCATCAGTGAGTGTTTTAATCTTCTGTAATAGTTTCATATGAGTCCCTCAGCTGTCCTCGGTGTGAAAAGATGCATCTCAAAATCATACAGTCATTGTTGGAAAGGGTTCAAATACACAAAAATGCTGAAAAACCAAAGAATTAGTGTGAGCTGAAGGATTTTTCTGAAGAACAGCAGATAGTTTATCTGTTCAGAGCAAACAAGGGACTCATGAACAACTATCACTAAACTAATAAACACAGCTGAGGATCATTCAGAGAACAACACAGTGTTAAGAATCTAGGGCGTGAAAACTTTTGACTTCAACTATGTCATATCCACATTTCTATTCAAAAGCTTGTGATCAATGATTGTATTCTAAGAAATTGATACTTTTGCACAGCAAGGATGTTTTAAATTGATCTAAAGTGACAGTAAAGACTTTTATAAAGCTACTGAGATCTCTATTTTAAATAAATGCTGTTATTTTGGCATTTCTATTCATCTGTGAATCCTAAAAAATAAAAATGAATAATATAATCATAGTTTACACAAAAATATTGGGCAGCATAAACATTGATAAGATAATTAGAATGATTTCTGACGAATAATGTGACATTCACTCAACATTCACTCGCTCATCTGTATAAATATGAATTATTCACAGATGATTGTATTGCACGTGTTTAATACAATATTTGATTCTTGTGCATTTTTGAGGTGGCCGATGCTTTGGCAAGATTTCGGATCAGACACACATTTGCAGAAGCTCGTAGTGAAACTAAAAGATGAATTAATAACAAATTAACAACTCTATCTGCATTTGTTATAGGCCAACATACCTATGTAGACGCGGTTATAACATCATATATATACATACACATACATATTGCTGTCAAACGATTAATCGCATACAAAATATATATTTTTTTGACATTTGTGTGTACTGTGTATATTTATTATGTATATATAAATACAAACACATGTTTAAGAAAAATATTTTATGGTTATATATTTAAAATATAATTTACATACATGTCAATATATACGGTATGTATGCGTGTGAATTTATATACATAATTAATATATACAGTACACATATATTATGTAAACAAAACTTATTTTGGATGTGATTAATCGTTTGACGGCACTAATATAGTATAAAATGCATGTAAGAAACACTGAGCTGAAGTTTGAGCAGGTTAAACATTACAGAACCTGCATGTCATTCTCTCTCTCAGCTCCTCGTACCGGTCATGCGGTGAAAACACGAGTGAGTGATATTGTAAATGTTTACTGTTGAGTGTTTGTATGGCAACCATCTATCCTGAACTGAACGTCTTTGTCCCTCAGATGAAGCAGAAGACACAAACATCCTTCACATCCAGCAAACACTGTTTAGAATAAAGATTAGAATGTTCATTATTCAACGTGTCGGAACTTTCAGGTTAACTGACAGGAAACATTCAAATATTTAAATGAGATGGAATCATGTGACATCATCAAAGGCAACGGACGTGAAACACTGTTAAATGAGAAGAACGACGTTTAGCCCCAAAAAATAACATTCAAATTTATTAATATTCAAAGCACAGTCTGACTGAAACACGTGCAAAATACTGAGCATGAAATGGTACACACGTCTACGGAGTACGTGCGTGCGTGCGTGTGTGTGTGTGTGTGTCTGTGAGAGAGTGTGTGTGTGTGTGTGTGTGAGAGAGAGTGTGTGTCTGTGTGTGTGTGTGTGTGTGTGTGAGTGTGAGTGTGAGTGTGTGTGTGAGAGTGTTCGTGTGTGTGTGTGTGTGTGAGAGAGAGAGTGTGTGCATGCGTGTGTGCGTGAGAGTGTGTGTATGTGTGTGTGTGTGTGTGTGAGAGAGTGTTCGTGTGCGTGTGTGTGTGTGTGAGAGAGAGTGTGTGCGTGTGTGTGTGTGTGTGTGTGTGAGTGCGTGTGTGTGTGTGTGTGTGTGTGTGTGTGTGTGTGTGTGAGAGAGTGTGTGCGTGAGAGAGTGTGTGTGTGTGTGTGTGTGTGTGTGAGAGAGATAGTGTGTGCGTGTGTGTGTGTGTGTGTGTGTGGGTGTGCGTGCGTGCTTGTGTGAGAGAGAGAGTGTGTGCGTGTGAGAGAGAGAGTGTGTGCGTGTGTGTGTGTGAGAGAGTGTTTGTGTGTGTGTGTGTGCGTGCGTGAATATACAAACTTGTGACCGAAATCCCAATCTCAAAACAAAATCCAATCTCTAAACACATAAAGTGCATAACGGAAAAACTTGACAATTATTCTCTATTTATAATGTACAGTCAAACAAGGAAGAACGAGTTACAGATTTAAAGGAACAGTGCACCTGAAATGATCATTTACTCACCCTCATGTCTTTCCACAACTTTGTTTTGACAAAAACATCTGGAACTGTTTGAATATAGTGCACAAGTCATATGAACTACATTTATGGGGATTTCTGGAGTTTTAAAGAAAATAAAAAAGAATAGTTCAGTGATTTAGAACGACCCGAGGGTGAATAAACAGTAACAGAACAATCATTATTGGTAATGATTGATAATCTCCCGTTAAATAAATAGTTCTCCCAAACAAACAAAAATTCGCTGAACATTTACTCACCCCTCAGGCCATCCAAGATGTAAACGAGTTTGTTTATTAATCAGATTTGGAGAATGGCATTCCATCACTTGTTCACCAATGGTTGCTTTACAGTGAATGGGTGCCGTCAGAATGAGAGTCCAAACAGCTGATAAAACATCACAATAATCCACTCCAGTTCATCAGTTAACATCTTGTGAAGACAAAAACTGCATGTTTTTAAGAAAAAAACAGCATTAAGACATGTTTAAGACCTCGGCTTGCCACTAAAATGAGTCTATAATCCATAATAACGCTTCCTCCTGAAAAAAAGCCCATCCCATCTTGTCCTCTCATGTCAAAAATCCACCCACATGTTTGTTTAGAGCTGTTTTTGCTTGTAAACGGTGCTTGATCTGTGCAGATTTCTCTCCTGATTCAGACCACACCACTTTTTCACTGGAGGAAGCGTTATTATGGACTCATATTTTAGCAGTAATTAATGGTTTGAAGTTAAAAATGTCTTAATGATGGATTTGTTTCAGCTTTTGTGTTCTCAAGACATTATCTGATGGACTGGAGTGATGTTGTTATCAGCCGTTTGGACTCTCATTCTGACGGCACCCATTCACTACAGAGGATCTACTTGTGAACAAATGATGGAATTTCTCCAAATATCTTCTTCTCAAATCTTGGATGGCCTGAGGGTGAGGACACTGCCAGTAAACTTTCATTTTAAATGAAATGCACTAAAATCTCAAGTGGACAGGGCATGTGGCATGCACAGCAAACATCACATGTCCTGCTCCACAGAACCCAAAGAGCACTTCCTAGAAACTCCCACAGTTTTGTCCCGCACAACATCCGTCCAGGTCTGGCGTCTTTGGTGAGGGCCAAATCCCCCCAAAAAAAAATCTCCAAGAGGAAGGCGTCTAAATACTGAGATTCTCTCTTGTTTTTTTTCAATACTGCAGAACTCAAGTACATCAAATGCTTCTATAGAAAAATAAACCACTTCTGATCAGATTCAAAATAGTCTTTGACACGTTCTTTCCGCTGGGATCACAGACAAATGGTGACACGGGCAGCGAACACTAGGAAAGAGAAGATTGTCGAGCAGAACCGATCGTCTGCTGATACCGAACAAGTGCTTTAGCTCAAGAGAGAGAACAATTTACCCTGATTTTCAGAGAATGAAGGAGGAAGATGAAATGAAGGTAACAACGAGTGTGGATTGTAGTATGTACTCGACAGGCAGTGTGTTTGTTACACGGTCAATCACTGGCCATTCAAAGCCCATTTAACCCGTCTGAGCCCGTCGCCGTGTCACATTTGAGCATGAGTGGGCGGGGCCAGATCAGCACTTTGGGTCATCAGTGGGCGTGTCTATGTCCGAATGCCCCGCCCCCATAGCCAGCGACATCTCTGAACCGCTGCTGGCTATTGGCTGTAACTCACCTGCAGAGGAAATACAGTCATAATGATATTCATCAGTACGGCTGTGTCCTAATGTGCATGCTGTCCTTACTAAATAGCACGCAAAATAAGTTGGTTAAATGGTTAATTGTATTGAATGTTCACTTGTAGTGTACTTTAAACCTTAAAAAGTATATAATAAAACTAATGAAAGAAAGGCAACTTAAAGAGAGTATACTTTCATGAGGAGTATATATTTCAAACTTTGCTTTTATCATTTTGCCGTGCTTTTAAGTACACTTCTTCTTATGTGTTGACTAACATACTGAAGCATATGTAAAGCATGTGATATTAATTTGAACTGTAGTGTGTTGTTTGATATAACAATTCAAGTTATTATATTTTAAATGTGCTAAATTGCAACTTATTATTTTAGTACAATTGGGATTTCTTTTGTTGTTTTAGTAGGAATGGGATATATTAAAGTGTTCATTAATAGCTTGAATTATCTTTTATTTAAAAAAATAATAATTTTTACATTAGTTTTTAGTTTTATGTCTATATAGTTTGTTATTTTTTCAGTTTTAGTTACAGTTATTTTAGTACATCCAGTTAAACTCAATGAAATTGAGAAATGATCAAATAAAATAAAAAATAAGTTCAGTAACAGTTTCAGTTAACATATTTTATATCAAGAAACATCTTATGGTTTTAGTTTACTATAATAACTGTTATATTTCAAAATATGACATGCATGTTTTTAACAGAAATTACATTAAAGTATATGAATACTTGATTTCATATACTTTAATGTCATTTCTGTTAAAACATGCATGTCATGAAATCAAAAGGTATACTTAAGTCCAACTTAACTGGATCAAAAGAAGTGCTCTTAAGTTCAGCAAATTACATTTTACATACAATTAAACCATAATACATTTGAATTTAATTACAATTAACATGCAATTAAATATCCAAAACATTGCATTCAGGTGCACTTAAGGTGTATTATTAATGCATGCTATTTTTAAAGTATGCTCATTCACAAGACTGTCTGGATGAATTTTGTGCATGCTTTTTTTGGCCTGTTATTAAATGTGCATTATTATTTGTCACTTTTGATAAAAGCATCTTCTAAATGCCCACAATGCCTTGCACTAGGACTTCCTCTCTCACAGAAATCAATGTTTATGTACTTGTTTGCACACTCACTCTGATCGGTTGGCAAGGTGTCCTGGGACAGTGGCTCAGAGTCCAGGAGGACCTGAGGGAGACCCCCCATCCTCACGCCGGAGTCACGCCCCCCCACGGCATCGCCACCCATGACATCATCGCTCATCACCATGGCGTTGAGAGCCATGCCCCCCACGGCGAGCTCGTAGTCCAGAGGAAGTTCATTCAGACACTCGGCACTCGACTGCACATGAATAGAATTACAGCACAGTCACACAGCATAGAGTTAAACACAATAGAATTACCCTATAGCCATGCTGAAGCAATCAGCCATGCATTTCAGGATTTTACCATGGTTAAGGCATTTAACTACTACTCAAATAAACTACATAAAATAAATTCTCATAACTTGAAAATAAACTAACTTAAATATACAAAAATATTTTATCTAGTTACCAAGGCATCGTTTTATTTTCATTCAGTTTAATTTACATATTAATAAAAAAAAAATGTATCTATAAAAATGACAAAACAACAAAATTAATAAAACTAACTCAAATTAAAATGTAAACAGCATAAATATATAAATGTAAAAAAAAATCGAAATATTAAATAAACCTTTATAGTATCAGTGATAAAAATAACTAAACACTAAAATCAATGTTTTAGGAACTAAAAATAATACAATAAAATATCATTTAAAAAATGAATTAATTAGAAATAATTGAAAAATAGAAAATGAAATAAAATTAATAAACAATACTACACAGACATATTTTTTTACAAATATTAATACAAATGACAAAAACACAACGGAATGACTAAAACTTTAAAATTAAAACAGAAAATAAATAAAAATAATAATTCAAAGTATTAATGTTAAAAATAAAATACTAATAATGATTCCTCTGGAAATAATTTAATGTATTAATTTATTACTGTATTCATTTATAGGGGAGGGAGGGAGAGAGGCGAGAGAGGGAGAGAGGTAGAGGCGAGAGAGGCGAGAGAGAGGAGAGAGATAGAGGCGGGCGAGGGAGTGAGGGAGAGAGAGGCGAGAGAGAGGCGAGAGAGGCGAGAGAGAGAGAGAGGAGGCGGATAGAGGCGGGCGAGAGTGAGGCGAGAGAGAGGCGAGAGAGAGAGGAGAGGCGGGAGAGAGAGAGAGAGAGAGGGAGGCAGAGAGAGAGAGAGAGACAGTGAGAGCGAGAGAGAGAGAGAGGAGAGAGAGAGGGAGAGAGAGAAACACCAACCGTGAGGCCCAGAGCTTTGAGGATGTTCATTTTACACATGGGACACGTACGATGGTCCACCAACCAGGGGTCGACACAGCCTTTATGAAACAGATGCCTGCGAGAAACAGACCAGCAGTGAAGAGAGTGAAGTGTTTAGCATCTAATACAGTTGAACACTGAATGACCGGCATTTTACATCCTCTTTTTGTAGCAAAAAATTTATTTAGCAACTTTGTTATATGAAAATATAGTAATATAGTGTAGTATAATACAGTATATATAACATATCCATTCAAAAGCTTGAGGTCAGTGATTGTTTTTAAATTAAACATTAATTTGTTCATCAAGGATGCATTAAATTGATCAAAAGTGACATTTATAATATTTCAAAAGATTTCTATTTCAAATAAATGATGTTTCTATTCATCAACGAATCCTAAAAAATGAAATGCATCATGGTTTCCACAAAAATATTGTGCTGCACGACTGTTTTAAACATTGATAATAATCAGAAATGTTTATTGAGCAGTAAATCAGTATATTATTATAATTTCTGAAGATCATGTGACACTGAAGACTGGAGTAATGATGCTGAAAATACAGCTTTGATCACAGAAATAAATTACAGTTCAACACATAATCACATATAAACAGTTATTTTAAATTGTAATAATATTTTGCAATTTTAAATATTTGTTTTGTATTTTTAAACAAATAAATGCAGCCTTGGTGAGCAGAAGAGACTTGTACCTACTATAATAATACATACTATAAAATATAACTACTATAATAATATAAATCAAATGAGAGGAAATATACAATAGTATTATTTGCTTTAATATGATATTTTATATCCCATTGAAAAGGCACTTTTAATGTAGCCATCTTGTTTGTAACTCATCCAAAGTGTGTGTTTACCTGCAAGGTAAGATTCGGACTACATCATTTGGTTTATAACCCTCGATACACACGGCACAGTTATCAAAATCACTCTCCGTCTCCTACAGGAAGAAACACACAAAACAAAGCGTGCAGGACTCCATTTCAGCAGAAAGCACTGGTTTACAGACGGAGATAATGAATGTTTGTTTGTTCACCTGATCGCCTTTCCTGATGCTCCGCACTTGTAACTGGCTGATGGCTTTTTTGGCAGCGTCCCCCAGCCTTCTCTGACCAATCAGAGAACAGAACGTGATTAATAAACGCTTTTCTCCTTTGTTATCTCCTACATCCGTCTCTCGTTAGAATAATGAAAGACTGAGTGCTGTACTGAATGCCTTCACACTTCATGTGGCCTGTAATCATGTTTTAGGTCAAAATACGACACTGAAAATGTCTAGTTGCAATCTTTCTGATATTTGTTTTCACGTTTGCTGTGCTTGTTTGTAGAGCTGCACAATTTGGCCAACTTTTTGTGATTTTATAATCAATCCATATATCAATATATATATATATATATATCAATCCATTATAATCAATTTACATTTCACTTCTGATTATACCCTGTATAATTTATTATGTGACGAATAAAGAAACCTTGAATCCGGCTATGAAATAGTAATAATAATAATTGTTTTATTTGTATTATATTATTATTATTACTACTAATACAAAAAAATATTACTAATTTAAATTAAATATTATCAATGAAATTACACTGTAAAATAAAAATGGGTTTAACACAAAACAATAAGTATTATTGATATATTTTTTTACTTTATTAATTATAATAAAATACACATAAATATTACTAAAATGTGAAATATTGTTAATGTAATATTTTACTGTACAATAAAATTTCAGTATTTAAGAAAAAAATATAAATATTTATAATAATTGTATTAATTATAGTACTTATTATTTTATCTTATTTTCTTATCAAATAAAACAACTAAATAAAAACCTTTAATTAAAATATTAATGGAATATTCCACTGTAAAATAAAAAAAATTGTTACAAAAATGTTCTTATTATTATTGATAATTTTATTTGTATAAATAATAAAACATATAAATTACAAATATTTGAAATATTATTAATGTAATATTTCCTGCACAATAAATTTTCACTAATTAAGAATATAAAAAGTATAAATATTTTTCTTATATTTTAAATTAACAATATAATAATAACAAATATTATTCAATAAAAACTAAATTTAAAAAAAATGTAATATTTAACTGTGAAATAAATTTAGTATTTAATTAATAAATAATAATTATAATTTTTATTTCACATTAAAACTGTAAAATGTGATTTGGGTTTTATTTATAAATTATTTCAATATTTATAATAATTGTATGATTAATAATTGTATTAATTATAGTACTTATTATTTTATCTTATTTTCTTATGAAATAAAACTAAATAAAACGTTTAATTAAAATATGAATGTAATATTCCACTGTAAAATACAAAATTGTTACAAAAATATTCTTATTATTATTGATAATTGTATTTGTATAAATAATTAAACATAAATTACAAATATTGGAAATATTATTAATGTAATATTTCGCTGCACAATAAATTTTAACTAATTAAGAATATAAAAAGTATAAATATTTTTCTTATATTTTAAGTTATCAATATAATAATAATAATAATAACAAATATTATTCAATAAAAACTAAATTTAAAAAAAATTATGTAATATTTCACTGTGAAATAAATTTAGTATTTAATTAATAAATAATAATTATAATTTTTATTTCACATTAAAACTGTAAAATATGATTTGGGTTTTATTCAGTCAAGCTCTATTTGATCTCTGCATTAGGATCAGAAAATATGAGTTTGTCCAGTAACAGAACAACTAGTCAGCAGAGCTGTTAATACCCAAACCCTGTTAACAGCAAGTCTCACAACTGTTCAACAGTCTTCTGTCTTGAACAATCAATAAACTGCATATGTCTCAATGCTCAAACTTAATCTGATGAGCACAAGTAATAATATATCAAACTGATTCACAACAACATCCCATAAACACTCCTCTTATCCATCTCGACAAAACAGTTCATGAAACCCACAAGCATGAGATTGAACAACAATGAAAATGCATAAGCAAGGGAAAATTAATAAGAAATAAACATAACAAATGAATAAACAATAAAACACTTAATGTAACGATAAATGATCAAAGTAATTGATAAAATAATCAAATAATAAATCATATGAATGACTAATGATTATGTGAAAAATGATTATAAATGAATTAAAAAACGTAAATAAAAACAACACACTAGGGCTGGGCGGTATATCAAGTTCGCATGATATATCGATATATTTTATTTTATAAGCGATACGGTATGAAGTAATACTGTGAATATTAATATACAGTAGTTTGATACGAGCGCATCTGAAACCATATCTAGGGAGGACAGACTGAACTGCTGTGGAGAAAGTGCATTAGGGCTGTGACGGTGAGGACATTTGAATCAGTCCACCGGTTAATCGACGTGTCACACCGGTTACACCGGTATCACCGTGGTGGGGGGGGTCGTTTGAGTTCTCCCTCTTTTCCTCGCTTTCCTTAGGTTTTAAATAGCCTGTAAGAGCCGTGTGTGTTTAACTTTGACTTTCATATCAGCGGCAATTCAGCTCACGCAGTTGTTTGTTTTTAGTTATTTTTGTTTTCCCTCTTTCCCTCACTTTCCTTTGCTTAAATAGCTTATAAAAGCACCGTGCGCATTTTACCTTCACTTTGAAGAAATTCAATTCAAGCAACAACAAAATACAACGTAGAACATCGAACTTTTACTAACAAAACGAATAAAACACACCATGCTACATGCCTAATATAAAATTACAAATAACGTACACAAAGTTTAAATATACAAAACTAAAATCAGTTAAGAATGAGGAACAAACAATTATGAAACAAAGAACGTTTATTAGCAAAACACCTTGATGTAAAATAATGGGGGGGGAAAAAAATCACACTGTTTAAATAAAATAAAAATCAGCAAATACTGTGGATCCAAATAAATGAGAAATGAATGTTTTTTTATATCATCACTTAGATCAAGGAAGCCCAATAGATCGATCATGAAGACAATGCGGGTAGATCGCACTTTAGGTTAGTGGTTTTCACAACTAACTACAATATAATATATTCACTAATATTATGAGTCGCATGTTAAGTAATGTAAAAAAATATATAGCCTATAAATAAATAAGCGTACCACCTCTCTACGTATTCTGTGTTTCAGAGCTGCAAACGTTTCTCATCGCGCTGTGTGAATACACAGACTGAACGGTTGCTGAAAACAGCCCACCACGGGACGTGAAGGAGAGACAGAACGACCAGCCAGGACAAAACCAGGAGCTCGTCCTAAACGAGGACTACATCTGTAGCACATGGACACGTGTTTTTAAGCACTGCAGTTTTAAAACAAGCCGTTGAAACTCAAACAGAGCTATATGCGTGCGCTTCTCTTTCTGTGTGAGAGAAGCGCCCTTTTATCCGCTTTATTGGCTTTGAACGATTACATAAACCCACTTATATGCATCAGAATCCCCGTCTTTGCAAGTATCCTCATAAACACAGCGATTTAAGTCTAAAGCCCGGCTCACACTGTGCGATTTTGGCCACGATTTGGTCGTCTGAGACAAATTTTGAAAATCCTAAAAGATTCCTGTAATCCTAGGCTAAAATCGGTTGTCTTTGATCGCTGGTTTGACATGTCCACCGACAGCCGATTAATGGCCGTTGCGATCAATTTTTTCCTCCGATTAAATTCTGGCAGTGTCAGAAGATTTCAGACACTTTCCTGCAGTGTGACATCTCCTACGACAACCGTCAAACCAAGAACCAATAGGTGCGCTGAACCCGATGACGCAATTAGCGCGACAACTTCAAACCACGAAAATGTTGACACGAGTCAGGTGGACAGTACAACAGGAAGAAAAACGTATTGAGCTATGGAGGGAAAAGGAGTGCTTGTATGACGTGTCGTCGCATGACAGGGTTAAAAGGAAGCGGCTTGGAGAGAGATAGGATGTTTAAACTCGAATAACAAAATTACCTCAAGTTCGCGCTGTAGAACTGGAAGTCCATAAAGTCTTCTTTTGCCCAGCCATGACTTGCCCCACACACATCATCTTCATTTATTCTTTTTATTATCAAGGCATGTAATTAATAAAACTAACGCTACACGTTGCTGTTGTTTGCTAGCTACCATTATAGCGAGAGAACGCGGGTCACGGATTGATGACGTAAAACTCCGGACAAGTCTTTCTTGAGTACGTCCGTTTTTGTAAACTTATTCATTTTTCTTGCAAAATTCTTTTTGCACAAATGTAAGTTTCAAGGTGCTAAGCCCTACTTTCCTGTTTCCTGTAAGGACCTTAATTCTTACCTGGATACTCTTCTTACATCCAACAATTCCAAAGCCCTCAAAACGATCTCATTGTGTCATTTGAATAATATTTTCATGATTTTGTAACTTCAAACTGAATTTCTAATTGCACTCACCCCTGGCATTGGTTTTGTATGTTCTTTATAGCATTCAATAATAAGAAAAAAAAAAGTACGTCCGTTTTTGTCGCGTTTTTACTGTCGTACAGTCTGACATTAAGACAACTGAGATCCTACAGTTTGACATGGGGATCATGTTCGTACAGTGTGACAACAGTGTGCAACAATCGCAAAAGACTATTAAAAATCGCACAGTGTGAGCCCGGCTTTAAGAGAGAGTAAACGGCAGAAAGAGAAAACGCATATGTAACAGTAGATATATTGGATACCCTGTCAGATTTTGCTACCTCCCATTAAAACAGTGTGTAGTACAATTCGACAACGAAAAATGCTACCTGTTACATTATGTTTTATTAACGTCTACACCAACCCCAAACATACCCTTAGAGTAACGCAGATATATTAAATATTGTTGTTCAGAAAAAGGATGCCTCTCTCTTTTTAGGCTTGTATTAGTTTGATATTGACATTGGTGATAAGGATTATGAAAATTCTATGGTATCAAATATTTTAATATCATAAAACCTTTTTAAAAGAAAAACAATTATATATCGCGATATATATCGTTATCGTGATATAAAATTTGTCATATCGTGATATAACATTTTGGTCATATCGCCCACCCCTAATATATATATATATAAAAAAGTATGGCAGATATTTAGGCCAAAGTGGGAGAAGATCAAAATCTTTGTCATTATTTTATCTTTGTTATTAAAAAATGATAACAAAGATACACATTACAAATACACATAAAATAAACAGTGTTTTATTTTCAGGTACAATAGGTGTATTTAGCAGAGCATTCAAGAAACCGTATGAACAAATATAAAAATAAAACACTATATAGATTGATTCCTATTAAAGAAACTGTATTAATGTTTTTCAGTCAAGAGTAGCGAGTGATTTTTCTCTTTGTGTTTGGTGTTTTTTATTAACATTAAAGGAATAATTCATCCTACAATTAATTAAAATAGGCTAGAGTTTTATATTTATACCTTCCTTTACTCAAAAGTCATTTTAAACCCGAGTTTCCTTCTTCTGCTAAACATAAACGCTATTTTGAAGAAGGTGGAAAACCAAACAGTTGCTGGTCCACAGTGTTCCTACTAAAGTCAATGTGGACCAGCAACTGTTTGGTTTTCCACTTTCTTCAAAATATCTTCTTACGGATGTGAATGTTTGTGGCGTATTGATATGGCGGCGCCAGAACTGCCGCTGATAGAATGTGGGCTGTAGCGCGATACAACGATATTTCTTCAAAAACAGATCGGTTTGTAGAGAATTGTAGCTCTTGACAGACCTATGGCAGTAATACGGTTGTCTGATTGATTTTATGGCCCCGAGCATTCAGAAAACACACAAAAGAAAATTAAGCAGTTTTACTATGAAAACCATGGTTCATTTTTTTGTAAGGGTTGTGATGTCCACATGTTTTTTGTTGAAGAAATTATAGAGGCTGTGTCATCTATAGCAAACAGGTGGCCAAAAATAAAAAATTAAGTGGATATTTGAAATAAATGTTTGGTCAATAGCCTGTTAAACAAGGATATGATCGTCCTGTAAGGATAACAGCAGCAATGTCCAGGTCTTTGGTGCCCTTTACAGGCATTTATAACATGTACTGTTGAAAAAAAAAACAATACACACCATCACAGAATTTGTAATGGTTTTACTGGTTATAATGGGACTTGTATTGATTTGAATGGACACTGTAATGGACCCTGTTGGTCTCTGCTGG
This sequence comes from Gymnocypris eckloni scoliostomus, assembly GCA_027564155.1. Classification (NCBI taxonomy): domain Eukaryota; kingdom Metazoa; phylum Chordata; class Actinopteri; order Cypriniformes; family Cyprinidae; genus Gymnocypris; species Gymnocypris eckloni. The sequence goes on from CM050412.1 coordinate 45,052,432, forward strand.
TAATTGGTCACCTTCTATTGGTGGCTTGTTAAAACCCATAAATCCTAATGGAATATGTCCAAAAACACACTACGGAAAACTATTTTTGTATGTTTTTTTATGGTTAAAAGTATGTAATGGCATTTGTAATTCATTTGTGATGGTGTTAGAATTTTCTGTGATGGTTCTATCGTTTTTTTCAGCAGCCTCGTTGTTTTATATAATGCATTTTAAAGGCTGTTGTTGGCTTAGGTCTTTTTTATAACCACAAAAACATATATATATTGTCTTAATACGTATTTGGTTATGAATGTAGCCTACCTAAAAGGGACGTGCGGGCTTCGTTTTCATCTTTTTTTTTTGGGCACCGGATTGCTGATGTCTTTTCACAGGCATAGTTCTCCGTCAATTAAGATCATCTGCGTTCAGACGCAAACAGGAGGTGTGAGCGCTAGTTGCGGTCGCGGGATTGGCGTGTCACATTGTTGGTTTTTTGAGCAACTGGGATGGTGCCCCCCCGGGACTTGGTGCCCTACGCAAACAGCATACTCTGCATATTATGGAGCTTTTCCACTGCATGGTACGGTTCAGTACGGTTCACTTTTGGGGGGTTTTCCACTGGGTACAGTACCTGGTACTTTTTTAGTACCACCTCGGCCGGGGTTCCAAGCGATCCGTACCGTTCATATCGCACAGACCGGACTGCAAGGGCACTTTAGCGTCGGACCTCAAAGCCCCCCACCCCCCCTTGTGCACGCCACTGATTAAATGTGACATATGTAAAATGTTAAACCTACAAGTGTATTAGTACGATAGCATTAACTGTCAAGTGTATGGGGTAATCAAAATAGCTTTTTTACTCAATTAGTCTGTTTTTTTATTTAAATTTTTAGTTTAAAAACTTTAACTTCTGCTTTAAAAGCATTATGTTTGATTTTAGATTGCAATGTTACAATGTGATTTTAACCCTTTTTTGCACATAATATATGCCTACATGCTTACATTCACTTTATTTGTTTAATCCAAACACCAGGATAAATACTGTATACCGCAAATCAGCCAAAAAAATGCAGAGATATTAATTTTTGCTCATATCGCCCAGCCCAAAACACACATTTGCACGTGAGGATCTAAGGATCCTTCAATGCAAAAGGCATTTGGACACTTTCAAGCAAATCCTTTCATAAGATGATTTGTCTCAGGTTTGTACCTGGTTGCGGTCCCTGGCGTTGGCGTATCTGAAGCGCTGGATGTAGTAGAAGACGAGCCAGGCCAGCGAGATGATCATGAGGATGATGAAGGAGATGGAGACGAAGACCACGGAGGTGCGGCTGACGTATTTCTGGAGGTTGCGTGTTCCGATGGTGATGTGCATGTGAACGTTGATGTTCCTCTCCATCAGAAGAACCAGATCACGACCCTTGGGCTCAGGAATCATGATGGCCACCACGTCACCGGTGCCTAAAACACAGAGCCACAGTCAACCAGCGCCTCAACTAGACTAACTCGCTTCCTCTGTGGGCAAAATAAACCGTAAAAGAGGAGCGGAGTTTATCCTGATCATCAACAACACGCATAACTAGCACACAGCCAATGCTCAAATAAACACATTTAGACAAAGAAAGTTTAAAATGCTTATTAAGGTGCGTTCACACCAGACGCGAATGACGCGAATAAATCACGCTATTCGCGCGAAGTTGGACGCTTGAACATTTTGAGTTTACTCTTCATTCGCGCATGAAATTCGCTACACAACAGACACGAATTCGCGTCATGGGAGGGGCTTCTGCCAGGCAGCTCCAGTCTTGTTGCAAAATGTATTCCTGTTTTTGTAAAAGTACGAAGATGTATATACAGTAAGTGGGTACCCACATACAACCACAATTACTTTGTCCTCCATTGTTGTTTGGGATTTTCTGCCTCCGCTCGTAATGACGTCACTGCTAGAGCAAGCTCCTGATTGGTTAACGTGGCGCGAATATCCGCCAAAGTTCAGATTTTTCAAAAACGCTCAATTCGCGCCGCCTCATTCGCGCGAATAGCGCCGCAGGATTGTCTTTCGCGTCGTTGCATTGACTTAACATGTAAATCATTCGCGCGATTCGCGTCATTCGCGTCTGGTGTGAACGCACCTTTAGTAGTACAATGGTGAATGAATAAATTAAAAGTAGAGCTGCAGAATGAATCATAATTATTAAACCACAAGACTGATTAAATATGAAGTATGCATGTAAAACTATTAGCAGATACAGAAAGATCTTCACGACAAGCCATCAAAATAAAAGTTTGATTTAAATTGAAGAAATTATTTTTTAAGGAGTATCAAATTTTTCGTCTGTTTTCATTTAAACAGTAAACATCAGTGTTGTGCAGTACTTTGTTTGCTATATAAACAAAATCATAAGATGTATTTATTTTTTCTGGTACAAACAGGACGAAATGTGCGATATGACGATATATATCGGATGGACGAAATAAAAAGTCTATCGTTTCATATTATGTTCTATCGTTTATATCGTGGTGTCGCAAAATACATAGTTTACGGTAAAACCTTTTCATCATTTGAGTGACTGATCTTTATACGCCGCCCACCACGAGACGTGACGAGAGACAGAACGAGCACAAAACCAGGAGCTCGTTACTAAACGAGGACTACATCTGTAGCATGGCCACGCGTTTTTAAGCACTGCCGTTTTAAAACAACCAATTTTAAGCCGTTGAAAATCAAACAACAGAGATATATGCGTGCGCGTCTCTTTCTGTGTGAGAGGAGCGCCTTTTCTTTTCCGCCGACTTTGAATGATTACATAAACACACGTATATGCGTCAGAATCCCCGTCTTTGCGAGTATCCTCAAACACAGTGATTTAGGTCTTAAGAGAGAGTAAACGGCAGAAAGAGAAAACACAATGTAACAGTGTATTAGATCCGGACTTCGGTCTTAAAGGGGAAGCGTTCAATATTGATCCGACTTCGCTCTTAAAGGGGAAGCGCCCAATATTGATCCGACTTCGCTCTTAAAGGGGAAGCGCTCCAATATTGATCCGGACTTCGCTCTTAAAGGGAAGTGTTCCTATATTGATCCGACTTCGCTCTTAAAGGGGAAGCGTTCCAATATTCGTTCATGTTAATCACAGCACACTGTTAGAACATCTCTCACTGCTCTCGACTAAATCACTTTTGTAACTTTAATGAGAATAAATAAAAAATAATAATGATATATTTATAATATGTACAGAATATATACATGATACATGTGTTAATTAAATGTATCTATCATAGATAGATATAATTAACACAGTGAAGACTAATTAATTTACACAATGTATGTAGTGTTTCTTATTGATTGTAGTTTTTTGCTTGCAATTAGTTTCTTATCCTAATTTCATCACGGACTGTTTATTTATCTTCAGTGAGGTTGAGTTTCTCTCTTTAGGCTTTTATTAGTTTGATATTGACATTGGTGACAAGGATTATGAAAATTATATGATATTAAAGATTTTAATATAATAAAACTTTTTAAAAGAAGAAAAAAAAAAAATCACTATATCGTGATATAAAATTTGTCATATCGTGATATAAGATTTTGGTCATATCGCCCCCCCTAGATACAATTGTGTGGGTTGTGTTGTGCTTGGTGTCTCTCTCACTGTGTTCCCTCTCAGGCTGAAACCAAATATGGATTTGTAACCACCACTGGCTCTGCATCCCTTTACGTTGTGTTCTGCAAGTGAACGACGCATTATTGTTCATCCCAAAGAGGAACAAAATCACTTTCATGGACTTTTACATTAACTGTTCCCTCCTGGTGGACTCAATCCCAGCATCTTCAAGAAACGGCTGAAAACACATCTCTTCCATCTTTATTTGACCCTCTAACTCTAGCACTCTCTATTTGAATTCTATTGTATCTATTTGTTGAGGATATATAATTTCACTTGATTCACTTCCTCCATCCTCGCATCCTGAAGGGGTGGAGCTAAGATGCAAGGAAAGGACAACAAACGATTATTTTGATAATCGATTAATCTAACGATTATTAGACCGATTAATCGACTAATAGTCAGTAGACTTTGATTGATTATTCAGCTTTTGGATTTAGTTAAAATATTAAATTATACATGAAGAGTTCAGATGCTAAATTTATTTTTGAATTTGAATTTAAATAAATTCCTAGATGTTAATTTTTGCTTATGTTTATTGCTGTATTATTGATAAAATCACTTTTAATCTCTCCAGTAATTTCACTTTAATGGCAATGTAGAAGTCCTTTTCTATGCAATTCAAGAGAAATAACTGAACATAAATATAGGAGCGTGAGAAAAATGCACATTTTAGGAGATAAACTCAGACGGCACTTTTGCATCTGAACTCTTCACATATTCTACCATAAATAAAGGTCACTTCAGCTTTAGAAAAGCATGTTATGTAATTACAATTATTATACAATTAATAGGTAACACTTTACAATAAGGTTCATTAGTTAACATGAACTAAGTGTGACCAATACTTCTACAACATTTATTAATCGTAATGTTAATTTCAGCATTTACTAATGCATTATTAAAATCACAATGTGTTTTTTAACATTGATAAATGCATGTTAATAAACTGTATTTTTATTAACCAACATTAACAAAGATTAATAAATGTAAAAGGCATTGTTCATTCATGTTAATTAATACATTAATGTTAACAAACGATCCCTTATTGTAAAGCGTTACCAATTCCTTACACAAATATATGTATTTGTGACAATGAGATGACCGACAGAGACTCTCTCTCACCGTTTAATTATGAAAAATTAACTGAATGACATCATTCTGCCGAACATCTCCTTTGGTGAGTTATATAGAAAAGAAACAACATAAAGGTAAGTGATAAGACGCTTTGGATAAACTATTTTATTCACACCATATCTTAAAATAGCTTATAGGGTTATGATTAACAAAACAGTCCTTAGCTAGATTAATCTTTGATCTCTGTAAACCAAACTATCACTTTAACGAAATATTTTTTTCCCTCTAATAAAAATATTTGATCACTAGCTAGCTCCACACTGAAGAACTGCTTTATAACAGAATATCAAGTTATAATTCTTACTGAAAGTGACACTGACTCTGGTTTTTCATGTTTAATACCGTAAAGCTGCTTGAATTAAGGCTATTGCATAAAGTACTATATAAATAAACATGATATGACCGGACTTTACTGGAGTGACGTTACTGAACAGCAGAGTTCATGCAAACATCCACATCGTTGTAATCAGATGCATTTAAAAATTATGTAAACTGCTGCTTATATTTTCATCCAAACACCGCTCAGCAGCTTCAGGTTCGTTCTGCTGGTTTTGAAATTAATTAAAAACAATTATTTGTCACATACACAATTATACGGAGTATAACCAGCAGTGAAATGTGTGCTCTGTATTTAACCCATCCAAGTGCACACACACCTGGAGCAGTGGACACACACACACACACTTGGAGCAGTGGACACACACACACACCTGGAGCAGTGGACACACACACACACACTTGGAGCAGTGGACACACACACCTGGAGCAGTGGGACACACACACACACACACACACACACTTGGAGCAGTGGACACACACACACACACACACACACACACACACACTTGGAGCAGTGGACACACACACACACACACACACACACACACACACACACACACACACTTGAGCAGTGGACACACACACACACACACACACTTGGAGCAGTGGACACACACACACACACACACACACACACACACACACACACACACACTTGAGCAGTGGACACACACACACACACACACACACACACTTGGAGCAGTGGACACACACACACACACACACACACACACACACACACACTTGGAGCAGTGGACACACACACACACACACACACACACACACTTGGAGCAGTGGACACACACACACACACACTTGGAGCAGTGGACACACACACACACACACTTGGAGCAGTGGACACACACACACACACACACACACACACACACTTGGAGCAGTGGACACACACACACACACACACACACACACACACACACACACACTTGAGCAGTGGACACACACACACACACACACACACACACTTGGAGCAGTGGACACACACACACACACACACACACACTTGGAGCAGTGGACACACACACACACACACACACACACACACTTGGAGCAGTGGACACACACACACACACTTGGAGCAGTGGACACACACACACACACACACACACACACACACACACACACACACACACACACACTTGGAGCAGTGGACACACACACACACACACACACACTTGGAGCAGTGGACACACACACACACACACACACACACACACACACACTTGGAGCAGTGGACACACACACACACACACTTGGAGCAGTGGACACACACACACACACACACACACACACACTTGGAGCAGTGGACACACACACACACACACACACACTTGGAGCAGTGGACACACACACACACACACACACACACTTGGAGCAGTGGACACACACACACACACACACACACTTGGAGCAGTGGACACACACACACACACACACACACACACACTTGGAGCAGTGGGCAGCAGACGATGCGGCGCCCGGGGAGCAGTCGGAGGTTCGGTGCCTTGCTCAAAGGTCTCACTTCAGTCGGTTAACAATTCCTGACACTTTAATGCTCTTTGAAAGGAACATATGCTCGCTTCAAACTGGAATCATGGCGGAATATACTGATGTCCACTTTGCAGGGCACTTACTTTTGAATACAGCTTACGTCTGTAGTGACAAGAGAAACGTACAAAATATGCAGCAGAGGACTATCATTGAGAAACACTGATATACTGTTTATTATTTTATCTGGCAGATATATCAGTGCCAAAAACTGCAAAAGAGAAATCAGTTTGCTCCTGTGTGTCTGTGATACAATAGAAGATGCCCATGTGATTTCAATGAGTGTGTATGTGTCTGGCAACACAACTGAACGCTCGAATGATCATTATTGAATATGAATATCAGTACATTTATTCTAAGCAAATGCAAGCAGCTCTTAAAAATATTACGTTTTTTTCCTCAGGTGATTTGTATCTGCTGTCACTGTACGCTACTTAGTGTGTCCTAAAACATAGCGGCGCCTACCCAGAATGCAGTGCGCAGTGATGTAGATTCCCATTCTCTATATCTGAAAGCTGAATACATAAGCTTTCCATTGATGTATGGTTTGTTAGGAAATGGCGGAGATACAACTATTTGAAAATCTGGAATCTGAGCAGGGCTGTGCAATTAATGGCATGCGAGTCTCATCTCG
>CM050412.1:45064748-45092248 GCA_027564155.1 Gymnocypris eckloni scoliostomus
GACTCAACAAAGGACCTATAGAAAAGGGTCAACAGGGTCTTGTCCACATTAAACTTCGCCAGCTTCCTCAGGCAATACAGGCGCTGCTGGCCTTTCTTACAAAGCAAACTGGTATTTGACTCGAAGCACAACTTATCATCAATAATGGATCCTAAATACTTATACTCTGTAACAACCTCTATTTCCTGACCGTGTCAGTGTTAGTGACATTTCGCCTAAAATCAATACGCATGTCCTTAGTCTTGAAGGCATTCAGTTCAAGAAATGCATCCTGACACCATGTTACAAAGTGATCAATGACCGAACCGTGTGAAGTTTCCTCATTGTTCAGTAAGCTGACGATAACCGTATCATCAGCAAACTTCACAAAGTGTCGGTTTTCAGTCACAGAGCGACAATCATTTGTGTACAGAATGTAGAAGAGGGGGGAAATTTCCTCTGTTTCTTTGACGTAAACATTCAATATCACCGAACTTTGTTCAGAGGAAAAGCTGTCCTGTTCTTAAACATGTGTTCGGCGGGTCGCTTCAGACAGGGGAGTTTCCTCCGCTATATTTAGACATCCTTTGTAATGTCAGTCATTTCAGGATTGTTTCAGTTCCCCTTGTGCACTGCGGGGAATCCACAACAGATTGCATTGACATTTACTTACACACAATGATTCTTCAAAGTTCTGGTGCACGACAGAAAGACACATACTGGTGAGTGAAGAGAACTAGTCAAAATACATCCGGTGGTCAGGGCAGCATCTCCAACTAGCACGAGCCCAGGTCACCCACTATTTTACAGAGTGTGTCAAAAAGCTTGACACGAGACACTTTCTAACTGTCTTTTGGGTGTGTTATTTACACCAGTGTCTCTTTGTTTCCTGCGTTTCATTCCTGTTGTCTTGGCCAATTGAGCAGTGAGCACCAATCGAAACACTTCCTCCTCCTCACATTCAACCTTAACTAACTGAATCACAAAAATACTGTCTCAGTTATCCACAATCAAAACAACACTGATATAAATCCACTTTTCTAAAGGGAAAATAAGGGATACAAGGCCCCTTATAGTTCAGTGTTGAGTCATTGAGAGAGAGAGAGAGAGAGAGTGTGTGTGTGTGTGTGTGTGAGAGAGAGATATATATATACACACACACACACACACACACACACCGGGTGTACCTGGTATTCATCACGTTATGGGGACCAATTGTCCCCACAAGTATAGTAACACCAGTACATTTTTACTTTGTAGGGACATGTTTTAGGTCCCCATGAGGAAACAAGTTTATAAATCTAAATTATAAATTTAAAATTATACAAGTTTATAGAGTGTATTGAAAATCTGAAATAGCAGAAATCTTCCTGTGAGGGGTAGGTTTAGGTGTAAAATACAGTTTGTACAGTATAAAAGCCATTATACCCATGGAGACCCTAGTAAAATTAAAAAGTTATATATTTAAAATACATTTATGTCTTACATATCAGTCTTTAAATGCAAAATACTTAAAGTAAACCTGAAGTGTACTTGCAATAGTTCCACTTTAGCACAATCAAATATACTAAGCATATCTTTAATCATACTTTAGCACTGTTTCTGCACAATTAAACTGCAATAAGCACAAAATTAGTTGTTTTTAAGTATACCAGTTTAGTATACTGAAAGTACAATTGCAGGGTATTTTATTAAGTACATAAATATGAACATTTATTTGTAGTATTCTTAGCATGAAATAAACATTCTTCAAATACATTTAAGTATATTTATCTTTCATTAGGGGAGTCCCCACAAAAAATGGAAACGTGTGTGTGTGATGTGTGGTGTGTGTGTGTGCGTGTGTGTGTGTGTGTGTGTGTGTGTGTGTGTGTGTGCGTGTGTGTGTGTGTGTGTGTGTGCGTGTGTGTGTGTGTGCGTGCGTGTGTGTGTGTGTGTGTGTGTGTGTGTGTGTGTGTGTGCGTGTGTGTGTGTGTGTGTGTGTGTGTGTGTGTGCATGTGTGTGTGTGTGTGTGGTGTGTGTGTGTGTGTGTGTGTGTGTGTGTGTGCGTTTAACACACACTGGCCTGGTTTCACAAACGGGGCTTAGCTTAAGACAGTACTAGGCCTTAGTTAAATTAAGATATTTAAGCAACGTTTACAAAAATGTCTTATAAGAAAACATTACAGGTGTGCATCATGACACAGAACAATGACACTGACAAGTTTTAAGATGTCAGAGCAAGATATGTTCAGTTGAGACCGCTCAAACGTGCATTTTAGTCTGGGACTAGCTTAAGCTTTGTCTGTGAAACCGGGGGACTGAGAAATGCATTTATGTAATACTGGAATATTTAAGTAAAATGTAGCTTTTATAGGACATCAAGGGGAAGGGATTCAAGTGAAAATTAAAATAAAAAAATGAATTACTACAACAACTAAATTTGTATTATAGTTAAACCATGGTAGCCACAAATGAACCATGGTTTTGCTACACTGACCATAGTTTAACCATGCTATTTACTAAAACTGTGGTTATACAAATGGTAAAAAAAAATAGGCCAAAACATATTGTTACTACACCTTTACCATGCATCATTTTCTTAAGGGTTTGTATTCTTTTGTGTCTTAATAGTTTGATGTTTTGTACTATTTAATTAAATTATTAAATTAAGTAAAAAAATTATGAAAATTTGCACTGTTTCTCACACTAGTGTACTTCAATGTTTAATCAGGAGGTTTGCTTTCAAATGTTTTTATTTTGTACAATTGTATTGTTGCAAATCACAATTTTTTTATCTCATATTGTGAAAATTATTCATAAAAAATGCTTTTTTCACTCAAAAAATTAGGTACCTACTCTCAGATAAATGACGCTAAAGATTAATCAGATGCAAATAGAAACACAAAACCAGTCCTAAATGAAAGAAAACAAGTTGACAAAAAGATTGAATCCAATATTTAGTGATAATATAGCATAATGACAGATTTATAAGCAGTTGTTTGGAGTCCGGGAACATCACAAGTGTGACAGGAGTCTGAACACAACCAGAGGGTTAAAATTAATTTAAGTTAATTAAAAAAGATTTGCGATCCGTGCAATGAAGTTCCTATCTGAATAACGATTCGTGAATTCGGAGCACATATCACAAATCTTTCAATTAACGAAATGATTTGCGAACCCGCTCCGAAGTTCTGATCTAAATAAAACGATTCGAGATCCGCTCTCCAAAGTTTCGACTCGCGAACCCGCTCCGAAGTTAAAGAGTCACTCCACCCCAAAATGAAAACGTCGTTCCAGACCTGAAAAGGCTTTGTTTTTACTATTTAAGATATTTTAGATGAAAACCGGGAGGCTTGTGACTGTCCCGTTCACTGCCAAACAAACAATTAACACGGTCAAGACCCAGAAAAGTCTGAAAGGCATCGTCATAATAGTCCATCTGCTATCAGTGGTTCAATCTGAATTTTATGAAGCGCTTTCTTCTCAATCACAAGAAAATTAAATCCAAATGTTATATTTATCTAAAGTCATTTTTTCTTAGTCGAATTGGGATCATTGAACATCAGCAGCAAAGACACTGGTTAATAAAATGGTATTAAATACATAAAGGATATTTGTGTTTACATTTAATTATTGCAGAGTTGTGTAATATTCTCTTTTCACGGTTTTATTAATTTTGAAGAATACTGAATATTGTGCGGGTGAGATGAGTAAATGCATGTTGACAATTAGTCTAGAACTAATTGCTAATTGCTGACAGTAAAATGTATAACCTGAATGCACTGTAAGTCGCTTTGGATAAAAGCGTCTGCTAAATGCATAAATGTAAATGTAACTACAGTAGCATCATGTTCACACAGCGTCTCTGCACTTACTCAGGATTTCTCTAAACATGCGACAGAAGAGCTGTCAGTCAAAGAATGGGAAAATAAAGTGGCATTACTTATTTGAAAAAGTAACTCATATACTGTGTTTTCTTGCAAATTAAATGTACTACACCAGTTACTTGAAAAAGTGATCTGATTAATAGCTTGCTTTACTTGCGATGCACTACCCCCAACACTAGGGTTACTGTAGCTGGTTGATTTATCGACCAATAGGAGCGGGCTTTGTGTTCGACGCCACAACTATTTGAAATGCGATTGGGACAATGTTGATGTCTGTTTGGGTGTCATAGCGTAGCTGCAACCTTGGGATCCAAAATGGACATTCGGTGCCTTTTTTGCCTTTCTTTTTCTTTGCCTTTTTTTAAATGAACAAGATAATGTATTTGTCTTTTCGGCACCAAACCTTTGAGTCAGTGGTTCTTGGTCCAGAATCCTCAGGAAAAAGAGCTTGGTTTTGAGGCAGAACAACCTTGTGATTAGCCTGCACAACAGATTCAGTTAAGTTTGGGATTTGTTGACTGGAAGGCAGCGTTCCAGTAGTATGTAGTAAACAGAAGCAAAGCATGGTGGATATAACCTATACAGCAAATGAAGCACTACTTGGCCAGCAGTGTTGGGAGTAACGCGTTACAAAAGTAATGCATTACAGTAACATTACTTTTTGCTGTAGTGTAAGGCATTACTAATCAATTTTCTGTAATATTTTACTCGTTACATGTTCGGTAACGTTACAACACACTTTTAGCCCAAAATTTAATTTAAAGTCAGGCTCCGACTTTTTTCCGTCCCTAGGGCCAGGCTTCGAGCCAATATATTCCATAGTTCAGACCCGGGCCGGGCCCCAGGCCTGTTTTAGGCTTCTCCTTATCTTTATATTTTGATGAAAATAAATTCCCATGCTGGTGGAAACAACACGAGACCATGTCTATCGAGACTGTGAAGAGCGGCTCGATGGTGTTTAGTGTCCCACAGTGAGCCGTCGGCGCAGCTGAAGAGTTAAACTGTGTTCAAATACACACAATAAAGCTTGCCGTAAAGCCCCAGCAAAAGTCATACCGTGAAATAGTAACGATTCGCCATCTCCTCATTAGACGCGCTTTCAGAGAGAAGTGCATATTCATGGATAATGGGTATATTAAAGAGGTTTTGTTTTTATTTATTTCATTAAGTAGTCATTTAAAGCTTTCTGTAGATATATTTATCATGTCTGTCAGGCATGAATTCGCTGTTCATTTTTATGAAGCGCTCCTGTTTAAGATGAAAGAACAATGTTTTGTTGATATTGTGAGTGCACACAAATAAAAGCAGACCCTTTACAGTTCCGAATGATGTATTACTCTTACTTTTACGAGTAAAAATTACGGCATAAGTTGTTTCCATTGAAAAAATTCAATTGATTGTGCATTCCTCCATGTCCTGCGCTTTAGCTTCTATTCTCCACACAAACTATAGGATGCAGCGCACATTTATCGTTTAAACGTTGTCAGCCTATATGCTTGAACTGTTTTCGTTTAGCTTTGATTTTAGGCAAGTCCTGATGATTTGAGAAGGCTAAATTGATCAAATATTATTAATCAGCCCGCCGGTCTGCCGCTGGCCGCTTGGTTGCTGCTTTAAGAAAGAAAAAACGTGACCAAAAAAAGTGCTCCAAACTTTTTTTTTAATGAAATTAATAAAAATAAAACTATTATATAAACATTTTGCCATTACATACATGAACATTTGAGGCCCGTGCAGGGCTCTTGTACATTTTGGAATGTTAATTTCTACTTCTGTAGTTATTTTGCTGAAAGTAACTCAAAAGTAATACAGGAATAATGTAAGATTACAACTCTGAGACGGTATTATTTTAAGGTAAGGCATTACTTTTAAATAACAGTAACAAGTAATCTATAATATATTAGTTTGGAAGTAGCTTGCACAACACTGTTGGCCAGTGAAGAGACATCTTCTGGGGATAGGCCATTTTCCCTCTAAACTGAGGAAGACCAGGAGTATTTAAGCTCTTGGTGTCTTTCCCCATTGTGCCCCTGCATCACCTTCAGCTGAACAAATGTTTTAAGGGATATAATGAAACTCTCAAATGACTTTTAATAAAGAAGCTCCAGGCCTCAGTCAAACACACACACACACACACACACACACACACACACACACACACACACACACACACACACACAGACACAGACACACACACACACACACACACACACACACACACACAGACAGACACACACACAGAGACACACACACACACAGACAGACAGACAGACAGACACACACACAGAGACACACACACACACACACAGACAGACAGAGACAGACAGACAGACAGACAGACAGACAGACAGACAGACAGACACACAGAGAACACACACACACACACACACACACACACACACACACACAGACAGACAGACAGACAGACAGACAGACACAGACACACACAGACACACACACACACACACACACACACACACACACACACACACACACACACACACAGACGCACACACACACACAGACACAGACACACACACAGTGCATTCTACAGTGAATGTTTATTATAGCCACAAATTATTTTATACAGTATTTGTATACTAACAATTGTTTCATAAACTTCAACCAATGGTTCAATGTTGTTGTTTTTATGTACAGTACAATCAAATTTAACAGGAGATGAAACAGAACTTGAAGTGCGAATGGCAAAAGGATGCTTTTACACTCATATAGTCCGGATCAAGGCATCTTGAACATATAGCTTGAATCTAAGAACCAAACACCCGAGATCTTGACTGGTGCATTGGAAACACACACTATGCGTGTTACTTTGGCTCATCTAGACTGATTTCAGTGAACTCTTCTGCTGTTCCTCGCCCTATAATACATAAAAACACAATCACACTGTAAGTGTACAATATTACCCATGCATAGACCGAATTTTTATCAACATAAAATGAGCCAAAAATCATTCTACAGGCATGTTGCTCAATGATTGTTTTTTGGATGTACTTACCAGCATTACTGTTGTTTTCATTTTGCGCCGTATCGGTGGCGTCAGCATCGATCGAATCGTTATAGTCACCTCCAAACAGATCCAGGTCTAGGCTAAACTCCACTTTCTTCATGTGGCCAGGTGTAGCTAAGCTTGAGTTTGAAGTGAAACTATTCTCTTCTGGAACATTCTCCTCATCTTTAAGATAATAGACGGGAAGGTTATCATCACTATTGAACACAACAAAGTGAACTTGTACAACACATTCAAGCAGCCATCAAGAGAAGGCTTTACATGATAAGCCTATTTGAGAGCTTGCATGACACAACAGACGCGATGCTGCCAAAGCAACATAAAAATGCTGCAGTTTGATAAATGCTTTACCATTTTCACTGGTGTGTGTGTGTTCGGTTTCCTCTCCTGCAGACCCGTTTGCTATCGGATTAGTCTTGTCCTCTTGTACATCGTCCAAACACACAGACACATCTGAGCAGAAAGACATAAAGAGAGATTAACCAACACTTACAGGTAGATTTACAGGTTTCTGACCAGACCGCACACAGTTAAATCAAGAGCGTTCACATCACACTCATTCACACTTGCCTTTGTTGGTTTGTTCGTAGCTGATGCCTTGTTGGTCGCTCCTGAGCGGGGTGTCAACGTAATCATTGGCAGCTATATCGACACGAGTCAGATCAAATGAGTAACTCTATAATCACAATACAAGAGTACAGTACACATTAGAATACAGTAGATCGCATTAGACTAAGTGTGTGTGAGAGAGAACGTATGCTCAATCAAATATATATATGCAAGTATGCTAATTTATTTAAATTTGTTATTTTATCAAGTGCATTACAGTATTTAATAAAACATTTACAAATTCAAAACGGCAATAAATGACCATGATGCAAGTGATTTAAGCAATTCAATAATAATAATAATAATTACCTAAAGAGTAAAGCATGAAAAATAGGTAGGTACATAAATGGGGGGAAATTACATAATTTAAATGTTATGTTTTCTATTAGTTAAATGTATTTATTAACATTTTTATTTTATAAAAATAGAATTTCAAAACAATAATAAATCATAGTGTGTCCCTATTTAATGGAAGTGGATTAGTGAACAAATAATACAAATAATAATAGATAATATTAAAATAAACTTGGTACATTTTATTTATTTATTAACATTTATATTGAATAAAATGCAATACTGGATTTCACAAAAAATTGTAAAAATTAAAATGCCAGTAAATGACCCTCTTTGACGTATGTGATTTAATATCAATAAAAATATTTTAAATGAAGTAAATGTACTCAATCTCCTTACCAATGGCATAAAGTGAATTCGTGTGAGATTTAACTGACTAGAAGAGGGTTGTCTCTGTAACTAGTCAGAGGACAGCATGACAAACAGCTCACTCGGGTTTGAAACAGATTAAAAATGAAATATAATATCAAATCTTACCCTTCCTTTCTTTCTCAGACAATACAAAATGCCAAGCAGAAACCCAATCAGGATCAGGATGAAGATCAAAATGATGATAGCTGTCAAAAACACACCGTATCTGTAGTTGTGGTTCTCAGTTTATAATGGGAATGAATAGGTTAATAATAAATCAATTAATAGGTTTGGGAATGAATAGGTTAATTAATTGGTTTAATAGGTTAATTAATTAATAGGGTGATCAAAAGTTAAAGTGAAGTCATCAAATGTCATTTGATCAAACGTGACAGTGAATAAATGTATGATGTTACAGAAACTATTCCAGTTTAAAAAAACGCTGTTGTTTTTAATGTATTTATCAAATAAATAAAGCCTGGTACGGCAGGAATAAAGGATGTTTCAAAGCAGACGCTGTGTTGTGCAGAATCCAGCTCACCTCCTATATTTGATGTTGAATCTGAAACACATTACAACAAACACCGCAGAAGAATGAGTTCAGATACACCGAGAAACAAACATTATTATAACAACACACACGCTTTTGAGAGCATGCAGTTATGAAGACATCGAGCTTCGAGCATGCTGCTGTAATACACACAGAGTGCATTTAATAGAAGAGAGAGAGAGAGAGAGAGAGAGAGAGAGATGTGGTAAGTGTGCGTTCAGAAAGCATGAAACACGCCGAATCTCGCACCCACTCACACTTTACCCCACACACACTTTACCCCACACACACTTTACCCCACACACACTTTACCCGCTCAGATCTCAGAGCTTCACACACTCCACACTGTCAGCGCGGACATGTGCTCTGCGTGTCACAAACATCTGCTCGTTTACTGTGCAGTTCAAATTAGACTTTTCTCTTAAGCTGTCTTTATGTATACACTATACATGAAGTATATGCATACTTGCATAAAATATTTGTTTTATAAAAAAAATTGGATTTTAGGCAAATTTCACATCACTGAAATGCACATCAAACATTTTACTGTTTGAGTTTTTATAAAGAAGTCTCTTATTCTCTCCAAGGCTGCGGTTATACAATCAAAAATACAGTAATATTGTGAAATATTATTACTATGTAAAATAGCTGTTTTCTATGTGAATGCATGGTAAATTAATTTATTTCTGTGTATTTTCAGCATCATTTCTCCAGTCTTCAGTGTCACATGATCTTCAGAAATCATAATAATATACTGATTTACTGCTCAAGAAACATTTCTGATTATTATCAGTGATTTTACATTTTTTGTGTAAACTGTGGCACATTAACGTTTGGAACGAGAATGAGCTTTATTGGCCAGGTGTGTTTATACATACGAGGAATTAGTTATAGTGACAGAAGCTATAACAGCAACAGAACAAGAATAATATTCAAATAGGCAACGTATAAAATAGCTAAAACACTATATATAATTATTTAAGATTTAACACTTTTATTCAGCAAGGATGCATTAAATTGATCAAAAGCTACAATAAAGACATTTATAATTTTATGAAAGATTTTTATTTCAAATAAAAGCTGTTCTTTTGAACTTTATATTCATCAAAGAGTTCCGAAAAAAGCAGTTTTCAACATTGATAATAATCAGAAATATTTCTTGAGCAGCAAAACAGCATATTATTATGATTTCTGAAGATCATGTGACACTGAAGACTGCAGTAATGATGCTGAAAATACAGATTTAATCATAGCAATAAATTACATTTGAACAGATATTCACATAGAAAACAGTTATTTGAAATTGTAATATTTCATGATATTACCGTTTTACTGTATTTTGGATCAAATAAATGCAGCCCGGTGAACAGAAGAGATTAAAAAATCTTCATTATTCAAGACAGCATAAATATGGAAAGTTGCTTCCAATATTGTCAAAATGTTTTTCACTTTTCAAAATGGGAAAATATTGTATGCACATAATAAACTATATTGATTTCTCACTTTGAATACGCCGGTGAGCTGGTTTAGTGCTCAGACTCTGCAGAAAGCTGCTCGATGACCGTTTAGACAACATCGATTAGACAAAGAGCAAGTAATTGATGTAAGAACAGACACAGTCTATCGATAACCACCCAACAGATCATTAAAAATCCTCCAACCTTTTGGTTTAGGATCCTCCTTTGGTTTAGGATCCTCCTTTGGTTTTGCAAGTGCAGTCGAAGAAGAGGTCACTCCAATGGTGCTTTCATTAATGCCAGAATAGCCTTCACTGGTCTTAGTTGTATAAGGGCCATCTGTAGTTGATTTATTAAACTGATCATTCTCTAACGAGCTCGAGTCGTTCCCAGCGGTTGATGATTCTTCTGTCGTCGCAGTAGTGTTAGGGCCTGCTGTGTCTGATATCACAGTGGTGGATATCTCTGAAGGAGATGGTGATGGAGTGGAGAACATCCCATAATCACACAAGAGAAGAGCAGCTGAAAATAAAGAGGACAAACTAAATAAAAAAAAACATTTCCATTTAAGCATGCAGCATCTACATTTATGACTCTTCAAAACTATCAGGGGAAATAAAAACAGACACAAATGTATAGAAATATGAATGTAATTAAATAGAATTTGACTAGAAATTTTCATACTGTGATATCTGCCTCCAGATTGTGAGCAATGTGAGCACATGTTTTTCTCAAGAGGAACTTCTGAGAAGCATTTGCTTTATTTAATCACATCGAAATCAAAGGAAAACATCTGATATTAAACAGATCGATGAGAAAAGACGGCCGCGGTGTGGAGAGCAAGATATTAAATATGAATATTCAAAGCTAATAAGTACAACAAAGGAAAAAAAAAATGTTTTTTTATATCCAACAGATTTTATATTTTAATAGATGCTTTTTTTTTCCATATTCAAAATTCCAGACATGATAAATAATGTAAAATATTATGAAATAAGCTCACACAAGGCTTTCGCCTATTCTACTCCCAAAAAAATGCAACATCTGTTACAAAAAAAGAAAAGTAAAGCCACTCACCAAAAACATGTATAAGTACACAGTAAGTGCGCATCTTTTAGTCCGGTCTTTGGTTGATAGTAACGGTCCAGCTCCACCTAAACTGAGTCTTCTGTTCTCTGACACGTCGTCATCATCACCTCTGAATCATGGAAACCACACGAGGCCAGAACAGGATGCCAGCAGCAGAGACACACATGCAAACATGCACCTTTCTAACCGTTCAGAGGAAGTTCAAGTGCAACTACAAGCACGACTGCAAGAGTGACATCATATTCGATTATAAATACTGCACATTTCAGCCAAAAGAGTTATTGCATAAATAGTGCTGATTAGAGCAGATTTGCTTTCCTTACCTGATGGATTGAGTAAACATGTTGGTTGATATTTTTATAAAAAGTAAACTTTGAATGCATGTTTAAGTTATTGGAGGCTACAACAAATAGGCTGCAGGTTGTTTCTATATTTTTAAATGTTGGGGTGCCAATATAATTACATAAGCATGATTAGATTTCAAATTAAATCACTAATCCAGAGAAGGGAGACATTTAGCTAATTTGACCCATGTTTCGTTTACATTATTTGATTTGCAAAAGCTCAGATTATTTTTGATAAATAGCAGCCCCTGGTGGACAAAAGTGTATTGATCTGACCTATTTGTCGAAGTTAGAGCATAAAGTTTGCACTTGCACAGCAAAGTCGTTATATATTTATTTATTTTTTGTGCCAATTGCAAATGTTGATAAAATGGTTCACGTATACATGGACCTTGTTTTAGCAGCCTTTGTACGGTTGTGATAAAGATGACTATTTTGTACATTTTGGTTTAATGAATCGAATGACACTTAATTGTAATTAAGGGCCATGTGTTAATGTCTACGAGAAAGCGCAGATATTTCGCATCTGTCATGTGAATGTGATTATTAGGATGAGGAAAGCTGTTCTCAGATCTGCACGGTTTTATAAATGCAACCCAATCCTGTTTTCCCCCATTCATCTAATCAGTCTTATTTAATGTGTAATTAAAAGTGCATAAACCCCCCCCCCAAAAAGTTTGCACTTGCACAAAAGACTGATTGACTCATAAGTAAAGCGTCAATTACATGTTTGTTTTGGTAACTTTTAGTGGCAATAAATCAATAAAATGCAGTATATTTGTAGATCAGTACAAAATGGCAGCACAGCGGGTGTAAAACAAACATATTACAGACATAAATCTCACGCAAAGATAATCTTGAACGCATATCTGACATGTTTAAATGTGAACTACAAGTACTAAATGCAAGAAGTGCGTTATAAATCCTACACTTTTAATCAAAAGTGTTATTCATCATGTTACTAATGATAATGAAACAGACCACTAGATCCTCTCTGATAACTTGTCTAAATATGCTTGTCCATAATTACATGCTATTAAGTGTCTCAAACTAAAAGTTTAAATGCATGCATGAACATGTATATGTCAACTACAAGTACTAAATGCAAGAAGTGCCATAATATACAGTATAAAAAATACTACTCTTTTAACCCAAAAATGTGATTTCATTAATAATACTAGACCTCTATTCATTACTTGATATATTTTGAATGTTTAAATGTGAACTACAAGCACTATGGTCTTTTATTACAAATCCTACATTTTAACATTTAGATGAACTACAAGCACTACGTCTTACCTTATAAATCCTACACTTTTAACTGAAAAATGTGAATTAATTAATAATGATCATAAAAGCAGATCTCTATTCCTTACCTAACAGATTATCTAAATATGCTTGTCAATATTTACGTGCTATTAAGTGTCTCAAACTCAACTTTTGAATGCATGCTTGAACATGTATATGTCAACTACAAGTACTAAATGCAAGAAGCGCCATATCATACAGTATAAAAAATACTACTCTTTTAACACAAAAATGTGATTTCATTAATAATACTAGACCTCTATTCATTACTTGATATATTTTGAATGTTTAAATGTGAACAAGCACTACAATCTTTTATTAAAAATCCTACATTTTTACATTTAGATGAACTACAAGTACGTCTTCTGTTATGCATTTTACACTTTTAACCCAAAATATTATTGTATTAATAATGACAATACAACTAGATCTCTTAATAGATTTGTTTGAATGTTTAAATGTGAACTACAAGCACTACGTCTTACCTTATAAATCCTACACTTTTAACAGAAAAATTGTAATTAATTAATAATGATAATAAAAGCAGATTTCTATTCCTTACCTAACAGATTATCTAAATATGCTTGTCAATATTTACGTGCTATTAAGTGTCTCAAACTAAACTTTTGAATGCATGCATGAACATGTATATGTCAACTACAAGTACTATATGCAAGAAGTGCCATAATATACAGTATAAAAAATACTACTCTTTTAACCCAAAAATGTGATTTCATTAATAATACTAGACCTCTATTCATTACTTGATATATTTTGAATGTTTAAATGTGAACTACAAGCACTATGGTCTTTTATTACAAATCCTACATTTTAACATTTAGATGAACTACAAGTACGTCTTCTGTTATGCATTTTACACTTTTAACCCAAAATATTATTGTATTAATAATGACAATACAACTAGATCTCTTAATAGATTTGTTTGAATGTTTAAATGTGAACTACAAGCACTACGTCTTACCTTATAAATCCTACACTTTTAACTGAAAAATGTTAATTAATTAATAATGATAATAAAAGCAGATCTCTATTCCTAACCTAACAGATTATCTAAATATGCTTGTCAATATTTACGTGCTATTAAGTGTCTCAAACTCAACTTTTGAATGCATGCCTGAACATGTATATGTCAACTACAAGTACTAAATGCAAGAAGTGCCATAATATACAGTATAAAAAATACTACTCTTTTAACACAAAAATGTGATTTCATTAATAATAATAATAAAACTAGACCAATACTTGATATATTTTGAATGTTTAAATGTGAACAAGCACTACAATCTTTTATAAAAATCCTACATTTTTACATTTAGATGAACTACAAGTACGTCTTCTGTTATGCATTTTACACTATTAACCCAAAATATTATTGTATTAATAATGACAATACAACTAGATATCTTAATAGATTTGTTTAAATGTGAACTACAAACTCTGTGTCTTACATTATACATCTTACCCAGAGATGTTATTCAATTAATAATCACAATAAAAGGAGATCTATATTCCTTATAGATAATAAGGATAATAAATTGAGATTCGTGTACTTACCTGACGAATCATCTAAATATGCTTTTTGATAATTACAAGCTAATAATTGTAAAACTAAGATTATGAATGTTTAAATGTGAACTACAAGCGCTAAATACAAGACATATTGTATAGAAATCCTACACTTTTAAACCAAATATGTTATGATAATGATAATAAAAGCAGATCTGTATTCCTTGGGACTGATAAAAAACAATCCTTGTCTCTGGAAAGTTGCGTAGAAGAGCGTGCAATTAAGCGATTAATCCGCTTGCAATGACAACTGAATAAAGCCAGCTAAACCGATCCATCCTGCTGTAATACAAAACACATTTATTTCCTGTAGATTTGCATTTACATGAACTGTTCTCTTTACAAAACACATCTGAAACCCTAGAACAGTCTTACGAGAAGGCAAAGTCCGAGCAGAAGCGTGGCTCATCTGATGGTGCGGTACATCATGAAGTCTACAGTGGTGCATCGTGGGAATTTGCCGATGGAGCTCTCCTCCACGGGCGTGTAGACTTTGATCTGCCGCATGTGCGTGTCCCGTCCGTTCTGGTGGTTGGCCAACACGGCGATCTGGATCATGAAGGTCCTGATGGGATTGTTCACCAGATCTAACAGAGGGATGTGAATCCAGCCGCTCGGCTCCACCATCTCCAACTGCTGCTCTCACACACACAAACAACGCTCGGATCACAAAGCATTTATTTCCTGACAATTACTCAAAATAAATCAATAAATGGACATGGAATACTGATTTGAATTATGAATTATTTTACTATGCAAGAAGAAAGATACCATAGTGTTATTGTAGCATCATTGAGATACTATTACAGCTTATAAACCTGTTTTAATTATAGCTTATATACTTACATTTTTTTACTAATATATTTTATTGAAATAGTTTGCATTAGTATGCATATATATATATATATATATATAATATTATATATGTCTACACACATCTAGTAAGTAGTTACATTTTAATTATAGCTTATGTACTTTTATTTTGTTATTAATATATTTTATTGAAATAGTTTACATTAGTATGCATATATATATACACACATATATATATATATATATATATATATATATATATATATATATATATATAATATTATACCTTTTTAATTATAGCTTATATACTTTTATTTTTTTATTAATATATTTTATTGAAATAGTTTACATTAGTATGCATATATATATATACACATATATATATATATACATATATAATATTATATATGTCTACACACACATCTAATAAGTAGTTACATTTTAATTATAGCTTATGTACTTTTATTATTTTTTATACACACACACACACACACACACACACACACACACACACATATAATATTATACCTTTTTTAATTATAGCTTATATACTTACATTTTTTTACTAATATATTTTATTGAAATAGTTTGCATTAGTATGCATATATATATAATATTATATATGTCTACACACACATCTAAAAAGTAGTTACATTTTAATTATTCGTTAAAAGTTTGTTAAATTAATTTCCTGTTAGTTTTTTTTATTAAAGTAATTTTATTTCAATGATCGTTTTAATACAATTTATACAAAATTAAATGAGAAAAGTTTGATTTTATTGCAGTTAATGTTGATTTTATTTGTAAAAAATATGGTTCTAGATATTAAAATATGATACAAAATATTTTATAAAAAAAATCTAATGTTTTAGATAATAATAACGGACCATGAAAAGCCACAAAGCACCAATCCCAGTCAAGTATTGTAGCATACAGGTTATGAGTGACGTGAGCGTGTCTCGCACCCGGATCTCCTGCAGGTTGTGGAAGTTGTTTCCCACTCGGACCGAGATCTTGCTGGGAGTGTAGCTCTCATCTGATTTATAATCGGCATAAATACACAGCATTTTCACCGTCGTTTTTCTCCTAACAGAGAGGAAACATTCTGATTCAAACACAACATATACAGTTTGTGAAGTGTTCATTATAACATTCATCATAAAATAACTTCACTGTTTTCTAAATATAATACAGTATGCACGACTTGTTACTAAAAATTTAAAGTGGCTGATGAACATCTAGAGAGCAGGATGGTTGCTAGACATAATGTTTTTATGCTGTATGATATAATAACAAACTCTAATAATAATAATCAATGAGAGGTACATAAAAACAATATTTTTTAAAGTACTAAACAATATATTCATACTGTATCTATTGATCAGTGCATTTTCATGGCCTTTAGAGTACATTTATTACTAGACCTCTATTCATTACTTGATATATTTTGAATGTTTAAATGTGAACTACAAGCACTATGGTCTTTTATTACAAATCCTACATTTTTACATTTAGATGAACTACAAGTAGGTCTTCTGTTATGCATTTTACACTTTTAACCCAAAATATTATTGTATTAATAATGACAATACAACTAGATCTCTTAATAGATTTGTTTGAATGTGAACTACAAACTCTGTGTCTTACATTATAGATCCTACCCAGAGATGTTATTCAATTAATAATCATAATAAAGGAAATCTATATTCCTTATAGATAATAAGGAATATACATAATGCTTTTATGCTTTATGATATAATAACAAAGTCTAATAATAATCAATGAGAGGTACATATAAACAGCCTAAATTAAATATTTTCTAAAGTACTAAACAATATATTCATACTGTATCTATTGATCAGTGCATTTTCATGTTTATTTATTACTGAATAAGGATTAAAATATATTTCAGACACACAAACTAAATAATTTAATCAGTTAAATATTTTAGCGTACTTTAAAAACCATAAATAATTTTTCCTTGAACTTATAACAATTTTCCACTTTTCTAGGACTTTAAATGTACATTTAGTTAATAATATATTATGTACAGATATATGAATTAATATAATATATATTTTGTAACTGATCCAAAAAAACATTAATGTTAACCAGCCAATCACACATATTTATTAGCTGTAAACAACCGTATCAAAACATTTACATTTATGCATTTAGCAGACGCTTTTATCCAAAGCGACTTACAGTGCATTCAGGTTAGGGCTGGGCGATA
Organism: Gymnocypris eckloni scoliostomus; assembly: GCA_027564155.1. Taxonomy (NCBI): domain Eukaryota; kingdom Metazoa; phylum Chordata; class Actinopteri; order Cypriniformes; family Cyprinidae; genus Gymnocypris; species Gymnocypris eckloni. The sequence continues at coordinate 45,082,321 of CM050412.1, forward strand.
ATTCGATAACGATAACTATCGCGATATAATTTTCCTCTAAAACGATATGACTAAGTTCGAAAAATGTTCGATATAATGTTTATGCGCCAAAAGCGGAACGAAACCACGTGACTCATTTGAATCGCGCCACACGGACCGCTTATCCGCCGGATCACAGTTCAAACTGCCGCGCGCACGAGCTCACGAGCAGATGCGCTTACTCGGTCACGTGATCACTAAGCAGTGCTGTGAGAGCGGCCACAGAATGGTCAGTGTAACACATCAAAGTACCCGCGAGAGCCATTCGAAAGCATAGGTTTAATCTGCTCTTATCGCCTCGCGGTACTTTGATGTCATACACTGACCATTCTGTGCAGCGCCGCTTAAGCTCTAACACGCCTAATGTGAGAACACAAGCCGAACATGAGAAACACTGTGCAACGAGACAGTCAGAAGGCTTTTCAATATGCACATCGCCATTATTTACCATGGATTTACAGTAGTAACATTCACTACACTATGGCATTGTGGCAGAAATGTGGGATATTCACATTTAATATTATTACAGGAGTAATGGTATATAATTATAGTAAGTATGTGTGGTGAAGGATCACAAATGTTATTCTATGTTTGATTTGAATTCACGTCCTGACTAAGAGGTGTCGGGCAAGGCAAAGGTGCTTGAGATTGTTTCCTGACCATTTGGGCTTGGGACAGCTGTGCCTGTTGTAATGGTAAGATCAAGGAGTTAGACTACTGAGAGATTCAACCTTTGTTAGGTTTATTGGACCACGGGAAGGTTCCTGTAATTAACTAACGCCTCCCTCAGATGTTTGCTTTGTTTGATGTTTGTCTCCACCTCTAAGAATCCCTCCTCCAAAAATACCTATAAGATACCCTGTAAAAATGACTTAAGATGAGATCTTCGATGACTGCAGATAACAACACATGTCATAGAATAAAGAAATTCTGCTGACGATCCAATCCGAAGTCTCCTGGTCTTCTCTTCTGAGTTTTCTACTTTAGAAGAACAGAGTTTTCAACAGATGCTGCCGTGAACCCGGATAGAGTTCCAGCTTTCTCACCTGAAAGACTTCAAGCTCAAACAAAGATCTGCATCTTTTGGAATCCAGCGAAACTTCAAACTGAACAAGGATTCCCAGACTGAAATTTTCTCTCTGGTGAGTGCTGTCTCTAATCCGAAAGAACCTAAGACCAGTACAAATTTTTGTATCCTCTGCGCCAGAGAAGAGTTAACATACATCTGTAGGGTTTTGTTTAACTAAAGGTTATCCTCTGTTTTCAGACAGGGAAGAGTTTATCCTCTGTTCTTGTAGGCAGGGAAGGTTATCCTCTGTTTTCAGGCAGGGAAGGTTGGCATTACGTGCTAATTTTTGGTTTATCCTCTGTTCTTTCAGGCAGGGAAGATTTAGCATTACGTGCTAATATTTGTTATCCTCTGTTTTGGCAGGGAAGTTTTAGCATTACGTGCTAATATTTGTTATCCTCTGTTTTGGCAGGGAAGAATTGGTTATCCTCTGTTCATGCAGGGAAGATTAGCGTAAAGTGCTAGTGAATTGTGTTATCCTCTGCTTTGCCAGGGAAGATTAGCGTAAAGTGCTAGTGAATTGTGTTATCCTCTGCTTTGCCAGGGAAGGTTAACAATAGTTGATCTGTGTTAACAAGTGTACCCTCTGTTGATCAGAGAAGTTTTAGTGTTTTGATTGTGTGATAACAAAGAAACTCACAAAATGTTTAGAAAGAATGCTAGACTGATCCCCACAACTGAAAAAGGTGGTCTAGCGACTCCTTTGTGGTCAGATAGCGAATTCAAATCACTTTTAGGAGTGCAAATGAACATAATAGTCACTGAGAAAGTTAGACAAGAACTAACTCAGAAATATGAGATCCATCCAGACAAGACTTGGTCTGTAGATGAGTGTAAAAAGGTACTGGGAGCATGTATTCGCAAGAACAATGTGAAAGGCATTATCTGTTGTCACAGAGAATTCAGTGTAACGCTAGCGACACAACAGTCTCAGCGTATTTCAGAGCTAGAGAAACAGAACAATGAACTCCGTGCTAGAATATACACTTTGACCAAGAAATTGAACCTCAAGAAAGAGGCAAAACTGATGTGGAAGTAAGTCAGCCTGATAACATTTACCCTGATTTACAAGCGTTTTTGAAACAGATGTAGCTCTCAATCAGTAACTGATGTGCCTGTAAATTCCTTCAATGTGTGTGGTGCGAGGAGGAGATCTCAGGGGATTGAGGAAACTGATAGTGTTCCTCTCAATTCTTCTGTGGTGCAAATACAAACTGTTGCCAAAGCTTTAGGTCCTAAAGATATAGAGAGACTATCTCAAAGTTTACCAGCAGCACGCACACATTTTTCTGAATTTAGAAGAACATTGATCAGTAAAATGCGTCTTTATGACATGTCGTTGACAGAAGTCACGCAGCTGATGTCACAAATACTAACTGAATCTGAATTCAACAGTTTTGAATCTGCTGTCACTTCTGAACTGCGAAATGCCAGTAAGGGTGATTTAAGAGAAGGTATTTTGAAAATCCTAAAGAATATCTTAGGACCCAAAATAGATTGGTCTAGAATTACTACCTGTGTGCAAAGGAAAGAAGAAACTGTGAGTGAATATACTGAGAGATTTTGTCAGTCAGCTGTAATTTACAGTGGAATTGTTGATGACCCTGAAAGTATGCTAGATGACAAGGGACCCTTGGTTCGTGATCTGGTCAGATGGCCTTGTAGCCGAATACAGAAAAGCTTTACCATTCTTAGATCTAACTTGGTCTAACAGAACTCTCAGAAGTAACCTAGACAGGTTAACTACATGGGAAAGAGATGCTGATGTCAAAGCAAAAGTAAGAGTAGCAGCAGCTACGTTTAACACAACGAAACAAGACAATAGATGGTCTAAAAGAGAAAGCAAATGCAAATACTGTGAAAAATTTGGACATTGGGAGAAAGAGTGTAGGAAGAAGTTGCAAGATAGTAAAAGAAATGCTATGCATAATTCTGCTCCTTCTCAGCCTGCACACAACCCTGAAGTAGTTCCGCCAGTGACCACTGAAACTATAGGACAGTTAGTTCAGGCTCTTCTAAGAGCACAACAAGACCAGGAAAAAACTAATTATTGGGGCTGTGAGTAGCTACCTTTCCCTGTAATCCAACACAATGACCAAAGAATTTTTGTGAAAGGTAGCATAAAAGAGAAAGAGATTGATTTTTGCTTGATACAGGTGCAGAAATTACAGTAATTCCTACAAAATTGGCGAAGGTTTAAACATCCCATACAAGAAAACCAAACTTTGTTTAACTGGTGTAATAGGTGAAGATTCTGTTTTGTATGAAACTCCGCCCATAGAGGTACAATTTGGCCCAAAAACTCTGACTACAAAATTACTATGCGCTCCATTAAATACAGGTGCAATTTTAGGCATGGATCTTCTGAGACAAATAAATCTAACTTTAGACATGTCCTCAGAATCTACTAGCATAAAAATTTCCTCAGCACAGATTTCTACCAATAATGCAACCCTCCCGAGTATGTTTTCTTACAGAATCATCCAATTTGGGCTAAAGACAAGGATGATTGTGGGTTGTTGACAGGTGTAGAACCAGTTAAATTGACAGGAACTCCACCTCCGGTCACCAAACAATATCCGATTAATAAGGAAGCTATACAGGGAATCAAACTTATTGTAGAAAATTTGCTGATGCAAGGAGTGCTAGTTAAAACCAACAGTCCATGTAATTCACCCATATGGCCCATCAAGAAATCTAATGGGACATGGAGACTTACAATAGACTACAGAGTAGCCAATAAACATATTGAAAAAATCACCCCTAGTGGCAGATCCATCTACAATTTGTAATGGCTTACCATTAGATTGTAAGATTTTTCAGTAATTGATATGTCTAATGGATTCTTTTCTGTACCGTTGCACTCTGACAGCCAGCCATGGTTAGCTTTCACAGTTGACTATGAACAATACCAGTGGACACGATTGCCACAGGGATTTCAAAACTCCCCAACCATATATCATCAGGCTGTCAGACGTGATTTGTGTGACCCAGAATGTCCGGTAAAACAGTCCACTATGATCCAATATGTTGATGATATTTTGATTGCCTCAACAGATCATGAGGTACATCAAACTGAATTGGCATCATTGTTGGACTATTTGCATAAAAAAGGACACAAATGCAGCTTTCACAAAGCTCAAGTTGCTAAAAAGCAAGTCACATTTCTGGGTCAAACAATTGGTGCAGGAAATAGATCCATTACACAGGATCGAGCGGCTTCAGTCAAAGCCATACCTCCGCCTAATACCATTAAAACACTCCGCTCATTTTTAGGAACAACAGGTTATTGTAGACCTTGGATTGAAGACTATGCCTCGATGGCTCAGCCTCTCTATGATTTGTTGAAAGGCCATGGTAAAGATTCAGATACTGTTTGTATGGAAGAACTTCATCTCAAAGCTTTTAATGATTTGAAAAGAGCACTATGTCAAGCACCAGCATTAGGAATTGCCCAATCTGATAGACCCTTTGTGCTTTATGTCCATGAACACTTAGGCTTTATGACTGCATGTCTAATGCAAGATCATGGGGGCAGCTTACGCCCAATTCATTACTATTCCGGTAAACTTGACATAGTCGCTCAAGGTATGGGCCCATGCCTCAGAGCAGTACAGGCAGTTCATCTAGCGCTTCAGGCTTCATCAGGAATGGTGTTAGGTCAGACTGTAAACGTAAAATGCCCACACGCAGTGTCCGCACTAATGAATCAAGCAAAAGTCACTTCTGTCACCTCCTCCCGTTGGGGAAATTGGTTAGCAACTCTCACAGCCCCGAATATTGTTATACAGCGTGCACCAGTCACGAACCCATCCTCATGTATGATGTCTGCAATGACTGAATTTGTGTTAGAGGATGAAGGCGAAATGACTCATGATTGTGTTACGCTTACATATGCAGCGACAAGTGAAATAGCAGAAACTCCCATAGAGAACGCAGAATTGGAGTTGTTTGTTGATGGTTCAGCTCAAGTTATTGAAGGTAACAGACGAGCAGGATATGCAGTAACTTCCACCACTGAAGTAGTTGCTTCAGGTCGTCTTCCAGATCATTTTTCAGCTCAAGCTGCAGAACTAGTAGCCTTAACTAGAGCATGCACGCTAGCTTCAGGATCGGTTGCAAATATCTACACAGATTCCAGGTATGCTTTTGGGGTAATTCATGATTTTGGTGTCATTTGGCAAACCAGAAAATTTCTAACTTCTGCTGGATCCCCATTAAGCATGCTGGATTAGTGAAAGATTTAATGTTTGCCATGAAACTCCCAAAGAAATTAGCAGTGATCAAAGTGAAAGCACATCTCACAACTAATACTACGGAAGCTAAAGGTAATGCTCTTGCTGATGTAGCGGCTAAACAGGCTTGTTTCTATGCAACTGTACAAGTGTGTTCAGGTAGTACAGCACAGAAGATAATTCTACCTCCTGAATCAATCGTTGATCTGTATAAAGACGTTCCTCTATATGAAGCATGGACATGGTTAGACAAAGGAGCCACTGTGGATTCATCCGGCTGCTGGACCAAAGGGAAAGTATGTTGCTCCCGAATCACTGTTGCCATATTTGGCTCAACAAATACACAGTTTGGGTCATAGTGGTCCAGCAACGATGAATCACAGGTTCTCAAATCAATGGTGGAATCCAAAATTCAGAAACGCAGCCACTGAAACAGTCAAGAGATGTGTTACATGTCAGAAAAATAATGATGTACCAGCAACCATTACACCAGCAGCACATACCCCAGCTCCACCAGGGCCATTTCGTCACCTGCAAGTTGATTACATATCGTTGCCCCCTTGTAAAGGAAAAACTGACGTTTTGGTAGTAATAGACAAGTTCTCAAGATGGGTAGAAGCTTATCCAACAGGGCGCGCTACAGCTGCACACACTGCTAAATGTCTTGTCACTGATTTCATTCCCAGATGGGGATTACCAGATTGCATTGACTCAGATCAAGGTACCCACTTCACAGGACAGGTAGTCAAGGAAGTGTCTAGAATGTTGAAGATTAAGTGGAACCTTCACTGTCCCTATAGGCCACAAGCATCAGGACAGGTTGAACGATCAAACAGAACAATCAAAACCAGGCTAAGCAAAATGCATCAGGAAGGAGTACCATGGGTTGAAGCACTGCCCGCAGTACTGTGTAGTATGAGAGCATCACCTAACAGATCAGTAGGACTGAGCCCTCATGAGATTATTACTGGACGCCCAATGCAGATGCCAGGTGTGATTGATCTTAGAAATGCTGATGTGCACATTGCTTCAGATGCCCTGATCGCTACTGTGAAAACCTCACAAAGGCAGTGCAGAGTGCCAAAGAGAGAGTTGAGTCGTGTTGGCAGACTCCACCAGAAGGTGGACACACAATCGTCCCAGGTCAATGGGTCATGATAAAGACATTCAAAAACAAGCCATTAGAGCCTATGGTGTACGGACCACATCAAGTGATGTTGATTACAGCAGCTGCAGTATTGTGTCAGGGAAGGAAAACTTGGACTCATGTGTCACATATTAAGGTTGTTCCTCCCCTGCAGGGATAGGATAGGGCAGACACAAGAACCAGTGAGGAGCCCAGGGAAGAACCGAAGCAACAGGCTTCGGGGCCAACCCTGAGGTGAAGATTTCCTCATAGGCCTTTCCCCTCCATTAGTCCATCCTTTCCTCACTGTTCTTTAGGTGTCGCAGGAATTGAGAAATAGGGAAAGAAGGAACAACCATAGCAGACTATATTTTGAACAGAGGATACAACCCTAATGTATGCAGACTCTACAAATACTGCTCTGTGCCGTTGTTCTCTCTTGTTTGTGTTTCTTTCTTCCTCTGTGCAGATACCATTTGATGGCTGTCCTGAGATCCATATGCACCACCCTTCTCACCTGCGGATAAAGCCACAACCTCTAGAACACAACTAGACCCATTACCGAGCCAACTATCACACAAGAAAAAGAAAAAAAAAATACACAACGCAGAGACTCACATACGGGAACTTCAGTCATCCATCAACATGATCAAGATTTTCGTACTATTAACCATCATGGACATCACGCAAAGTGTAGACCCCAGAAACAACATATTCGTAGAGCTGATGAATATGTCAAGAAATGCCTTGTTTGCTGGAAAGAATGTTTGCATGCCGCACGCACCTTCAGTAGGAGCAGGAATCCCATGGGTGGCACACCCTATCTCCAAATGTGACACGTGTACCTTATTCGATCATCATACCAGTGGATTACACAACAAGGATACATGTCACAACGTAACAATTCCTCCAGCTTCGTCGTGTTGCATTCCTGGACTACCATCCTGCAACCTAACTTCAGCTACTCCCATCATGACAGATCTACTCATGCCAAGGATGTTCTATTGGTGCATGGAAAATCATGCTCCAGCATCGACTACACTGGGTGAAATTCTCGTGAACGTTGCAGCTTTGTGATTGAAAGAAGAACCGAATTCGATGTGTACGTTACTACATCAGATACGAAAGAGGAGAATGATTTAAAAGAGTGTCTCTACGGGAACCCATCCCTACCGAAACTTTTGCCATAAATCAGTGGTGTATGATTCCTCCACCGACTGGCACTTTGTGGTTATGTGGGACTTCTGTCTACAGCATCCTACCCAGCCAATTCAATGGCAGGTGCACCCTGGTTTATGTCCTACCAGCCATCAGAGAAAATACACACTCCACCTCAAGTTCTCCACATCTACAAAATTCAGCTTCTACCAACAAAGATGGCTGCATTCCAGGACTCACTTGTGTACAAACGTGGTGGTCAAGAACTCTTGGAGCATTAATCCCATCGTATGGTGTCATGCAGGCTCTCGATCAAGTCAGAAGCCTGTCGGATTCTGTACAGAAATTGGCCAATGATACGGTTTTGGCCCTGGGCAACATCAAGGACACTCTTGCCTCGCACAAGATGATGATCTTACAGAACAGAGTGGCCTTGGATTACATTCTTGCAACACAAGGGGAGCCTGTACCATTATCGGTCCTGAATGCTGCACGGGTTAATGGATCCAACAGAGAACTTGAACAAAATCCAACAAGACATTCTTGGTCTTTCAGAAAAATTACGCCAGATGACTGAAGATAATTCTTCATGGTTCGGAAACTTGTTAGGTAAACCCTGGCTGTGGATCAAGGAAATAGCAATTCTGCTGTTGTTTCTCCTACTTGCGTACTATCTATGCATCCACAGTATCAAGTGTTTCTGTCAGCAAATGACGCCCGCCTCTCACAAGGAAATGACAGTTCCAACCAGAAAAGATTATTACCCGTAAAATCTTCACGGACCCTAATTGCATGTTTTGTTTCTGTGTCAGCATACAATTACATATAAGCAACACAGAACATGTACAATGTGCCTGTAACGATTACAAGTTACAAGAATTAACTTTTAAGTGTCTAAATTTGTATTTTTGTGAGAGTTATTAGAACTCTCAAAGAGGGATTGAAGGATCACAAATGTTATTCTATGTTTGATTTGAATTCACGTCCTGACTAAGAGGTGTCGGGCAAGGCAAAGGTGCTTGAGATTGTTTCCTGACCATTTGGGCTTGGGACAGCTGTGCCTGTTGTAATGGTAAGATCAAGGAGTTAGACTACTGAGAGATTCAACCTTTGTTAGGTTTATTGGACCACGGAAGGTTCCTGTAATTAACTAACGCCTCCTCAGATGTTTGCTTTGTTTGATGTTTGTCTCCACCTCTAAGAATCCCTCCTCCAAAAATACCTATAAGATACCCTGTAAAATGACTTAAGATGAGATCTTCGATGACTGCAGATAACAACACATGTCATAGAATAAAGAAATTCTGCTGACGATCCAATCCGAAGTCTCCTGGTCTTCTCTTCTGAGTTTTCTACTTTAGAAGAACAGAGTTTTCAACAGTGGTTAAGGCAGCTATAGCATGTGTACATTTATACTGAATGGTCTACTGTTTTTCATACCCTTAGACTACTGTTTTTCATACAAATAGACTACTTAAAAACCATTTAGTTATATTTTGACCATGTTATTGAGGTGCTATATGTGTGGTTTTAACTGTTTATCATTATTTAAATGTATGCTACTATAGGGTATCAATGCTTAATACAAATAAAAACTTGGTCAGAATACATTATACCATATAAAACTGAGGTTGCTACAGATGTTACTAATGTAAAGATGTTACTGATTTTGATAATGAACAAAAATGTAACTGCATCCTAACTCAAGCTACGATCAAATGTGTATTTCTAAGAGACAAAAAAGTGATATTATTATCATTCATATTATGAGGCAACCCAAACCGGTTTCTTGATTTTGAAACAATATCAACTCATTAGAACATGCAGAAACTAAGACATACATATCTATTTAGATAATTATTGTGTTAAGGAAAATTAATGGTCTGGTTTCTAAAACTTTCACTTTGGAGCAAAAATATGGCTTTAAACTTGAAAGAAATAAAGATTTGACATTTATTGTGATAATTATCGATATCGACTCATATGAAAATAATTATCGTGATAATTTTCGGGGCCATATCGCCCAGCCCTAATTCAGGTTATACATTTTAATCAGTATTTGTGCTCCCTGGGAATCGAACCCACAACCTTTTGTGCTGCTAACGCAATGCTCTACCACTGAGCCACAGGAACACCTAAACGTCTAAATACTGTCAGATCCACCGACCCCTGACCAATATCTGAATCAATATCAGTGCATGAGGTTCATAGAGTGGTCAATGGTGTCTCTACCTGAACTGAATGTTCACTAGATGCGGCTGAGAGCCATCGGACTGCCAGTACGTCTCCAGATTATCATCCCTCAACTGATCGACTCCAAAC
>CM050412.1:45097248-45124748 GCA_027564155.1 Gymnocypris eckloni scoliostomus
AAAGTCCACCCTTTTTGAGATTTGATTGCATTATTAATAACACTGTATTATACTGAAGAAAATGTGACATGCATTGACTTGTTAAATATTCCAAAATGTGATATAATAATGCTTTAACTGTGTAAATTATATTTAAATGCAGAAAATGATAACCAGCATGTTTCTCTTTTTTGCACTAAATCATTGAAATGTATACCTTTTGCTTTATATAGATAATTTCATTGTATAATGCAAGTCTGATTATTAGCTTGAGAAGTGTTTTGTCTTTAATTTATTTCTCATGATTAGTAGAGCTGTGTGATGTATGCAACTTGTTAATGCTATACAATAATGCTTTAAATGTGTAAAGTTAGTTTAAATTAATATTTAAATGTAATTATAACCTAAATGCACTAACTCATGGACAGCATGACTTAAAACTCTGACTTTTCATATATTAAAACTATTAATCTGTTAAAACTATGAAAATGATTCAGTTGTGATATGCATATTGCAGTTTATGCATTTGCTTTATTTGAGTGTATCATTCAATCTTGTCTTAATCTTCTTCTAGTGAGATCTAGACCTCTGTTCCTGTAGATCTGCGTCGCCGCTGTGCGACATCAAACCAGCCAAATGGCCGACAAGAACACCAGAATCGCCATCGTGAACCACGACAAGTGCAAGCCCAAGAAATGCCGTCAAGAGTGCAAGAAGAGCTGTCCGGTGGTGCGCATGGGTAAGGATCGCCGGCTGAATTCGCCTGATTTCAGTTTGGGTGCTGGTTTTGGGTGTCGTTTATTCATGTGTTTTCTCAGGTAAGCTGTGTATCGAAGTCACGGCTCAGAGTAAAATCGTCTGGATCTCAGAGTCTCTCTGCATTGGATGTGGAATCTGTATCAAGGTAATCAAACGACCCTTCGTTCTGATTCTGTCAGTTCAGTGCATGTTTATATGCAGTGTTGGGGAAAGTTACTTTTAAAAGTAATGCATTACAATATTGCGTTACTCTCTAAAAAAGTAACTAATTACGTTACTTTGTTACTTTTTATGGAAAGTAATGCGTTACGTTACTTTCGTGTTACTTTTTAAATATGAGCAGGGCTTGATTGTTTGTTTTTAATACAAGAAGTTATATTTATAGCAAATATAAAAGCCTTTCACACCAAAAAGTGTAATGAATAAACCTCAGACTGAAGGACGAGTAAATCACGTCTGTACAGAAGAACACAGGAGAAGTTCAACACTCTTCAGCAATAAAAAAGCAGTCAAGCACAATTGTTAATGTAAAGTCATGTTTGATTATTAGTATGATTGAACTGATCATCAAAGGTCAGCAGCAAACACATCGGTTAATAAAATGAGATTAGATATATTTGTGTTGTTTAACATATTTAATTATTGCAGGTTTGTGTCATATTCTGAGTTTGTATTTCACTGTTTTAATTCATTTTGATGAATACTGAATCTGTTTTTTGTGAGTGGGATGAATTAATACACATTCATATTTAGTCTAGATTAGAACGACAGTAAGATCATGTTCACACGGCGCTCTGTCATCAATAAATGGGAAAAAGTAACTTAGATATTTTCTTGTAAATTAAAAAAGTAATGCGTTACTTTACACGTTACTTGAAAAAGTTATATTATTACGTAACTCGCGTTACTTGTAATGCGTTACCCCCAACACTGTTTATATCCATGTATGTATTCAATAAAAATGCAGATGTTTGTTTTGCACAAACTGCTCTTTTAATTTCTACTGTAGTACACTAAAGATTAGAGGTCTGCACGGGCTTTAAACTGAAGCCCAAACCCGGCTTGTACCAGAGATCGTCTGACCCGACCCGAGCGGCACAGTTAAACTTAGAGCACGAACCCAAAATCTTTTATTTATTTATTATGTTGTATTTTACGATTGCATGCAATGTTCAGTAAACAAATAGGCTACACGTAAAGAAACAGATTCATCAAGTCTCGGCCAGTTCACAAGGCAAAAGAAAAACACCAGTTATGGTAGTTTATGAACATCAGGTACAGCGGTCACATACATTCGGTTTTCATTCAGTTTTGAATGGTTGTATACCATAGAGAGGGGGATGAAAGTTGCGTGTGTGAACCTGTGTCTGTGCCTCTCTCTCTCTACAAGCAATGAGGCTTAGTTACTTCAAAAACTGATTTTATCCCCTCATTGCTGAGAAATATAACGTTAGGAGTCAGCTTATTGAAGCGGTTTAAGTTTCCGTGCTGTGTTCGCTGTGCGATCTCTGATATCTGTGTGCAATAATGTGTGTGTGCGTGCGTCTATGAAAGCAACGTAGACTACTGCATATAGTTTTAGTTTAGTTACAAACCCGAGCCCGAAGCTATTCATTAAACATTAACACCTGAAAGTATTTCTGGCCCCGTCGGGTTCGGGTCCGTCGGGTAGCAGACCTCTACTAAAGAGGTGACCGCAGAATGCAATGATAGACATTGTATGTCTCTCTGTCTTCAATCAGTGGCACTTTTTCAATGAACAGCTAGTAATTTAACACACACACAATTCTAAGGTCTCTAAATGATCAATATGATCAAAACTTCGCTGAAAAACAAAATGCACACAATCTACTCCATGCCTTCTGTCGTCTGATTGATAGAGCTGGTGCTTCATGTGTCTATTTGCTGTGAAATCTTGACTAGTTTTGATCAAGTAAGCGTCAGAATAACTGCAGTCATATCTCCAGATGAACACTTACTGGACTGAAGCAGCTCAGCTTTATTTGATTCTCCATCAATCATTTTCTAGAAAAATCAGTGCGTCAAATCTGATCATCAGGATCTTTTGAGCAGTGTTTGTTTCCAGAAGCTTTACTTTCACTGTTTTCACAAGCCTTCAAAACATCTCACATCTTCAGAGGAGCGTTTATTTCTCCATCTTTAAGTCATCACTGGATTGCAATGCATTATATGTTTGAATAATTTCCATCTTATCTTACTAAGACATATTATTGGAGATACTGAGTGACGACTGATATTTAGAAATTCATTTTGTGTCAGTATCTGCTGTACTGTTATAAAGATCTCACTGATTTACATAAGCGTCAGAATTTGATCTTACTTTTTGACCTATAAATATCAGCATCTGCAGAAATTGTATATTTCTGCTCAGTTAGTTATCTGTACCTCTGAATTAAACCTGAGCTGTTTTTCCTCCATATTCAAACTATATCAGACTATATGAGCAATAAAAGCCTTATGGATCAAATATGACATGCATTTTAATTTTAATTTGTCTTGTATGTTTTCTCTAAACTGACTTAATTTCCATAACCCAAAATTCGTAGTTTATCATACATTTAATCTCATTTTAATTATTCTCTTTCATTAAGAAATGTCCATTTGGTGCTCTGTCAATCGTGAACCTGCCAAGCAACCTGGAGAAGGAAACCACACACAGATACTGTGCCAATTCCTTCAAACTGCACCGGTACGATCCGAGTCATCAGTACTTTAGTTATGCTTCAGTATGTTGTGTATTTAATCTGAGTGTTCGTGTTTGTCAGGTTGCCCATCCCTCGTCCAGGTGAGGTGCTGGGGCTCGTGGGTACTAACGGTATCGGGAAATCCACCGCCCTCAAAATCCTGGCGGGAAAACAGAAACCCAACCTGGGGCGATTCGATGTGCGTTTCTCTCATCCACACAAACACACACTTCAAGTCTTATTTAGTTTGCATGTCTATTAGGGCTGCACGATATCTCGTACGCGATATCTAATGCACCTCTTGTCAATAAAGCCGGTTCTGTATCGCTGACTACAGGACTGGCTTTACTGACAAGATGCGCATTAGATATCGTGCAGCCCTAATGTCTATATTAGCTCTTTTTAATTAATGCATGTTTTCCAGGCTCCTCCTGACTGGCAAGAGATCCTGACGTACTTCCGTGGCTCCGAGCTGCAGAACTACTTCACTAAGATCCTGGAAGATGACCTGAAGGCTATCGTAAAGCCGCAGTATGTCGATCAGATCCCCAAAACCGTTAAGGTCAGTATGAACGGCAGCTGATGGAAATTTGAAGTCTTATTTGGTTGTGTTGTAATTCTCCGTTTGTCCTGCAGGGGACAGTAGGCTCCATCCTGACCAGGAAAGACGACACCAAGTCAGGGGAGCGTGTGTGTGAACAGCTGGGTAAGTACACACATGCTTCTTTTTGTGCGGGATCATGTGTAGATTTAGAAATGAAGAGCTCTTTTCCAAAACGCTATAAATCCATTTTAATAGTTTTCATGAAAATGACATTTTTTTACCTAGACCCATACATTTTGTTAATATTCAATTTATCCTGTTAAAATGGTCTGTTGGCTCAGTCTGAACATGTTAAACAATGATTGTTAAATGAAACAACAATATTGTCGATTATAAATGCAAAGTTGTTTTTTTTTTTCAAAACGCTACAAATCCATCCTTTTTTTTTATGTTGGTTTATGTCAAAAAAAAAAAAAAAAAAGAGAACATGCAACATATGACATCAGGGACTCATACTATAAACCGGTCGCACCAGCCTTGTGTTGATGTAACCCCCCCGGGTCCACACCATCACACCGAACGGGTCTCGAACCCGGGTTTCCGGTGCGGGAGGCGGGCGCTCTAACAAGGAACGCCAAAGGCTACAGCCTCTAGCGTCAATCGGTTAAACACCACCTTTACTGGAATACACATCTGTTACATTGACATCCCACAGCGGGTATTAACGCACCACCTGAGAACCTTCTTTTTTGTTGTTTTTTGTGATTTTCTTTGTCCAGTCTGCGTTTTCTACCCCAGGTGTAGGTCTCACTGGCTCATCCAGGCCATCAAAAGTGTTATTAGAGTTTAAAGCACTCATTTTGAAGACTGAGCACAAACACACGCTTCAAAGCGTCATCATGTTGGATTGCATCGAACGAATTCTGATTGGTCGAGAGGACATATCGCATTTAGGCTAAAAACAGGTTCGGCGCTTATAGCGGTTTGGAAAGGAACTGCATCTTGCAGTACATTTAAAACAAGGAAAGGAGCAGTGAATAGGTTCAGTACACAGCAAAATGGCATGACGAACTCATTTTTTTTTAATTTGGCGTTTATCGCGTTTTGGAAAAGAGCTCTTCAAATGTGATTGAACAACATAGTTAGTTTTGTTGTGTCATGTGACTGATTGTTCTGTGCTCTGATTGGTCAGATCTGTTGCACTTGCGTGAACGTAATGTTGAGGATCTGTCAGGAGGAGAGCTGCAGAGATTCGCCTGCGCGGTCGTCTGCATTCAGAGAGCTGATATGTGAGTCTTTCAGGATCTGGACTTTTGCAATGATAAAGTCCTGTAGCTTTTAGTGTGATTTTAGATAGACTGTTTTAACGGCAACAACATGAACAAACATTACTGCACATGTGCACTTTTGTGGCCCAAACTTAACTTCCGGTAATGAAATTAAATGAAAATGACATCGAAAATGTTTCCTTCAGAAATATAGGAGTATAAAAACAACCTATTGTTTAGTGTTTTGATTTTGAAATGTGCAGTGCTCATGTTTAATATTATTAAACAAGCCTTTTGGAAAATCTATTTGTGGTGGTTAGTTTTGATATATTTGAATAAATAAATGAATGGGAAACACATCTCACAGCACAACAACCTGAGCCCAGCTTCATTACTAATCCTTTAACTTGAACTGCGTTTGTGGTCGGCGCCACTAACAGCCCGATGAACAAACAGACCGGAAGTTACCTTTGGGCCAGGCACGTGCTCCCGATTAAATGGTCCATGTTATTATCTATTATTTTAAAGCGCTTTTGTTCCACTTCTATTACTTTTTTTTATTTTTCTATTTAGCTTTAATTTGGTCATTTCAGTTTTAATACTTCATCTTAAACTTATTTTATTTCATTATTGTTTATTTAATGTTGATATTTTCAGCTTGCTTTTTTTAAAAAATTTTTTTTTTTTTTAGTAATTTTAGTTTTTGTATTTTTTATATGTTAGCTTTATTTTTTTTTTAGTTAAGTAATATTAGTATTTCAACTTTTATTTCATTGTAATGAGGAAGTGTTGTTGCATTCAGTGTTATTTACATACTATTGTAATATTAATATTTTTAGGTTGTATTTTCAGCTTTGATTTAAATTTTTAGTAATGTTGTTTCTTAGCAATTTTTAGTTTTTAGATTTATATTTAGCTTCATTTTTTGTTCAGTTTTAATTTGACTAATTTTCGTACTGAAGTTAAACTCAATTTATTTCAGCGTAAGGATCTAACGTCCTACAGTGTTATTTTAGAATTATTTGTGTTCTATTATAATATTTTATATTTGAGCTTTAAATTTGTTTTATATTTTCATTTTACTAATTGTATGTGCTTTTTACATTTGTATTAGTTTGGTGTTTAATATTTATTTAGCTTTATTTTTTCATGTCAGTTTTAGTAATTTTAATGTAAAATCCTGTAGTGTTCAGCGAGTATTTTTGTATTTAAATACTATTATAATATTAGTATTTTAGATATTCAATATTAAGACATTACATATGCTTTTGTTATTTTTGTTAGTTTAAAAAAATATATTTATTTAACTTTAGTTAGCATTTCTTTTTTAATAGTAAGTTTGTCATCAAATATGTGTTTGTTATTTTAGCTTTAATTCAATGAACTACAGGTTAATAGTTAGTTAACATCAGCACTGATAGCTCTGCTGTTATTCTCTCTAGTTTCATGTTCGACGAGCCGTCCAGTTATCTCGATGTGAGACAGAGGCTGAGAGCTGCCATCACCATCCGCTCCCTCATCTCTCCAGACAGGTCTGAAGCTCCTCCGATACTCTCTTATGGTGCTTTTCCACTGCATGGTACGGTACGGTTCGGCACGGCTCGGTACGGTACGGTACGGCTCAGTTCGGGTCGGTTGCATTTCCACTGCAGTTTAGTACCGCTATAGAGTGGGCGGGATTATTCACGCGTCGTTATAATTGCGCCGCCTCTACTGCCGTGACATCATCGTAAACGCGCCACAAACAAACTCACAACAAAGAAAGGAGACGGAATAATGTTCTTCACTCTCGGCATGTGGATGTTTTTAACAGCAATGGAGAGGTCTATGAATGCTTGTGATTTACCCCCAGCAGCAGAGACTGTGGTGGCAGTGACACGGGCTGTAGAGGAGGAGAGCAGGGATGTTCGTGCAGGTGTGCTGCGTTACTTGATTAGTTAACTATTAACTATAACTGCAGCGTGTTCTGTAAAGTGAATTATCAATAAACTTTTGAATATTTCAAAATGTACAATGTATCCCTTGTTTTTTTTATTTATGTGATGGTTTTTATAATCGCGGCATTAATCATTTGTCTTTTTCAAGAGGTTCATTACGTGCTCATACAATGATACATATTTAATATAGTCTGGAGGTACACTTATTCGATCAGATTGTTTTTAATTGAAGCAAAACACAGATACAGAGGTAAAAATATAAACAGAAAACATACTCTGTAAATATAGCAAGTTCAAAAGTAACGTTATACATAAGGCTTTTTCCCGGGCGTCGCGCCATCAAGCTCTCGCTGGATCCGCTCCTCGGCTATCAACGAGAGGAACGTCTGAACTTCCTCAACAGACAACGACACTGCTATTTTGTGGTTGATGCAAAAATGTGCGTTTGTTTAAACAGAAGTTGCGTCCGATCCTTCGCTGGCTGTGCTGATTTAAATCTAGCGGGTAGGACTGTAGAGGAGGGTCTCGTGTCGCAAGTTCAGTGACGCAGTAATGATGATTTTCTCCGGCCAATCAGTGATCAGCAGAGTTTACACGTCACGTTTTGGTAACGGTACGGTTCGCATGGAACCTCGACCGAAGTGGTACTAAAAAAGTAACAGGTACCAGGTACAGTACCCAGTGGAAAACCCCCCAAAAGTGAACCGTACCGTGCCGTACCATGCAGTGGAAAAGCGCCATTAGAGTCGCTAGTTACTCCTCATTACTGCTCCTTACACCCCATATTCCTCTGCAGGTACATCATTGTGGTGGAGCACGACTTGAGTGTGTTGGATTACCTGTCAGACTTCATCTGCTGTCTGTACGGCGTTCCCAGCGCTTACGGTGTGGTGACCATGCCCTTCAGCGTCAGAGAAGGTACGGCCCTCTCCAAAACCTGCATGTGATGCTCAGAAACAGGCCCGGTTCTGCGGGGGTGCTAGAGGGGCCAAGCACCCTCGAACGAAATCAAAAGCACCCTCAGTTAAAGCTGTAAGAATGGCAGATTTGGCAAACTATCCACAGCATTATGGTTTGCGCTCTGGAGAGTGTTTTTATTTCAACATGTTTTTGCATCATTGAGCAGTTTAGCCAATCACAGACATACCTGTTCATTTCTTGAATCAGAGGCGTTTAAGTTAGAATCCACTAGGGGTGTAACGATTCATCGATATGGATCGCTATGCATTAGCGTGCATTCTCGTTCAATCTCGATATGGAAGTCACACAGCATATGAAGAGCGCCTTTGTGTGAAGTAACAGTCACACACATCTGAAGATTCACACACACACATCTGAAGTGCACACACACACACACATCTGAAATGCACACACACACACAACACACTTCACACAAACACAGTCAACCTATTGCGTGAATACTGAGCTCTCCTCCGCTTTTGTGTGCATGGATGAATAAATACAAACAAAACTACATCAAAATGCATGTTTTGGCTAATATCCTTGTGAACAGTAGGTTAATAGCATGTCTTAATGTAAACAGTGGAGAAAAGGCATGTGTATCAGTATATTAAATCTTCGCTTCTTAAAGTGAAAGAAAACTAATAATAAATATAATGCTGTCGAAGAAAAATACAAGTGCTCACTGCTCCTGATTAAATAAATTTACTTTGTAACATCAAAAACGATTAATTTATTGGCTATTTAATTTATACAGTGAAGACGATGCAGTTATTTTACATTTGATTATTAATTTAGCGTACCTGAAAATATAGTTTTAGACTGAGCTGAAAAACCTGAAAAGCACTGTTTATTGAACTCGTGTCTTTCTTCTATTGTATTTATTTTCTGCTATTGCTTGTATTTTTGGTTATCTGTAGAAAATATGTTTAGCACTGAGTCCTTAGCAGCATTTTTAGATTTATGTTCATGTTATATATTTTTGGTTGCATTTGTGAGTTAATAAAAATGTAGATGGTTGTTTAAAATGGGTTTATAATATCGATATATCGATCCATATACTCAAATATCGAATCGCTGGGTATGAGAATCGATATCGTGACGAACCATCAGATTTACACCCCTAGAATCCACTTACTGTTCAAAGTTTTTGTTCAGGTATTGTGTTCAGCACGAATCATCTCATTATAGCAGTGTTGATTTGATATAAATAAGAGATTCGTTGTGCAGCGTAGAGAACTTTATTGATAATAACATATCTTTGTGAGCTCGCAATGAACTACGATGAGTGACAGCTGTTTAGCGATTAATAAACAGAGCGCTCTTTGTGCCATGCAACAGACAACACTAATGTATATGTTTGTAGTGCTCATTATTCAATGACATCAAAGCCTTTTGGAAAATCTATTTGTGGGGATCAGTTTTGATATTGTGGCAGTCCACCACTTATAAGTCAATGTATAGGAAACACTGAGATCAATATATTAGTACTAATTTAAGAAGCACCCTCTGTGATTTGATTCTGGAGCCAGACCTGCTCAGAAATACTAAGTGTTTATGATAACATGCTCTTATTTCCCTCAGGAATCAATATTTTCCTGGACGGCTACGTGCCGACCGAGAACCTGCGCTTCAGGGAGACGTCTCTGGTGTTTAAAGTGGCGGAGACGGCTGCCGAGGAGGAAGTGAAGAAAATGTGCCGCTATCATTACCCCAACATGAAGAAGAGCATGGGCGATTTCAAGCTCGGCATCACGGAAGGAGAGTTCACCGACTCGGAGATCATGGTCATGCTGGGAGAGAACGGTGAGACGAGGGTTAGGGAAGCGGTGGTGGTTGTGATTTGAGTTATCGTCCACTAAAGGAGTCTTCCTCTTTCAGGAACTGGGAAAACCACATTCATCCGAATGCTTGCAGGAAGCCTCAAACCAGACGAAGGAGGTAAAAATCAGCACACACCAGTCCAATAGTTAAGATTACAGCTAATTAATTCATTTTAATCACCCAAATTTGACATTTTTGAAAATTCTAAATCTAATCCTATTTTATTGGATTGTAATATTGTCTTCTTTTGATATCCCTGAATACATTTTCAATCAAATTAATACAAAATAAGTTCAAGAATTTAAGAAAAATGGTTCTTGAATATTTGTTTTAGTTTCTGTGTAAAATTTGCATAACTCAATTATGGTATTCACAATGAAAATAGTTTTCTTTATTATTCATTTCACAAAAAAATAATTTGTATAGTTATTTTAAGTCTTAAGGCCTGATCACATCAAGGGCGATAACTATAAAGATATACAACTGTTCCTGTGTGGCTCAGTGGTAGAGCATTGTGTTAGCAGCGCAAAGGTTGTGGGTTCGATTCCCAGGAAACACACATTACTGACAATACACGTATAACATGAATGCACTGTAAGTTGCTTTGGATAAAAGCGTCTGATAAATGTAAATGTACAACTATAACGATAAAGGTGATATCGATATCGTTGGAATCACTTTCAGAACAATTTGTTTCCAGCTGATAACTGATACAAATATTGACATCCAATCAGAATCCATCCTGCTATAACGAGCTCAAGGATTTAAAGCAGCAGTGCTATAAACGGATGATATCGTTTGCTGGTGTGGACGCTAACATCGTTATCTTTATAGTTACTGTCCTTGATGTGAACGGGCCTTTAAGTCTAATTGTAGGTAAAATAAACACTAAAACTTAAATAAAATGAAAAGCTAAATAGAAGTAAAATAATTTGTATCAATTAATCTAGGATTGAAGAAGGCACCTTACAAAAGTTTTCCAATAAAAATAATAGGTCTTAAAGATTTTTAGTTTACATTTTTGTCTTGTTTTAAATGTTTAAAATTGTAATAACTTAAATATGATTTACACCATGAAAATAGTCTAAGAAGCTAGCATTGCATCAATTTTCTTTCTGTAATCTATTATTACTGCAAAGAATAATTACTTCTAATAATAGTTACGAAGACATTTAGTGAATTCATGATTTATTTCTCTTTTATCTAAGACATTTATCTCACAAATCTACACTAGGGTTGGGCCGATAAAAGCTAAATAGACGATGCCCTCATCCATCGCCGATGGCTGACAGACACCACGATGTTGAGCCGGCATCGTGATTACCCCCTCTCTTCCGCAATCCACCGCATCCCAATTACGTGTTCGGAAATTAAATTAAGTGTACTACGGAACCCCTAAATGGAATAAATAGCCTACAAGATGGGAGGATTAAAACTTTCTCTCTTAATTATATCGTTGGGTAATTATACTGTTTATAAATTGCGGGCATCATGGAGCTGCTACTAATATGCAGGGCACTGAAACCGCTTTCGAATGCGCTCTTATTTCACTTTCGAGATTCGCGATCACACGGACTCTATACTACGGAGCGACAGTACTTACCACACATTTTCCAAGATTAGATGTTTGTCAGTGGTGCTCGGTATCTGCAAAACATTCACCTTTGTCCTATCAGTCATCTCTCCTTACTCTGTATGTGGTAAAGTGAAAGTGATGTGACACATACTCTGGGTTTGTGCTCTGCATTTAACCCATCCAAAGTGCACACACACCCGGAGCTGTGGGCAGCCATATTGGGTTCGGTGCCTTGCTCAAGGGCGTGGTATTTAGGGTGGCGAGAGCACTCCCCCACCTACAATCCCTGCCGGACCTGAGACTCGAACCCACGACCTCTGGGTTATGAGTCCGACTCTTTAGACCATTAGGCCATGACTAAGTACACGTGTACTATTTTACATTTTTATGCATTTAGCAGACTAAGCATCCAAAGTGACTTACAATTGCATTCAGGTTATACATTTTCATTAGTATGTGTGTTCCCTGGGAATCGAACCCACAACCTTTTGCGCTGCTGACGCAATGCTCTACCACTGAGCCACACAGGAACACATTTCCCTACATACGGATTCACAATTTTGGGCACACCCCTAACCCCGCCCCCTCGATTGCATCGTCCATCACGATGTTTCACTGTAGACATCGCCCAACCCTAATCTACACACAAACCGGTTTATTGCCTTTTACAGGCAAGACACAAACACTTTTCTGTGTGGTAACTTGAGTGTGTGTTGTGTTTCTCAGGTGATGTGCCCATCCTGAACGTCAGCTACAAACCACAGAAGATCAGCCCCAAATTTAAAGTGAGTGTGAGCTCTGTTAGTGAGCGCTGATGCGTACGTTCATCAGTCTGCAGGAATCATGACGTTCGGTGTGTGTGTGTTTTCAGGGCAGCGTTCGAGCCCTGCTGCACGATAAGATCAGAGACGCGTACACACACCCTCAGTTCGTCACTGACGTTATGAAGCCCATGCAGATCGAAAGCATCATCGACCAGGACGTGAGTACGCCAGTCTTAGTGTTATTCAGGAGTGTATTGAGTCGCTCGTTTTCTTGATGCATCACGCTTAGCTCTTAAATATTTCATCACCACATTGCAGTGTAATATTCCAAGGCATTATGTACATGTGTGTAATGTTTACTTTCAAGTTGCACCGTCTTAAGGAGTTTGTCTTTGCATTTAGGAAAAGCCTTTACATTTAAAATAAGGACATTAATGGAATCTCATTGATTGCATTGTTCTGAATTTGCACAAAAATCCTCAATTATTATTTGTATATTTTCAGCTTTATTATATTTTATTTATTTCAGTTTTAGTAATTTTACAACTTGAACTTGTGTGTGTTAGTTGCCAAGGCAATTCTACATTTAAATAATTAATTAATAATAAACATTATAAAATCCATAAATAATAAACATTTCTAAAGTCTTTAATATTTATTTCAGCTCTATTTGAAATGTAATGCTATTATTATTTAACTGTTTTTTTAATCGTATTATACACCTTTAAAAAGTTTAATATTTTCAGACTTTAATTTAATGTGAAGTTTTAGTATTTTTTTGGTCATTTTATAGGTTTTTAAATATTTGTTTAACTTTTTTCCAGTTTTTCTAATTTTAGGACTCCAACTATATTTTCAATTGTAGTAATTTAGTTTTTTTTTTTACTGTATTTAGTATTACATTTGTTTTTAATTTGTATAACTTAAAAACCTTATATACTAATTATAGTATTTATCAATATTTTGAAATTATTATTTTTTTCATACTTGTTCTTTTAGTAATTTTGTTTTCTTGTAATTGTTCTATTTAACGCTTATTTCTAATTTTAGGACTCCAACACCATTAGTACTATTATAGCATTTATCAATATTTTGAAGTAGCTTTTATTCTTATATTTTCAATTTTAGTAATTTAGTTGTTTTTTTACTGTATTTAGTATTACATTTGTTTTTGATTTTAGAACTTCAAAACTTTATGTACTATTACAGTATCAATATTTTGAATTAGTATTTTTTCATACTGTTTCTTTTAGTAATTCTGTTTTCTTGTATTATTTTCTATCTAACGCTTTTTTCTAATTTTAGATCTTCAAAACCTTATATACTAATATAGTATTTATCAATATTTTAATGTCTGCCAGGGTGTAATTGTTGGATGAATGGTGATGAAGGGGTTGCATTCATTAGTGATGTATACATTAGCCTGCGTGGTGATGAAGGGCGCGTGGTGATGAAGGGGTTAAACAGTGCACGATACATTAGCCTGCGTGATGAAGGGTTAAACAGTGCACGCATACATTAGCCTGCGTGGTGATGAAGGGGTTAAACAGTGCGCACATACATTAGCCTGCGTGGTGATGAAGGGGTTAAACAGTGCGCACATACATTAGCCTGCGCTGGTGATGAAGGGGTTAATCAGTGCGCACATACATTAGCCTGCGTGGTGATGAAGGGGTTAAACAGTGCACACATACATTAGCCTGCGTGGTGATGAAGGGGTTAATCAGTGCGCACATACATTAGCCTGCGTGGTGATGAAGGGGTTAATCAGTGCATTGGCACGTGCCTGCGTGGTGATGAAGGGTTAATCAGTGCGCATTACATTAGCCTTCGCGTGATGAAGGGGTATATCAGTGCGCACATTTCACATAGTTAAAATCACGGTGATGAAGGGGTTTTTTTCCAGCACGATTACAAATGTGATATTGCGATTTTATGACAGGTTAATAAACAATAAGTTAATATACATTAGCCTGTTAATGGTGATGAAGGGGTTAATCAGAACATAATTCCAAACAGCCACAGCGTGTTTTGAAGGGGTTAATCTGAGCAACATTAGGTGATTCGTGATGAAGGGGTTAATCGTTTAAATGCATTCATTAGCCTGTGTGGTGATGAAGGGTTAATCCAGTGCACGCATTCATTAGCCTGCGGATGAAGGGGTTAATCAGTGCATATTGTTCTTTCACTGCATGATTCAGTTTATTAAAATGCATTAAGAGTGATCAAAATTCAAGATATGGGGCAGAAAATGTATATATTTACATTTCACATAGTTAAAATCGCACAAAGGACTGCTTTTTCAAAATAAGCACGATTACAAATGTGATATTGATTTTATACAACAGTTCAATAAACAATAAGTTAATATTAAGATAGTTATGTTTTAGAGAATATATTGCCTGTTTTTGCTCCATTTCGCCAACAAAAAATTATTACAAACAGCCACAGCGATGTTTTGCGTCTCTGAACAACATTACGGTGATTCGTTCATGAATTATTTAATCGTTTAAACGATTCAGTTCAGTCGCAGTGACTCACTTGCTAAAATGAATGAATCGTTTAAATGATTCGGTTCAGTCGCAGTGACTCACTTGCTAAAATGAATGAATCGTTTAAATGATTCGGTTCAGTCGCAGTGACTCGCTTGTTAAATGAATGATTCGGTTCAGTCGCAGTGACTCGCTTGTTAAATGAATGAATCGTTTAAATGATTCGGTTCAGTCGCAGTGACTCGCTTGTTAAATGAATGAATCGTTTAAATGATTCGGTTCAGTCGCAGTGATTCACTTATTTCCAGTGACGTTCTGCCACCTGCTGGCGATTTCATTTCACATTTAAAGTCTATTTTCATTTTTTTAATAATTTTAAATATCAGTATTCAATGTTTTATGTTTAAAATGTCAAAAATGATGCATTTGTAACTGGTTAAATCACTCCTTATCCCTCTGAGCTGCATTAAATAGTGTAAATACATCTAAACACCTTTGAATGCAGCTTCTGCAAAGATTAATTTTGATAATACTGGTTTCATTTGTTTGATAACTGCCTAAATGTGTATTATCTTAATTTACCGATTAAAAGTTACAATTTGACTTTTAAGAAAAAAATGCTTTATTAAAGGTAAAAATCTATTTAAACTTAAATGGAAATATGAATTTCTATCACTGATGTGAACTGAGCACACAGAATATGACGAATATCATAAACTGCAGCTGTGCACGGTATTCAGATATCAGCACAATAACACACTCGGCAAAATATCGTCTAATTATCGTTATCGAAAAAATTCCCCAAAATATCGAGATATCATTTTTTCAATATCGCACACCCCTAGTTTGATGCTTATTTCACAGATGCCTTCCTTTCTTTGCCATACAGATTCATCCTTCACGCCAAGAAGACCGCATTTGTGGTGGAGCACGACTTCATCATGGCCACTTATCTGGCGGACCGAGTCATCGTCTTCGACGGAATTCCATCCAGAAACAGTAACGCCAATGCGTACGTACTTCATTTGCTCTGATAATGTGTCGATCCCTTGCCAAATGTCCTCAAATGTGAAAATGCATAGAAAAGACAATTACAATTAGAGATCGATCGATATATCGTTTAACCGATATTTTTCCGATATTTAAGCATTTTACCATTATCGGATATCGGTTGTGAAAAACGATAACCGATTTTATTTTATTTTTTTTTCACATACACAATTATACAGAGTATAACCAGCAGTGAAAGGTGTTCTCTGTATTTAACCCATCCAAGAGCACACACACCTGGAGCAGTGGACACACACACACACACACACACACACCTGGAGCAGTGGAACACACACACACACACACACACACACACACACACTTGGCAGTGGACACATACACACACACTTGAGCAGTGGACACACACACACACACACACACACACACACACACACACACACACACTGTTCACTCAGGAGAAGCTCCAGGCCACCGCATGTAACTTTATAAGATTCACTCGCTTGAAAAACGAAACTATATTAACATTTACTATAGAACCATTATTTCACCAATAAACATCTAAATAAATACATCTCTATCTAAATTAATGATTTATTATCTCCATTATCAGTTTGAGTATAGTTCTGTGTAAATAGATAAACCGCTGTCAGCAGTTTTCATAATTTAGACAAAACATTTTAATAATTCTGATAAAACATGCCAGTTAAGAAATGCAATAAAATACGATGTTTGTTTGTTAAAAGCTTATTTCAATATTACAGAATATTATTCAGTGAATTATTCTTCACTCTTTAGTCTATTAAACAGCTTAAACCTAAAACTGTAGTTTAACATGAAGTTGATATGACTTCTGTCCTTTATTTTCTCCATTTGAAAACATTAGACATTATTTTGCTTATTGTTAATATCAGTGTTGCTGATGATGCTTTTTATAAATAAAATGTTGTTGTTGTAATTTGAAGATTACATTTTACATGAAAATGTTAATTTTCAACAGTTGTTTGTTGTTGTTAAGACGACTGAAAGGAGGAAAAAACCAAAGCTTCACTCTGTACTTTATAACAGTAAATAAATATCGGTTCTGCATATCGGTTATCGGTACATAAACGTACAAATAATCAGTATCGGTTATAAAAAATCAATATCGGTCGATCACTAATTACAATGTTTCAAATATTCTGTCATAACTCTATGAACACGTTGATGATTCTGAAACGGTTTCTCATCAGTCCACAGAACCTGCTGGCTGGCATGAATAAGTTTTTATCGCTGCTGGGGATCACGTTCAGAAGAGACCCAAACAACTTCAGACCAAGAATTAACAAACTCAATTCCATTAAGGTAAACGTTCAAATTGAAACGGCTCTTTACAAACTAATTTGGCAGATCGTTTTCTTCGGATATGATTTATTCAGTGTTATTTTAGTATTACGATAATGTTTTTATTCATATTTTGAACCAGTTTTATTTTTATATAGCATTTAGTAATTTGTGTTTTTGGCTTTTGTATAGTTTATTTATTTCTTTTTTAAATAGTTTTTATTAATTTATATCAGGTTTACTTCTAGTTAAACTAAATGAAAATAAGACATTTTGCCATGGCAACTAGCTGAAATAAAATAAGTTTAATTTTTTTTGTCAACTATAACTCTACATTTAACCCAAAATTAATTCCCTTTTAAACTGATTTGACATTACAGGTATTTGTAAAAAATACTACTGTGAAGCTGCTTTAAAACAATCTGTAATGTCATTATTCAGCTTGATTCAGTTTAATGTTGAATATTGAGTGTTTCTCAGAACTTAGCATTTCTTTGGCCTCATAATCTGTGACCTCCAAAAATGCTGTCTAATTAGAAGAAGGGTTTTCTGGTTGCCATGTGGGGTTAGCAAGAGAGTCAGAGGAAGAAGGAGGCCCTCTAAGTTGCATCTGATAGGCTTGGTTTAACGCACCCAGATATATGATGGGAGGAAACATCGGCTGAGAGTATGCCTGAGAAAATTGGGAGTAATATATAATTTCATAAACAGTGATGGTCTTTAATAAAGCAATGAATGCAAAGAGTTCTCAAACCATGTACCTTGACACCGAGGTTGAAGAAGAACCTGAGGACATTCATATCTGAAATAATATGGAATGCGTTTCAAAGATTAATATCATTATTTGGAAAATAATGGGCTATATTTGAAAGGGTATCTTACATGTCAAGTGCTGACTATAAAGGGTGGCATAGCAACAAGCAGCTTAAGTAACAATTTGCTTAAAAGTCTACCATTTGGCTGCATGAATCAACAATGTTGGGATAGAAGTGAAAGCTTGTTTTACATACGGAATAAAATGGATCACTAAGGTCTTCATTACCTTGTGGTAGGTCTTCTCCTTTTTGCGAGAAGGAATAGGGCGGCAGCGGTTCCACCTCTCCCTTCTCGTTCTTGGGGAATCCTGGATAAACCGGGTCCTGAAGGAGCTGGGACCATTGGACATGAGGATAGGGGAGTTGTTGGGGTTGAGATGGGGGGTCAGGAGCAGGTGTTACATCTGATGGACAAGAGATGTTCTGTGAGAACTTTGATCGGCTGAGTCTACTAAAAGATCAACATTTCAACCAATGCCATGTCCGAGACTGAACTTGGATGAAACTTACTAGAGGCAGGCATTGCTGATGTTTCACAGGGTTGTGGATATTGATTCATTGAGTGAAGACTGAGGTAAGTATGAAGGTGGAGCATTTGGGCAGGACCAGAGGAAGGAGAGATGGAGGTAGGAGGAGCATAGGGATGAGGGATTGGTGTCACAGTAGTATGAGGGTTTACAGTCTTTTGGGCAATTGGTGGACCACTGGTTCCATCAATGGGAAGGGTGGTAGAAGACTGATCTGGGGCATCTAATATAGGGGCAGGAACCTGAGCTGGGGCAGAAACCGGTATTGCAGAAGGCTGGTATAAATGGTGGGGCGAAAATAGAAGCTGGCGGGGCACTTTGAACGGACGGGGTTGGTTCTACAGAGGCACGTGGGACTAAGCCAGAAGGGGCAGACGTAGGTTGAGTTTGGATAGCAGGAGCTACTTCGACAGAGGTGATCTGAGATGGTGTTGGAGTAGGCTGGGAATTAAGATCAGGTGTTGGGAGCACTAGAGTAGGCACTGGGACAGCTTGTGATGAGGGCTGGGTAGATTTTAGAGCAGGTGTAGACTGAATAATGGCAGGGGTGGTACCAGAGACTGCTCCTGCCACAGAGATGGACTGTGAAGGGGCTGAAGTGGACACCCGGACAAACTGACTGTTGTATGGGGTTCGAGCAGGGCTAGTTTTGGGTGGGAGAGGGGTCTTTTTAATTGCTTCGGGAGCAAACTGGTTAGGAGCGGGGACTTTAGCAGATTCAGAGGAAGATGGGACTGTTTTGGGGTTAGATGAGATGATAACAGCAGGAGGTGGAGGAGGAGAGGCAGGGGTGGGTTTCTCCTGTACTTTCTCTTTTATTGCTGAAGAAGGTTTCTGACGTGGCTCCTCAGAAACCTTTATCTAGAATAAAGTATAAACCAATGGCTGGTTAGTTCAAAGCATCTTAGATTAATATGGAAGGCGCACAATACACTGCACAGGTTCTCAACTTTCTCTACAACCTTGATCAAACTAACCAGCATGTAACTTTCTAGTAAGTCTGACGAACTTGATTAGCTGGTTCAGGTGTGTTTGATTAGGTTTGGACTGGAGCTAAACTCTACCAGAAAGTGGACCTCGAGGTCCAGAGTTGAGAAACACTGATATATTGCTTGTTTTGTTGCCATGCTCTTGGATACAGTGTGGCCCTTCAGGAACCGGATTAGGCACCTTTGGTCTACAGCCAAGTCTGAATTGGTTTATTTGTCTGTTCTCTGTGTAAATGACTCCGTGTAACTCACCCCATGTTTTTCTTCAGTGGTACTCTTCTGTCTCTGTACAAGCCTCTGGGCTGTTTCTGAAAGCCAAAAAACAAAAACATCAGGTTAATGATTAAACATGAATGAAAATGTCATTGGCTAAACTATTTATATAAAGGCAGTGCATTACGTGATTCTTCATCATTTTAAATTTGATTGAAAATGGCTATTTAAGCTCACGTATGAAGCATAAGTATATATCATAAAAACACAAACACGTCAAGGTAATTGCTCAAAATTTCTTCAGCCTACCATGTTGTTACATCAGGCCTCAAACACTAGCTTGCTCTATTCTATCCATTTTCTTTTTTTATTATTATATAAAAAATACAAATAAAAAAACCTTGCTACGTGTATGGTTTTAAGCTAACTGAGACTTGTTATAGCACTTGCATATCATTGCTCGTTTGCTGATTTCGATTGCTTCCATTGCCCTCATTTGTAAGTCGCTTTGGATAAAAGCATCTGCTAATTGACTATATGTAAATTTGGATATAAAAGGGGTGGGGCTCCACCGCTCACCTGTCTCCGAGACATGTTCCTTTTGGTCCTTCCGGGAGCCTCTCTTTTCCCCTCCTTTCTTTACGACTTCACTAGAAGTGGCCTGAATTTAAAGGAAACATGCATTTGTATCTCTGTTATCAAAAGTACTTGTGCACTTCTTGTGTTTCCAATATAAATGCGTTTGCACTGGCGTCACCGTTTGGGGGCTTGTTCCCAGTGAGGGGAAGTTGTGCTCGTCTTTATGCAGAAGCTCCAAAATGGTGCTTTCCTCTTTCTCCTCTGGGAGCACGCACACAGGACTGCTGCGCTGATCGGAGCGTCTGAACTTGTTTCTTGTATCATCTGGAGTGGCCTGCGGAGGCCAGGAGTGTTGCTTATGCACACGGCCGATAGGTGCCGACTGAGATGGCGTTTTGTTTGACCTCCGACTTCCTCTGCTCTCCCATTCTGCATAAAGAATCCGATGTGAACACGTGTGAGTTGACATCAGACGAATGCATTTTTGATGTGTAAAGAACGTACCAGAGGACGTCTGTGTGCTGTTGTTTGGTGCAGCGTGTCTTTTGCCCTTTTCTGCCACTGTCTGCCATGACTGAGTCTCTTCAGATGGAAGATGCAAACTCAACAATGGCACAGTTTCTCTAAACACACAAGCAAGAGTGTTGGCGTATCAATTACATACTGCATATTTTATGTTAAATAAATGAATTAGGTCATATTGCCGTTCCTTACTTAACAAACTATGCACAGTGTACATACTACATACCACTTTTTCATAAAATAGTAACTGGTAGAGTTTATGAAAACACCTACACATATGCATAAACACATAAAACACATACTGCTTGTTGAGTTCCCCAATAAACACAGTGACTGGGCCACTGTCAGGACTGACTTCTTGAACGCAAGCATTATAGAAGCGATTATTCAGCTGCACCTGAGAAATATCGACAAGAGAACACAATCAATACAGTTATTTTTAGATAATAATTCATTTTAGTTGGATAGTACTTTTGAGTAGCTCAAACTGAACAAAAATATTCAGTAATTAAAAATAAATAAATCACAAATATATACATAGCACAATATTGTAAGTGTCAAATTAATGAAAAAATAAGTGACAAATGGCAATAAATAATACTAAAAAAGGAATAATAACAATATAGACTTCCGTTCAAAAGTTCATTGTTCATTTTTAACAGTAGTGTACCTGTATTAATCAAACGCAACTTTTTAATAAAGTCTTCAAATGCTTAAAAATGTAAAAATGTCAGCACCTACTGCTAACCTTGCACTTATCTCCGACAGAATACTGCATTCCTACGGCAATGCAGAAATCCCGCCGCTGCTGAACTAAATACACACATGGTTAATAAAAAATATTTTTCAAATAAAATATGAACTACATTTCCAAACAGTAACACAAAAGTAGATGAAGTACGTCGTTTAGAACGGAGCCACACGTCATACTCCACGTTCCTGTAGAGGGCGGGGTTTAGGGACTTCTGCGCCTTAGTGGAAAGGCCACGCCCCCTTCCTCGGGATTGGCCCCTCCCACGACCCTGAAGTGCGGAGATAGTTTTGTTACCACAATATATAAGAGTATCATCCAAAAACATAAACAACGTGATTTCAATCTTCAAGAGAGAGATAAACGGAGAGAAAACCACCCTCTGCGGCGGTCTGACATTCATCCCATTGGAAGGCTTTTCTCTGGCTTCACTCGACCTAAAAAAAACAATATTGAGTTACATTAAAGTCAGTGATACATGTTTCTAGGTGAAGAAGAATTGGAAAGGAATAGTACTGAAATTTGCCTCATTGTTCCGAACTGACTGTTTCTTTACTGGAAGAGATTTGTAGAAATGTAGCATTACATCACTTGCTCAACAATGGATGCTCTGCAGTGAATGGGTGCCGTCAGAATGAGAGTCTGATAAAAACATCACAATAATCCACACCACTCCAGTCCATCAGCTAACATCTTGAGAAGACAAAAGCTGCATGTTGGTAGAAACAAATCCACCATCAAGACGTTTATAACACCGTGTCCTAACTACACGCGACACGCGATAAAAGGTATCTTTTCCATGTTAATCAGAGTTTCTGTCCTAACTAGCTGCGACGGCGACAACAACAACATGCAAACTAATGACAGTGATAATCTCAGGTACTGATTATGTGCTTTATTCCAACTTAAACGTGTCTAATATGAATTTGAATATCATTCTGCATGACTGTTATAGCCATACTGAAAGCAACAACAGATAGTTTACCTCAGATCTTGTAAATAAGATTTATGTTAAAAGTGCGAACCAACAAGCATATTCCATGACAAAGATGGTCTCAATCACTCAGTATGTAGTTTTAATTTATGAATTAGATTATAAACATACTCATTTCGTTGTGAGAGCAGTGCGCTTCCAGGGAGAGCCCGCCCACACTCTCTTCTGATTGGCTGTGATATTTGATTGATTCTGTCGCGTCGCGTGTAGTTAGGACACGGTTTAACTTCAAAATGTTGGTTCTCAAAATATCCATAATATTGCTATTTCCAGTGAAAAAATTATTTAGTCTGAATCAAGAGCGAAATCTGCACAGATTAAAACCGTTTACATGCAAAAACGGCTATAAACGAATATGTGGGTGGATTTTAATGTGAGTTATTATGGATTAAGGACTCGTTTTTGGCCAGAAGTAATGGTTTAAAGTTAAAACATCTGAATGATGGATTTGTTTCAGCTTTTGTCTTCTCAAGACTCCACTGGAGTGGATTATTGTGATGTTTTTATCAGCTGTTTGGACTCTCATTCTGACGGCACCCATTCACTGCAGAGGATTTATTGGTCAGTAAGTGACGTCATGCTAAATTTCTCCAAATCTGATGAAGAAACAAACTCATCTACATCATGGATGGCCTGAGCACATTTTCAGCAAATTCTTTATATGTGGCTGAATTATTTCTTTAATCCACGCCGGTTTTGATTTTATCCATTGGATCATAAAACAAGATATAACATTGCACTAACGATACTATGAGAGAAAACGTCTCATGCTAATTCCTACCAGAACTCGCCTTCCTCCAGATCAGACTCTTCACTGCTCTTGCATTCCTCCGAATCCAGTTTATCTCGTCCTTTCCCTCCCTTCATACACGAACCTAAAACACTGCGTTCGACGCCACACACTCGATTATACAGCAGCTCATACAGGATCGCTAGAGATGGAGAGACGATGTGGTGTAATAGGCTTAGTGTAATCTGATATTGAAAGTATACAGCAGCATTATATCTTTAAATAAAGTGCTCACATTGACACACAGCAGCACTTTCCTCAAAGGATTGTGGGTAAACACTGTCATAATGGTTTCTGTTGAGGAAGCACAGTCGCACCTGACAGAGAAAGAGTGTTATGGAAATCAACTGATTTACATTTTAAAATATAAAGATTACAAATCTAGCATGAAAGCATTTCTGCACCTTTTCAGCGAAGCCATTCTCGGTGATGTTAACAGGAGGCTGATCAGGCTCCTGGAAAATAATGAAATCATGCCTGGAGGAAAGAAGTATTACACCATCAGAAATCACTGGTAATAGAAACACACACGAACCATGTGAAGCCAGTCACAAATAACATCACTTTAATTGAAACTTTAGACAAAACATTAAATAAAAGAAGCTTGCAAAGTGCTTTTTGTTGAGCATCATACGTCAACCATCAGGCTTTTATTTCTCATGTAGTCTGATATAGAGAGAATATAGAGAAAAACACAGTTTATTCAGAGACTCAAACTGAGTAATATCACTCAATATCTATAATAATGTCTTAGTAAGATGAGGTTTAAATGATCCAAACATATAATGCAATGCAATTATAATAAACACTCCTCAGGAGATTTGAGATGAGGACCAGTGATTTTGCTGAGGAACAGTAAAAGTGAAGCTTCTGGAAACAAACGCTCCTCGAAAGCCTGATTAGATTTCAGACAAAAAAAAAAAATGATTCATGGATAATCAAGTAAACCTAAGCTGCTTCAGTCTAGTAAATGTTCATCTTGAAATATTATTAACATCTACTTTATAAAAATCTAAAAGATTTCACAGCAAAAAGACAAGTTAAGCATGAGCTGAAGGTGAATGTTTTTACAATTACAAATACCAGTCAGACAACAGAAGTCATGTCGTAGATTGTGTGCTACGAGCTTTTCTGATCAATGATCATTGATCTTTTAGAGGCCTTTGCACAGCAAATATGATACAGTAGGCTTCATATGATTAATGGTCTTTTATTCAAAGTAATCCAGCAACTGTCGTGGCATTAAAGGCACTTTTCAGAAATCGCTTGCATTCTGTATGAGACAGTTTCATGCATTGATAATATGATGTATTTGCACTTCGCAATTTGCAATGTAATCACTTCCCCCTCAGGATCGTTATTTATAGGAGCAAGAAAACTGATTGCATGACAAATTCGAATGAGATGTTTATTTTACTGCCAATAAATCCCATTAGTGATCGAATTTATGTAAGTGAACAACATAATGCAGCACAACTGGCCACAGCTTTTCAAAAATCAATAATGACCGACAATAAAGCTACTTCATGACCATAAAATCACTGATCGAAGTGTAATAGTAGACAAACATCATCACAGTTCATGCCTCAAAATATGCAGCTTAAATAGATAACTGTACTATTCTCACTTATAGAGGTCAGCCAAAGCTGTGATCTCCACCTGTCCAACCCAGCTCTAAACAGATGGAGGAATAGAAGAGGAAAACAGCAGTGGTGTTAAAATATATTGACATTTTAATAATAAAATAGTGTGCGATCACAACCAAGCCAAAACTGAAAATGCTGTTTTTATGAGAAACTGAAGTGTATCTGTGTGCGGTTCAAGTTAAAGTGTTTTGATGAGACGAGAGCATCTGCATGAATGTACAAGCATTCGATTAGTTACCTGAGGATCCTGTAAATTCTCCAGGTATTTCTCAAAATTGCCTTCAATAAACTACCACACAGAGAAAAAACAAAGAAACTTACTTTAATGCCCTTATCATGTGATTGCGATGTAAATGTATGCATGCAAAATATGAATATATATGCATTTAATGTGGTCTCACCAGCTCATAGTTAGATCTGTTCTGTCTCAGATAATTCACACAGGCCGCTCGCACTTCTGTGTGTAAGCCCTGACAGTTCAACACCTGTCACACACACACACACACACACACACACACACACACATCAGTCTGTGCGCTTTACATGTGCTATGAAATGATTTATAAACATAATTAAAAAACGTGTCATGACATGTCGGGCTGAGTCAGACTTATTCAATGCATTAAACTTCATTGTTCAGCTGTTATAATCTGGAAAAACTGGTTTATCTAAAACTACTGCAGTCATTCAAGTTTTAAATGCAGACTACATGAGTGATGATTCATCAATACTTAACTCTTTAATACTAATGTTGAAAATAAATTGAAAAAACATACATTTAGAGAGAGAGAGAGGGAGAGAGAGAGAGAGAGAAGTCATCATTAACATTAATTCAAATGTATTTACAACAGTTTAATTCAAATTCATATCCAAAGTCAGTCGAACTAATTATCTATTATCCTACAAGTAAAACAAATCTTGAAACTACAGAACTCAATATATGAATGAATATGTTATATATATATATATATACACACACACATATATACTTTGACCTCGAGTGATTTTATTTGAACAACATAAAAAACTAACTAACTTTTTGTCTAAAAAAACCCAAAAGAATTAGCAATTATTGCGAAGCATCTGAACAGGTAAAAACGATCATGAAACCTGCATAATATCTTAATAAAACGAACATTTCAATAATATTAACCATTAATAATCACACACAAAAATTAAGTAAAATCAAGACAATAGATCAAACCTAACCAAAACTTAATGATTACAGTTTATATATTTACTTGACACAGTTAACAGATTAAATGAATGATCATTGTGTTTTCTGTGAAATAAACGACGACTGTGTTTATATTAGTGCAAATGTTAGCATAAGCTGCTAGTATGCTAAAGCTAATTAGCCTCCGGCAAACTAAAAAGTGCTTTTGGCAAACCGTAGAAGATCAAAAACCGTAACATTTAGATCACAAGTGAGAAAAAACAGGGCAATAAATAAGTTTTATTGCGGTGAAATCATTTTAATCATACGATGCGACACGAAGGCGGTTAAGGAAGTTTTAGATGCACTTAAGTAACGTTGTGTTTCTGTTTATAAACATTAAAATCGTGAATTTTATTAGGGATTCTAAAGTTCAGGAGCAGTCTGACCTGTTCTGCCACGGCCCTGAACAGACATGACCCATCCTTGGCGATCTTTTTGCGGTAAAAGCCCAGCGAGCGCAGGTACTCATCCATGCGGCTCTCATGCGTCCTGTCAGCGGCCAGCTGCTGCTGCGCGTCCGCCGGTGCCTCCTGGAGCTCCATGATGATCCGCTCCAAACGATACAATCCCGATATAAATCACACTATATCTGCAGACGGAGTTTCCTAACCATCCCTGCTCTCCAGTCTCTCATGAATGCTCCTGGGGGACTGGATTTACTGGATTCGCTTTTGATGTAGTGCAAAGGAAAGTCGGAACTCCAGTCAATGGCTTCCACCAACACACGCGTTCAATGCTGCAATATCTGCTTCCAAGCTATCACCAGGGCGTAAAGCAGCTAAATGTGTACTTATCTGAAGGCATTAGGACACAATTGAGAAAACAAAAAGGACCGAGCGAACGCTGGGAGATGTAGGCGAAAAAGAAAGCGAAACTACACGCCCCATGCTGCATCTATAAGTACAGGAGCAGAACTGAAAGAGAAAGTGGTAAGAAAGAGAGCAAACGAGTCAATAAATGCTTACTTATTTACAGTTATTTATTTACATGAAAGAGGAGGAACAAATAAATAAAGTTGATCCTTTTTGAGGATATCTTGAATCAGATTTCTTCCATTTTAGAGTTTACTAGTTATATCCTACGTGAGCACACTCACAAAAAATAGATCATCTTAACCCTAAATCATATCTTTTAAATGTTCTTTGCCAGTTTTAGTAAATACAAGGTTATCGTGTTTGCGTGTTAGCAGGTGCATGCGATCAGATGAACAGCTCTCTTCACCAGGTGAGCAATAATAATCTGTGCATTAATTGCATTCATACATTATTAGTACTAAAGGTAAGCCTTCTGAGTCTGATTGACAGGCCTTGTGTTCA
>CM050412.1:45129748-45205602 GCA_027564155.1 Gymnocypris eckloni scoliostomus
TTGTCAAAAAAAGAATTAGAGAGAATCAGTACATTATTAATAATTTACTGCCATTGTGTGAATCATCTGCAATTATGGAATCCATAAAAAAGTAACTGTAGTCTGATTATGAGTATTTTAACACACACACACACAAATTACAGTACTACAAACATGCACACACATCAGATTACATATAATCAGTTACTACAACCCAGCACTGTTAGCAACTGTATAACAATACCCTGGCAACCAACTAAAACATTCTCTAAATGCAAAGCAGCGTCTTCAGAACACTCTGAGCACATTAGCATTGTGGTAATGAGGTTTGCACATTTGAACCACGCTTACATTTGTTTAAATTTGGAGTAGTTAGATCACGTGCAGCTGTGTGCGCATTGTGGTGGCAGAAAAACACTGGTAGGTCAAGTGGATTTGACTTTCTAATCCATTTGGTGTTATACAGAAAATATATTAGATGTCAGAAATGTGTGTAATTATTCATTCTCATACATGGTAGAATTGACTGAGACGCCATTTCTTCCAAATGACAGAAGCATGTGGATGAATGATTCTTTTTAAAAGCACAAATTGTTTATGGTCAAAGAATTCAGATGAGAATCAGGGGACATTATTAATAATTTACTGCCATTGTGTGAATCATCTGTACTATTATGGAATCCATAAAAAACATAACATTTATTTTAGTCTGATTATGACAATTTTTTAACAAAAGCAAAAATATATCTCCTAGTTTAGACTTTATAACTTGATATAACTAGCGAGTTTGTCAATTTTGAGGAAAAAAAGCCAGAAGTATAATATAAACTCATGACTCCGAGCCGAGGGGAGAAGAGAGAACAAGGAGTTCATTGCAGAATTGTGAGAT
The DNA here is from genome assembly GCA_027564155.1 of Gymnocypris eckloni scoliostomus. Lineage (NCBI taxonomy): Eukaryota > Metazoa > Chordata > Actinopteri > Cypriniformes > Cyprinidae > Gymnocypris > Gymnocypris eckloni. Next base: position 45,130,617 of record CM050412.1, read on the forward strand.
ATAATCTTGAACACTCTGAGAATTAGCTCACGAATTTGATGCATCATAAACTCAAATGTATTATTTTTTTTTATGGCTTCCATTGCTACTTTAAAACAGTCATTTTCTGCCACCAGATAGGCTCCGCCCACAAAAACTGTCTATATTTAATGCTTTGTGTGTTTCTGTTTTGTGCAGCCTCACTACTGGAAAAAACAGGCAAACACACATCCCTGTCTACACAAGCTAACACACACTCAACACATAACACACACACAACCCCATCTACACAAGCTAACACACACTCAACACATAACACACACACAACCCCATCTACACAAGCTAACACACACACCAACACACACTCAACACATAACACACACACAACCCCATCTACACAAGCTAACACACACACCAACACACACTCAACACATAACACACACACAACCCCATCTACACAAGCTCACACACACACCAACACACACTCAATACATAACACACACACAACCCCATCTACTCAAGCTAACACATATGTACCGTATAACACACACACCAACACACACTCAACAGATAACACACACACAACACAACTACACAAGCTAACACACACACCAACACTCATTCAACACATAACACACACATAATCGCATCTACACACACTAACACACACTCAACACACAACACACACACAACCCCATCTTTTAACACACACACTAACACACAGTCGTTAAATGCACCACATATCACACACACTAACACACACACAACCCCATCTTTTAACACACACACTAACACATATGCACCACATAACACACACAGCAACACACACTCCTCACTTAAGACACACACTAACACACACTCAACACATAACACACAACCAACACACAACACACTCACAACCCCATCTTTTAACACATACACTAACAAACAGTTGTTAAATGCACCACATAACACACACACTAATACATATGCCCCACATAACACACACACCAACACACACTCACCACATAACACACACACCAACACACACTCATCACTTAACACACAACCAACAGACAACACACTCACAACTCCATCTTTTAACACATACACTAACACACAGTCATTAAATGCACCACATAACACACACACCAACACATACTCACCACATAACACACACACCAACACACACTCATCACTTAACACACAACCAACAGACAACACACTCACAACCCCATCTTTTATCACACACACTAACACACAGTCGTTAAATGCCACTCAAACACCTCTGTCCTCGTCTACACAAACTTTCCCAATCACAACTTCATCTCAGAGCATCTCAACCCATAACATGGACACACCAACACCTGATAACACACACAAAACACACACCGTCCCAAATGCATCTTTACACACGACAACGCAACAAACACACACCTACACACCTCCAGTACACACTCATAACACACAGTTCTTCACTGCATCCCTCCACCCCAAACCCTCACCAGCTCCCAGACGAGCCCTTTCTGACTTTCTCCCATCGCGAGAGCCCACAGAGGGCGCCATTTCTCTGACCCAGCCCAAAAAACACCTATCTGATCTGTTTGGAGATGTTCTCAATCGCCCCAAACAGGCCAAAGACCCGTCTGAAGTCCCGGAGAGAGGCATCGAGAGGCCCGAGCATGTGCCCAGGCAGAGTGCATCCGAGCTGGGTTTGCTGCTGGGTCTCTCGGCCGCGCTCGGCATGGCCATCGCCGTGGGGCTCCGGTACCTGCAGAGGAAACACTGTCGCAAACACACAGCCATGTCACTGAACGACCGTAACCATGATGACAGAGGCATCATCCACGTGCAGGAGTGCGGAGACCTGGTGCAGGTGCGCAAAATACGGCAGAACAGTGTCCTGGTGCTGCAGGCCGAGTACAACCTCATCACACCGACCGGGAACTGAACACGTGCACAAACACTGTAATCTCTTCCATCTTTATTTGACCTCTAACACTCTCTATTCTAATTCTATTTGTTTTCTTTTTATTTAAAAAACAACACTTAAGTTGACCTCTAACACTCTCTATTCTAATTCTATTTGTTTTCTTTTTATTTAAAAAACAACACTTAAGTTGATCTCTAACACTCTCTATTCTAATTCTATTTGTTTCTTTTTATTTAAAAACAACACTTAAGTTGATCTCTAACACTCTCTAATCTAATTCTATTTGTTTCTTTTTATTTAAAAAACAACACTTAAGTTGACCTCTAACACTCTATTCTAATTCTATTTGTTTTTATTTAAAAACAACACTTAAGTTGACCTCTAACACTCTATTCTAATTCTATTTGTTTATTTTATTTAAAAACAACACTTAAGTTGACCTCTAACACTCTATTCTAATTCTATTTGTTTTTTTTATTTAAAAAAACAACACTTAAGTTGACCTCTAACACTCTCTATTCTAATTCTATTTGTTTCTTTTTATATAAAAAACAACACTTAAGTTGACCTCTAACGCTCTATTCTAATTCTATTGGATTTATTTTTATTTAAAAAAACAACACTTAAGTTGACCTCTAACGCTCTATTCTAATTCTATTGGATTTATTTTTATTTAAAAAACAACACTTAAGTTGACCTCTAACGCTCTATTCTAATTCTATTGGATTTATTTTTATTTAAAAAAACAACACTTAAGTTGACCTCTAACACTCTCTATTTTAATTCTATTTGTTTCTTTTTATATTAAAAAAACAACTTAAGTTGACCTCTAACACTCTATTCTAATTCTATTTGTTTTCTTTTTATTTAAAAAACAACACTTAAGTTGATCTCTAACACTCTCTATTCTAATTCTATTTGTTTCTTTTTATTTAAAAAACAACACTTAAGTTGACCTCTAACACTCTCTATTCTAATTCTATTTGATTTATTTTTATTTAAAAAACAACACTTAAGTTGACCTCTAACACTCTATTCTAATTCTATTTGTTTCTTTTTATATAAAAAACAACACTTAAGTTGACCTCTAACACTCTATTCTAATTCTATTTGATTTATTTTTTATTTAAAAAAACAACACTTAAGTTGACCTCTAACACTCTCTATTCTAATTCTATTTGTTTCTTTTTATATAAAAAACAACACTTAAGTTGACCTCTAACGCTCTATTCTAATTCTATTGGATTTATTTTTATTTAAAAAACAACACTTAAGTTGACCTCTAACACTCTCTATTTTAATTCTATTTGTTTCTTTTTATATAAAAAAAACAACTTAAGTTGACCTCTAACACTCTCTATTCTAATTCTATTTTTTTTTTTTTTTTTTACAACACTTAAGTTGGCCTCTAACACTCTATTCTAATTCTATTTGTTTTCTTTTTATTTAAAAAAACAACACTTAAGTTGATCTCTAACACTCTCTATTCGATTTATTTTTATTTTAAAAAACAACACTTAAGTTGACCTCTAACACTCTCTATTCTAATTCTATTTGTTTCTTTTTATATAAAAAAACTACTTAAGTTGACCTCTAACACTCTCTATTCTAATTCTAATTTGTTTTTTTATTTAAAAAACAACACTTAAGTTGATCTCTAACACTCTCTATTCTAATTCTATTTGTTTTCTTTTTATTTAAAAAACAACACTTAAGTTGACCTCTAACACTCTCTATTCTAATTCTATTTGTTTTCTTTTTATTTAAAAAAACAACACTTAAGTTGACCTCTAACACTCTATTCTAATTCTATTTGTTTCTTTTTATATAAAAACAACACTTAAGTTGACCTCTAACACTCTCTATTCTAATTCTATTTGATTTATTTTTATTTAAAAAAACAACACTTAAGTTGACCTCTAACACTCTCTATTCTAATTCTATTTGTTTCTTTTTATTTAAAAACAACACTTAAGTTGACCTCTAACACTCTATTCTAATTGTATTTGTTTTCTTTTTATTTAAAAAACAACACTTAAGTTGACCTCTAACACTTTTGCACTCTTTATTACATTTCCTAACAAAAAAAACAACCTCTAACAGTTGCTTTCTCTATAGTTTTATTTTCATTATATGTATGTATGTATATATATATATATATATATATATATATATATATATATAAACCTTGCTGCTTGTACTGTTAGGCAAACTGAGACTTGTTATAGTGCTTGTATGTTGTTGCTCTTTAGTTGATTTTGATGACTTCTATTGTCCTCATTTGTAAGTTGCTTTGAATAAAAGTGTCTGCTAAATTACTAAATGTAAAATGTAGATTATAACAATTTCTATTTGAATGAAACCACCACCCAGAATACTCTAGCAAATGTGTAGAATTACCTTAGCAACCACCCAGAACACCTTTTTAGCTCAGTTGAAATAGAAAATTCTGTTAACAATAGAAATGTCTTAATGTGGAAGCCCGTTTCTGCCACTGAATAAAAAAATTATACAAATGTAATTGTTTTATCTCATATTTTTTCTTTCACAGAATTGCAAGATATAAATGTGCAATTGTGTGTTATAAGGTATTGTAAATTTACTTTGTAACTCGAAACCGAGTTGTAATTCTGAGAAATTGTGTGATGTGATTTATGTTCTTGATTTATGTGATCAGACTGGCGATGACGCCCAGCACGCTATGGTTTAAATGCACGAAAACCTCCTCAGACTGGAAGACAAAAGAGCAAAAAATGCTTTTGACTTTACCGTTTGTTTAAAAACCACAAATGATGAATATTAGTCTGAATACTAGTTAAAAGTTTAAACCATAAGACACAATAGAAATGTTTTAACACAACAGCGTCTATTAAATGGTAAACAAAGGTTTCATTTGGTTTTCACTGAAAACACTTGATTGATGTTTAATAACTAGATATTAAATATTTTTGATTTGTAAAAAAATAAGTGAATGATTAAATATAAATGTAATAGATTTATTTTCAAAGCATTGTGTATTTGTGCTCAATTGATTTGTTGTATTTTTGCATCAGAATAATTAGCACACAAAACCTCATTTAAACAGAATTGGACAATCTTTATTGTCTTCAGTAACATAACAAATGGTGTCGCCGTCACTACAGCATCAAAATAACTGAACAATGAGTCAGTAACACTCTCATCATTAGATACATGTTACGATGCTAACAGTGCAATTTCACTGTAGTCTATACTGCTGTACAAATCCCCAAAGCTCAACGAACACACACGAAAGACTTGAGTTCTTCCTGATGTCTAAAGAACTCAAATAAACCCATTTGACAAGGTGCCGTTGAAGTAAGAAAAGTTTTACACGTCATATAAAAATATAGATTCGTGTATCTGTTATAAAAGCTCATGGAATGGTCTGTAGTCCCTGTGCTGGGGCCGGGGGCCGTCTGAGGTCCCGCGGGCGCATTAAGGCACTTAATCTCACGTGTACACCTCCTGATCGGCGTCTGGTCTGGTCTGGTCTGGTCTGGTCTGTCTGGTCTGGTCTGGTCTCGTTGAGTCTGGTCTGGTTTGACTCAGCCAAGTGTTCAGCTTCCAATCGACAGTGTAGTTCATATGGGTGTTAGAGTCTGTGATTACAGAGTTAAAACAGACCCAAATGAACTTCAATCCAGCATACAGTAATGTCTCGTCTGTCATTTCAACATGTGAAACTGATTTTAAATCCAAGTTTTTAAAATAAATAAAATATCTGATATGCACAAATTAACATGGAATATTTTATGCCCATTTTGTCATTCTAAATATGACACGTTCAACCTTATTCACATTAATGTTTTTTTCTTGCAGTTTCACAAAATAATAATAATAATAATAATATAAAGTTGATTCAGTGATCATCATCCAATTTTTTTAAATCAAGGTTTCCTATCTTAGGTTCATAAGTCGACGAAAAACCTAACAATTAATTAAATAAAACAAATCTAAAATAAAAATACATTTATATAACTAATACGTTTGCATGTACATGCAGAGGACTAACGACCTATACTAATTCTTTTTGGGAATTAATATTTTTATCAGAAGTAGCATTTTGCTTGACCAGCATGCTTTCGCATCATTGGTTGCATCAGCAACATGATTTAATTAATATTCATGAGCCAATTGATTAAAAATGTAAAACTTAAAGCCATATAAAATATATAAACAATATTATTATTAATATCATCAAATATTTATATAAACTTGATCATGTATATATACAAGCTATATTGCCAAAAGTATTGGCACCCCCTTCTAATGAAAGGTTTGACTACTTTAGTAATTTCCATGAGTGCAAATCTTAATGTTTAAGCATATAATGATATTCTAGGGAATCTAATTGTATAGCAACAGTTTGGACAGGACTCTTTTCTATTCTAACATGACAGTGTCTCTGTGTATAAGACAAGAATCAAAGAGAAATGATGATTCAGTCAGTGTGGAAGAACTTGACTGGTCTGCAGAAAGCAGCTGAACACCTCTGGTGTGACTTTAAATGAGACAAACTCATCACCAAACACTAATGACTTGTACATTCACTATATGGACAAAAGTACCGGCACCCCTTCTTTAGAAGAGAAAGAGTCACTTCCAAACTGTGCCAACAAAGATGGAAACATACTGTGACTATTAATAAATCGACATTAGAGAACTACAAACATGCAAATGTGTTGTTAAATATTAATTTAAAATCACAGATATATTTGAAGTACCTATTTTAGGCAGGGTTTGGGTGACAAAAACATTTTATGAATCCCTTATTTAAATTACAGAAAATAGAGAACTTAAAAAAATATTACATATTTAAAATGGAAGAATGTTTTTTTCCTATACGTAAATAAATGCTACAAAATTAAAATATGGTAAATTATTTTTTTTAAATTTTTGACAAAAACATCTTTACATCTTACAATTTTGGGATTATTTCTTATCATTCCAACTTTATATTGCACAGAAAGTACTGTTTGCATTTTCTCACACTTGTATATAGGGCTGGGTATCATTCAAAATGTTCAATATCGATAGCTTGACTTCGATACCAGTTCCTGAACGATACTTTTTTTTATGATATAAATTTTAACAAGATTACATTATCTCAAAACAAACGTTGGTTTGATTTTCTCAGCTTGTTGATGTTTATATACAGACTCAAAGCCTCATCTCCTGAGCCACTGCACAAAGAAACGGCATTTAACCAACAATAAATTAGTGCAAATCGTTTTAATATTCTTCAGTTTACACATCTGTTATGCTACATTTACACTATTGCATGTTGTGATGAGTGACAGAGCAGAATAAAGATGGATGCGCTGTCCTTGAAGGACGTTCAACTCGGGTTTGTTCATATTTTGCTTGGAAATTTTAAATGACAGATGTCATATATTTATATATTTTTCTCTGCGACACATTCACAGAAAAATGGCAAACGAATTTAGTATTTTGACAAGACCAATAAAATAGCTAAAAGGCTATTTTTGTACAACCTACATTTTAATTTTCTCTCTGCGACATTTTTTACTTTGTAAACGTTAAATGAATTGTATCCTGACAAGACGAATAAAAATAAAGAGATAATTTTTTGTACATTTTTATTTTCTCTGTGACACTAAAATGTCAGGAATTGTGTGTCTTAAGATCGGCTACTTCATATAAATGAAAGTTAGTCAATAAATTCAAGACGAATAAAATAACAAAATACAATAGTTGTGCAGACTACACTTTTATTTGTTAGCCTCGCTCTTTCTTTCAGTAGAGGACATTTAAATGTGAGATTCTGGAAACGAGATCTATATTTAATCAGGAATAAAATTATTCAAAGTGGACAGCGAGTGAATATATAGCGGGAGCGGGATATAACTTTGCGGGAGCGAGACGTAAAAGACAGTCCCATGCAGACCTCTATTACATGACCATCTCTATTCTAATTCTATTGGTTTTCTTTTTATTTAAAAAACAACACTTAAGTTGATCTCTAACACTCTCTATTCTAATTCTATTGGTTTTCTTTTTATTTAAAAAACAACACTTAAGTTGATCTCTAACACTCTCTATTCTAATTCTATTGGTTTTCTTTTATTTTAAAACAACAACACTTAAGTTGATCTCTAACACTCTCTATTCTAATTGTTTTCTTTTTATTTAAAACAACACTAAAGTTGATCTCTAACACTCTCTATTCTAATTCTATTGGTTTTCTTCTTATTTAAAAACAACACTTAAGTTGATCTCTAACACTCTCTATTCTAATTGTTTTCTTTTTATTTAAAAAACAACACTTAAGTTGATCTCTAACACTCTCTATTCTAATTCTATTGGTTTTCTTCTTATTTAAAAAACAACACTTAAGTTGATCTCTAACACTCTCTATTCTATTTTCTTTTTATTTTATAAAAACAACACTTAAGTTGATCTCTAACACTCTATTCTAATTCTATTGGTTTTCTTTTTATTTAAAAAAACAACACTTAAGTTGATCTCTAACACTCTCTATTCTAATTCTATTTGTTTTCTTTTTATTTAAAAACAACACTTAAGTTGACCTCTAACACTCTCTATTCTAATTCTATGTGTTTTATTTTTATTTAAAACAACACTTAAGTTGACCTCTAACACTCTCTATTCTAATTCTATTTATTTTCTTTTTATTAAAAAAACAACACTAAGTTGACCTCTAACACTCTATTCTAATTCTATGTGTTTTATTTTTATTTAAAACAACACTTAAGTTGACCTCTAACACTTTTGCACTCTCTATTTAATTTCCTAACTAACAAAAAGCAACCTCTAACAGTAGCTTTCTCGATTCTTTTTCTATAGTTTTCTTTTCATTATATGTATGTATGTATATATATATATATATATATATATATATATATATATAAACCTTGCTGCTTGTACTGTTAGGCAAACTGAGACTTGTTATAGTGCTTGTATGTTGTTGCTCTTTTGATGATTTTGATGACTTCTATTGTCCTCATTTGTAAGTTGCTTTGAATAAAAGTGTCTGCTAAATTACTAAATGTAAAATGTATATTATAACAATTTCTATTTGAATGAAACAACCACCCAGAATACTCTAGCAAATGTGTAGAATTACCTTAGCACCACCCAGAACATCCAAGCAACTGGCTTGCAATCATAATAGCAACATCACAAAAACCACCCACTGCAACTTAAAACCTTCAAACTACTTCAGACTTTCTGGCTAAGCTTTCTCAGTTTGCCTTGCCCACCTTTTTAGCTCAGTTGAAATAGAAAATTCTATATATTCAAAGAGTGAATATATAGCGGGAGCGGGATATAACTTTGCGGGAGCGAGACTTAAAAGACAGTCCCGCGCAGACCTCTATTACATGGCCATAGACGCATTAGACGGCGATCAGAAGTCAAGACTTCTAGTCAAACACACCTAGTGCTGCAGGCTTATTGCCTCACTGATGTCGATGAGATTAACCCCTTAGGTATCGAAATTTGGTACGTTTTTCGATACTCGATGGTATCGAGGTAATTCGGTCGGTGCCTAGAAAGTATGGAACTCGATACCAGCCCTACTTGTCTATAAACCTCCATAGGTTTGTGCGCGTTACCTTCTGTCTGCCGCTCATCCATGTTTTAATGGAGGGCAGTAAGATGCTTCCCAGCAGGATCTGAGCGGGATGATAGATCAACAGAGGCACTGATATCAGAGACAGGTGCTCATAACCCTCAAACACAATCTTCAGCATGGGAATACCTGCACAAACACACATCAAACATGAGTCTTCGGCTAGAGAAGGTAGGAAACATTCATGCTTGCTTTACTCAGATGAGTGTGTTTTACCTAAAGTGAGGGATTTATGAGTCGCACAAAACATGATGGCAACCGAATCAGCTGAAGTGAAACCAGAGGATTTCCTGAAAACATCACACACATATAAACAGATTAACACACGTTCTATAACACATCAAGAGTGTGCAGATCAGGTGTAGTCAATCAAATGTGCCCCGAAATGAAGTAAAACCCAAAACAAACAGCTTAATAATCATACCAAATAATGTCTAAGACGTCACACTATGACAGAAAACAAATGTGTTTCTGTGAACGCATGTTTCTCACCTTGTAGACAAGAAAAATATCAGCGCCATGAAGCTCAACTGAATGGAAAATACTGGAAATGGGGAGATGAACAATATTAATGATATACCTTCACAGGCTTACAGCAAATATGTGACCCTGGACCACAAAAAAATTGAAATCTGAATAAATAAGCTTTCTCTTGATGTATGGTTTGTTTGGATATTTGACTGAGATATAACCTGAAAATCTGAGCGTGCAAAAAAACTAAATACTGTTTAGAGAAAATCACCTTTAAAGTTCAAATGAAGTCCTTAGCAATGCATATCACTAACCAAAAATTTACATTTTAATAGTTTTATGGTAGGAAACTTACTACATATATTCATAGAACATGATTTTTACTTAATATCCTAATGATTTTTGGCATAAAAGAAAAATTGATAATTTTGACCCACACAATGGCTATTGCTACAAATATACCTGCGCTGCGTATGACTGCGTTTGTGCTCCAGGGACACTCTGAAAACAACACTCACTGATGAAGACGACGATGAGCAGGCTCAGATGGTCCAGCTCTATGTTGGCGTTGGAGAAGGTGTCGCAGAAGGTGGTGTAGATGATCATGAGCAGAACGACGCTGCTCACCGTCCCAAACGGAGGCTTCCGGCGGTCCAGACACTCTCTCAGGAACCTCCTGCACACCTACACGCACAAAACGGTTTAATCACAGCAGTGTCTTCCTATTAACTTCACTTCTGCTGTTTAGGACGGAAACATTAACGCCACTACTTCTTTTTTTTTATATAGCACATTTATACACAACTTAGAGTTGACCAAAGTGCTTTACAAAACAAAGTAAACAACAATCCAACAGAGCAAAATTTATAAAATAATAGAATCCCAGTAGATAGATACAAAAACCATTCATTGATTTGCCGCAAATCGATCAAGAAGATGAGATTTAAACATAACTTTAAAAATAGATAGAGAAGTCGCTGCTCGGATGGCAACCGGAAGATTGTTCCAGAGTGTAGGACCCACAATTACAAAGGCTCGATCACCACGATGTTTCAATCTGGACCTAGGCATTGATAAAGTTCCCAAAAATCTGGATCTGAGTGGCCTCACAGATTTGTGTGTTTGCAACAACTCGGTGAGGTAGATTGGTGCAAGATTACTAAGTGCTTTAAAAACCAATGTTAACATTTTGTATTCCACTCTAAGTTTAACTGGTAGCCACTGTAATGTGGTCAGAATGGGAGTAATGTGCTGAAATTTACGCGTGCCGGTCAATAGCCTGGCTGCTGCATTTTGAACCATTTGCAATCGCTCCATGGAGGACTGATTTATCCCATAGTGAATTGCAATAGTCTAATCTAGATGTCACAAATGCATGGATTACTTTTTCGAATGTCTGTGTTGAGAGAAGAGTTTTAACTTTAGCCAAACGTCGAAGATGAAAAAAGCATGACCTGACCACACTGTTTATCTGTTTATTAAACTTTAGACTGGAATCAAATAAGACACCCAGATTCCTTGCACAAGGAGTAATCCACTGGGCCAAATTGCCAATATCAAGATTATAAGAATTAAAAGAAAAAGCATCACTAGGTCCAAACAGAATCACCTTGGTTTTACCTTCATTAAGTGTCAAGAAATTACTCATAAGCCAAGATTTAAGTTCCTCAATACATACAAGCAACTTTGCTAATGCATTTTTATCACCAGGTTTAAAAGAAAGATACAACTGTGTATCATCAGCATATAAGTGAAAAGATATATCATATTTCTTAAAAATAGAACCCATCGGCAACATATAAATACGTCTTCTTCTTGTCATTTTTAGCATTTGAAAAGAGATTCTGTGCATTCATGAATTGATTTTCCTCAAAAGGCAGGTTTTTGATATTACCATTGCCCTTTATTTATTGTGTATCTGCGTCATAGATTGGTCAAAATCATGTTTGTTGACATTTGGTAGGTTGTGAGCCTTAAAACACACTTCTTAAACAACACACACTTACCTGTCCGACTATGAGCGGGACGACCACGGTCATGAAGAGCTGCGAGAAGATGGAGGAGAACGGGACAGAAGACGAGGAGCCCAGCTATCAACACAGTGAAAAAATAAATTATCCACTCAATATATTACTGAAAAAACTCTGAATACAACACAACACGCTCAAATAAAGCCGTTTTATACTCACAAACACCAGCAGCAGAAGAGGAGTGACCACAATGCCCTGTAGACGGGACAGAGAAATGAGACTCTTTCACTTTATACTTTTATTTGTCTATTTTCTCCTCCCTTTTTCATCTCTCTGTTGTATCAGACTTACCAGAAAACTCCCAAATGCAGAATTGAAAATGGCTGCAGCCTGTAAAAAGAATACATATAATATGCATTAAATACATAAACATTAAAAAAATGTGTATCTACTATGTGTACAAAATATTGTGATTGGCTGGTTGTAGAGCAAAGTGTGATTATAACACCGATCGTAACAGTTTTGCAGGGGTCTATTTGTATAGTTTTGATGAAATACATTTGTAAAGATGTGATGGTTGTGATTGAGTGTTTCTGATACCATTATGGTGAAATATTTGTAATGTTGTGATTCCTGTGATAGAAGTTGTATGTAAAACAGTGACGTGTTTGTGAAGTTGTGATTGGGTGTTTTTGTGATGGACATAAGCTTGTAAAGCTGTAATCATTGTGATGAAAGGCATTTGTAAATTCTACAGTTTTATTTATTTTGTACACCAAATGTTGTGATCGTTCTGTTGGAAAGTTATGATTTCTATAACAAAGTGTGATTATAACAGCCATCATGATTTTTGTGGTGAGGTCTGTTGATAAAGTTGATTAAATTCTATTTGTAAAGTCGTTACCCACGTGAAGGAATGTATTTCTAAAGTTGTGATTGCTGTGAAGAAGTGTGTTTTAAAGTTGTAAAGGGTGCACGCTTGCTTGTAAAGATATGATAATTGTGATGAAATGCATTTGTAAAGTTGTGATAGTTGTGATTGTGTAAAGTTGTAACCTGTATGAAGGAATGTATTTGTAAAGTTGTGATAGTTGTGATTGTGTAAAGTTGTAACCCATATGAAGGAATGCATTTGTAAAGTTGTGATAGTTGTGATTGTGTAAAGTTGTAACCTGTATGAAGGAATGTATTTGTAAAGTTATGATTGTTGTGATAGAATGTATTTGTAAAGTTGTGATAGTTGTGATTGTGTAAAGTTGTAACCTGTATGAAGGAATGTATTTGTAAAGTTATGATTGTTGTGATAGAATGCATTTGTAAAGTTGTGATAGTTGTGATTGTGTAAAGTTGTAACCTGTATGAAGGAATGTATTTGTAAAGTTATGATTGTTGTGATAGAATGCATTTGTAAAGTTGTGATAGTTGTGATTGTGTAAAGTTGTAACCTGATATGAAGGAATGTATTTGTAAAGTTATGATTGTTGTGATAGAATGCATTTGTAAAGTTGTGATAGTTGTGATTGTGTAAAGTTGTAACCTGTATGAAGGAATGTATTTGTAAAGTTATGATTGTTGTGATAGAATGTGTTTGTAAAGTTGTGATAGTTGTGATTGTGTAAAGTTGTAACCCATATGAAGGAATGCATTTGTAAAGTTGTGATAGTTGTGATTGTGTAAAGTTGTAACCTGTATGAAGGAATGTATTTGTAAAGTTATGATTGTTGTGATAGAATGTGTTTGTAAAGTTGTGATGAATGTGTTTGTGAAGATGTGATAGTTGTGATCGTGTAAAGTTGTAACCCATATGAAGGAATGCATTTGTAAAGTTGTGATAGAATGTGTTTGTAAAGTTGTAACCCATATGAAGGAATGCATTTGTAAAGTTGTGATAGAATGTGTTTGTAAAGTTGTAACCCATATGAAGGAATGCATTTGTAAAGTTGTGATAGAATGTGTTTGTAAAGTTGTAACCCATATGAAGGAATGTATTTTTAAAGTTGAGATTGCGGTGAAGTGTGTTTCAAAGTTGTAAAGGGTGCACGCTTGTAAATATATGATCATTGTAATGAAATGCATTTGTAAAGTTGTGATTGTTGTGATAGAATGTGTTTGTAAAGTTGTGATAGTTGTGATTGTGTAAAGTTGTAACCCATATGAAGGAATGCATTTGTAAAGTTGTGATTGCTGTAATGAAATCTGTTAGTAAAATTGCGATTAATATGTTTGAGAAGTTGCTGTTATGATGGATGCAAGCTTGTTGTGATGTTGTGACCATTGTTATGAAAGATTTTAATTTGTAAAGTTCTAAAAGGGATTATTAGTTATTCATTACACCAAATGGTGTTAATGTTCTGTTGAAAAGTTATTGTTTTTCCAACAGTGTGATTATAAAAATAATCATGGCTTTATAGTGAGGTCTGCTTGTAATGTTTTTATGATGTATAATAGTTTTATCATATATTTATTTACCTCATTTCCTCCAACAGCTTTAGTGAGGATGACAGCAGAGGAAACAGGAGGAGGCATACAAGCAACCGTCTGCAACCTGAAGATAGTAAATAATAACACAATCACATTTGTTTCCCACAGTATGTACAGAGAGGTGCAAGCAACGCTCTACTATAGTTACACCATGAGTCACTTCAGGAAATTTCAGTGACTCATAACTTTAAATGTTATAAAAACATGCAAGTCTTTTCTGTCTATGAAAGGCCGTGTGGAGGTTACAGGTGAACACAACGACTCTCTTGCAGGAAAATAACCAAAAGCGCCAACACAGAAGACCTGTGAGATCCAGTTACACTCAGCACAAACCTCCCGACAGAGACTCCATTCAGCCGAGCGGTGAACAGGTAGAGAGGGGGACTGTGTACGCGGAGAAGGACTGAAAACACACACACACACACACACACACACACACACACACTCACCACACACACACACACACACACACACACACTCACACACACACACTACCCTCTGAGAAGCCATTCGTTGATCGCCGTCAGGACCAGGACTTTGAGAAGGAGCCAAATAGCGATGGGGAAAAATACTAGCGTGAATGTCTGGATGAAGAAATGCAACTTCACGTGCATCAATGCACTGGCTAGCTCCTGAAAACAGACCAAAATATACATTAGTTATTAAAAACCTATAAAATCATAAAAACCAAACAGGCACCATCGTACCTCTGTTTTCAAAGACAAGCCACTGTTAAAGAAAATAACAGATACTGCAACATAGGTGATGGTGATCTCCGGCCGAAGAGGACCTGAAAGAGAACAGACTTTAATGATTAGAATTAGAATGCCTTTATTGTCACTGTACGCATGTACAATGAAATTAGAAGAGCCAACTCCATTTCAGTGTAGTCAAACAGTGCAACAAACAGTGTAAGAATATAGAAAAAAACATATATAAACAATATAACGTAACCAAACATATGGAGGCAAGGTTCACAGTCTTGAGGAGTATGTACATTTGTAAATATAAATACGGTACTATATAAATATATATGAAAGAATATTGCACATTATATATATATATGGGGATTATGGGGAGGCATGAGGTTTTGGTACACTAGGATAATGGGACCCCTAGTAAAAAATATATATATATACTAAGAAGTATTTAAAATACATTTATTTCATGCAAAGTATACTAAAAATACATTTACATATTTATGTCCTTAATAAAAACACCTTGCAATTGTACTTTTAGTGTACTTAAACTCTGCTAAATGTGAACAACTACTTATGTACTTGATGCAATTGAATTGTGCAGATGTTGTGATGAAGTCCAACTAAAGATATGCTGAAGTGTATTTGACTGTGCTAAAGTGAAAATATTGCAAGTGTACTTTAAATATTTTTTCTATGTTAGATATTCACGTTCATGGAAAACAAACTTACTGATAATTTTGGCTACAACATCTCTGATTAATCCAGTTTACAACTCTCCCATTGATAACCCAAATCCCTTATCTATCTATCTATCTATCTATCTATCTATCTATCTATCTATCTATCTATCTGTATCTCTCTCTCTGTATCTATCTATCTATCTATCTATCTATCTATCTATCTATCTATCTATCTATCTATCTATCTACCAAACGAATCTTCATCAAGGCAATACTTAATGTTCTCCCATAACAGGAAGAACAAACTGCTGAACAGGATTATTCAGATCCGGGTGTTGCAACGTGTCACAATGACAACTACAGTTAAAACTACCATCAACCTGTTGCCAGTACTAACCACAGCGATGAAACACTGTATGATACTATACAGATCATGAACACTGAGACATCCAAAACATTTGACCCCATGTCTCACATAACTACTTACACTTTGTCAATGCATAAACAATCAAGCATTGATCACTCCCTTGTTTTGACATATTCATGCATATCGGTCATTCTTTATCAATGCATTAACTGATTTTAAAGTTGTTACAGACACGATCAGTCCAGAAGTGCGTCCAGACGCGCGCGGTTTGATCATACTCACCTCCTTTCACTCCCACGGACGGCGCGAGCTTGGCGCACGTGATCACGAGCACTATACCGATGATAAACCATTCTTTCCGCACGCGAGCGATCAGACCCATCGCCCATCAAACCGACGAGCATCCAAAACCGACGAGCCTCTCTCTTCCGGACACATAAGCGATACCGTAACGACCCGAGTCACGGCGCACGCTCTTTGTGAATGCACGAGCATGAATATTAATAAGGTTCAGAGACAAGCCCCGCCCCCTGTTACCGGATTGGTTAGGGGGAAGCTTGCTTAAGCAGTCTGTGATTTGAGGCAGCGACAACAACCATGCTACGCTCATGAATATTTAGCCAACTACTGTTGCGTTTAATAATCAAGTAGGCTACATATAGAATGTTTGCATTTATTATTAATAAGCAATGGTTATGAATATTAAATATACCGTAATGACAGTATGGAAATGCATCGCTGTTCGGTAATCTCTTGCACTCACACATATTATGAATGTACTTGCTCGTGGTTATTCTTTGATTTAAAGTGAACCATTCTAGTATACAGTGAAACTAGAAACTAGGACTGGAATTGGGAACCACTGATCTAGCCTATTGATTTTTTTCTTCTTTTGTTCATATTTCAATAATTTAATAAGTTAGAATTGAATATAAGTGTTTAATACATTTTCTGATGCTGCTTAATTGTTACATGATATGCAGGTAAACAATAACATATTTAATATTTTGCATATGTGCTTACATGATTTAATTGATTTAATGATGACATTTGTGAAAATTAAATTATTTCAGTTTGGGAAATCCAGATGGAAATGTTGAAAAAAAGAATAAAGTCATCATTTTGTAATCATCATTTTAATACGTGATCACAAAAGTATTTCATACAAAGTCAGGGAAATACGAATTTACAGTTTATTGTTTTATCTCTTGGCCCTTCGTGCTGCTCCTCTTCATCATCCTCATCATCCTCGGTGAGTGAGTGAACACGGACGCACTGAACTCTGGGATGGATCTGGTTTGGTCTCCTCAACAGAGAGAGGAACATCCACAGAGTCACCGTCCACTTCTGTGTAACCACTGGCTGTACAGTTAAGAAAAGAAGTTGAAAAGTACATGCTGTATTATCTTCATTCAGAAACAAATGATACCAAACTCATGTTTTGGTCATTAAATGACAAGTTCTTTAAAATAAACTAAAAGCTTATCCTCACAGGCAAAGACAGCAGTCAGCATCTTCCAGACAGCAGAGAGACAGCAGACTGGAGAGTAACGCTGACGATTAGCGCCACCTGGTGTTCAAGATGTCAAGTTCAGGTCAAGATGTCAAAGCAGGGATTTTGTGCGCGCGTGTGTTAGTGAGTCGACAAAGAACTCATTTTTAACGTAATAGATTTATTCTTACATGTTGTAGCCTACTTTGATATAATATATTATAATGCCAGACATTATTCATGTTGTAAATATATACATAGATGCAGAAGATAGATACGCAATAAACATTCGTACTCCTAAACAGTCTTTTTTCTTTAATAAAATCAAAGATGTTCATCAGTGATCGTGTCTCAAGAGCAGGGACACGTTTGTGTGTATTAACCGGAATCAATAGATCCCCGCGACGTCAATTTTAAATATGTCTAAGGTGTTTTCATGTAGCTAGTTGTTAGCCGACCTGAATAATATGCACATGAAATCAAATGAAACTTGATGAACTCACCTCAACATGTCTTCTACAATCATTTAACCCACCATGGGCAATGCTGAAGTCGCTATTGCAAACTGTACAGCGTGCAAGACTGTCATTATTTTTCACTTTTATAAGA
This sequence comes from Gymnocypris eckloni scoliostomus, assembly GCA_027564155.1. NCBI lineage: Eukaryota > Metazoa > Chordata > Actinopteri > Cypriniformes > Cyprinidae > Gymnocypris > Gymnocypris eckloni. The sequence goes on from CM050412.1 coordinate 45,148,915, forward strand.
CAGGGGTACACTTTCGTGTAGTCTTGGGTAAAATGTGTCTTATATTTTCGTTTTTGGGGCCCTCTCCTCTGCCATGGCGCTCTTGTTTCTAAATATACTGAACTGAATATTCAGTTCGGGACTCGGGATAAGAGATAAAAGCCCGCCCACACTGACAATTGATTGGTTGACTTACCGAAACAGGCCAATCAGGACGCTCTCTGTATTACATGCGCTTCATGAGGCACACACGCAGACTAGCACACGCACGCACACGCAAGGTCCCTCGCTCCCTCTCCCTTTCTGCCGTGCGCGCGCTACATGTGTTGAAGCACAGTCTCTGTCTCGCATGCGCGCTCTTGATCACTCGCTCTAGATTCCGGGATATTTTAACTCATTTGCGGGCATCAGGGAGCCGCTATCAATATGCGGGAGTCTCCCGGAACTTCCGGGAGACTTGGAATGTCTGGGTCACGTCTAACCGGGAAAAAATGCACTGGGGCTTTGCACTAACCCATTTGTTTTGGGTTTTCTGTTTGTTCTATTTTATTATCACAGTATGCATTTTGGGCCGGTATTTTTTTAAATGCGCAGGTTTTGAGCTGTAGTTGGGCTGGACATTTTCAGTCCAATCTGGCAACACTGTGATGGGTAAAACACAAACTCCGCCCCCGGGCTGCCCTAAACCGTTTCCCATTTATTCTCAATGGTATAACCACATTTGTTTGCATGCCAAATTATGAATGAACATGGCTGTAGTTTACCTTTCTGTGTTTGTCATCATTAACACTAATATGTTGATTACAAGCTAAATTATGAATGAACATAACCATTATTTTCATTGTTGTAATGAGATTACATATATTCAGCTGTTCAAAAATGTTTTCTGATCATGGTTTTACTGTAGTAACCATAATTTAGCCATAGTATTTTAGTAGAATCACAACAATACATTTACCATTTTCCTGACTGTATTGGGCTTTATATTTGCATGAAACTGTAAATGAATATCAGTATGCCAAAACAGCAGGGTTACTATAGTATTATAGTGTGTTTGTGTCTGTAATATAATGATCATTTTTGTAATATTTCTATTGTGTTTCCTTGTAGAGACACTACTCGTGCCCGTGCTGTCATCTTTTCCTGAGACACGTCCAGATCCAGGTAAATATTGGACACATTAACATCATACACATAAGGGTCTTTAAGGCTTAAAATGTCTTTATTTACCGTTACACAAATCAATACCTTAAAGTTTTAAATCAGAGCAGAAAGTCTTAAATTTAAAAAATGATGGATACAAAGCAAAAAGTGATTGAATCTCTTCCTCTGTGTTTTATCTTGTTTTCTAAAACAAATATTAAACATCTTTCAATCAACATATGTTTAATTCAGATGCAAATATAAACGAAGTCTTGAAAAATGTAATAAATTAAATGAGTTTATTCTTAAAACAATAACAAATCTCTGTCAATGAGTAATCGAAACGTCCCTTTAAATTAAGGTTACTATTTTGCCAATTATGGCAGATATTAGTTCTTGTTTTAATCACTTCAAACAAGACTTTGTATTTGATGTCATTTTGTCTCTCCAGTAAATGTATCTTTATTTAGGAATCTTTAGGCATTTGCTGGAAAACAAGACAAAAATACTGAGGAAGAAGCATTGTTTTGCAGCATGATCTGAAGCTACAGTAAAAGATGTTTCCATATCATTAATTATTAATAAAATTATGAATACCTGTTGAAAATTGTATTTTCAAACTCGGAAGTTAATACAACTCATCGTGTTTCTCTCCAGACATTTTCATTATAAAGAACATATTTGTATTTTCCCTCATTTGTTCCTCAAATTTGATTTACTTGATCTGAAAAGGGTATTTTCTTACACATTAAACCAAATATTCAACTTGTTGTAGACATCACTGCTACACTGCCTGTGCCCTCACAGTTTTCATATCACGGTTCCCACGTTGAGCCTCAATCAGGATTTTCAGAATGCAGAAATTAATTCATTTTTTCCCCTCTGTGTAGGAACTACATACATACACCTCTGCCTGTGCTGGACCTGTGAAGACGGATGGTACTGGACCACAAACACAGAGCCTATTGATAACTTGCTTAATAAACACCATGTGAAGAAGGACATCCTCGGGAGTGTGCAGCAATGGTCCACAAGTCCTCGACTGATCCAAACAGCATGCTCCATTCAGCCACAAACCTGCACATTTCACAGTATGTCATGCACCTGGCCAAACTGCTCTACACCAGTTTATGTTAAACAACTCCAGAGAAGAAAACCAGACTTGTCTTGCTTATGGACAGCCAAAGATGCTTCCTCTATCCCCTTCTTTTCTTAATCAGCGAGGCCCTGTCAGGTTCTTCTACTGTTCCACAAAGGGTTTTAATGCCTACAGTGATGAAGGACTAACAAACGTTAGTGTTCTTTAAGAGTGAACTTGAGGACAAAAGCGGAGGAGAAAGGACATCAAAAGCATACGGCCTGAAACTGGACACGTTAGTCGCTTGTGCAGATTTTGTAAAATGCAACTGTAGCGAGGCTCAAACAGTCCTCACATAGACACGTCATACACATACATACACACACATGTGTAGTCCTCACACAGGCTTTCTGGTGTAGCATGGAAATATGTTCATTGCCCTGATAAAGTCTTTTTCATTTACCAACCTCAGAACATGCAGAAACATGACCTGGAGAGAGTTTAAAGAGTCTGCATTTTACAAGATGGAAAGACAGAAATGGCTGGCAGAATATATATATTTTACCCCTTAGAAATATTTAACTGATGTATATACTGTATAGTTTGATTTGTTGATTTTTCAGTGTGAGATTGTAAAATGTATATATTGTCAGACATTTATTTTTCCTTCTACTTTATTATTTTGGATCAATATTTACTAATCTTGTTTGTAAATATCAACATTTTGTATTTACTAAAAAGAGCATTTAATAAAAGCAACTGAAATGTATAAATTGCTTCATGAGTGCCGTGTTCTTCTTTATAGGACTCATATTTTACAGTTTCTATGGTTTCGGAAGCACTAATTAATTGATCATATACTTATGTGTGTCTTCTATTATTCCATCAATTGTTTATATAATTGTTATTTATTACTAAGTTTGAGTTCAATTTAAATGCCTCATTTACATTTCAAGAGACGTAATATAACCATTCATGCTTTTAATATAACCATGGAATGTTATATTAATATTATTTTACTGTTTCTTTTAATATTAATAATATGTTCATAATACTTTGGAATATAAGTCATGTGTATATACTGTACATTTTGAGTGGTTTATTTTTCAGTGTGATATTGTACTATCTATATATAGTCAAAATTATTTTTTCTTTCTATTGTATTAATTTGGATAATATATAATACAATACATAATACTAATCATTTATTCATAATACTTTGCCTTTTTGAAATCCAAAAAGGCAAGACACACATTTCAAATACTTTGCAGCTGTAATGTATTGTTATATTTTACAATTTAGTTTTATAAAAAGTACAAAGCTGTGTGAAAAAGTGGTTTCAGTCCTGCGTGAGTGGGATTCGAACCCACGATCCAAATAAATTCATCCAAAAAGCTGATTGGCTGTGACATCATTTCCGCTCTTTGGTCAGCTGTTTGAAATGCTTCAATCTGATTGGCTGTCAGCGTATTACAACTATACGCGGCTGGCCACATGAAGAAAGAGAGCCAAGAGACCAGCTGAAATCTATCAGTAATTAGAACGCAATCCTAGCCCTCGTCAGTGAAAATTAATATTAATATCTTCAGTCCCAACACCTACAGTACCAGGATGAATGATCCCAAACTCTGGACTGGTTTCAGAGAAAGAAAACAAAGCTGCTAGAATCACCTGACTCGAATCCAAGAGAAAATAAGATCAGAGTTCATAGAAGACGCTCACAGAACCGTCAAGATCTGAAGAATGGGCCAAGATCACATCTGAGCCACGCATGCCACTAGTTTCTCTGCAGGAGGCTAGATAGTGAGCTAAATGTTGAAATGAACACTACCTAAGATGAATAAATGCTGTAGAAGCCATCATTAGTTAGTCCATCGTTTGGTAATTAATGTAATTAGATGAAAGCTTATTATCTACAACTGTAAACCAAATATTTATTTTGAACCTATTTTTCTGAACTTCAAATAAAACATGAAATCGTTGAATGACTCACTTGTGTTTGTGTTCTGCAGGCATCCGTTTATTACATGTGTTTACTGTCGGCGCAAATATTAATAGGAATATATAAATATAATGGGCTCTGTGTAGAGTCAGATCCACCGACACATCAAACCTGCTATCTCAACTAATATTATAAATAGTCCTCGCTTAAACTATTAAAGCTGCTAATTATAAATACCAGCATGCATAACGCAAACAGCAGCAAAGTATTTCCATAAATATAAACATAAAAACAGGCATCAATTTGCATTTTTAGAATATGTGAGAAATTGTTCATAATTTATTCAGCACTGTTCACAATAGGTTCTTTATAAGCTGCAATAATGTACAGTTATGATCAATACAATTAACTATGATATATGTAAGTGCATTTAAATCCATGTATAATCATACTTTTTGTTGTATGTGCTGCAGACTAATTTTGTGTTATGAATCTATAAATGCATACTTTAACAAAATAAATGATCTATATTATTTTTCAGACACATTTGTATTAGTTGTATCATGAATGAAGAGACAAGGAGTCTTTTATTAACGATGTTTACTAGTCAAGCGTCAGATGAGACGTACAAACAGAGAACACGACACGTCTCTCTGTCAGACGCTCAGTTCTCAGGTGCACCATGTACGTGTTCATCAGTGCTTAACAGAACACAGGAGGTAGTTCAGCCTTAAATACTATGATTAGGGGTGAGTCGATCCGATATTCAGGATCGGTATCGCTTCGATACTGGCCTCTTCTGCTGGATCCTAATTCGGTATTCTGCATAGCTAATATTGTGTTATTGTTAAGCCCCACAAAAGCCACAAACACATAAAACAGCATAAAGTTTTCGTGCACTATATTTTAAGTGTTTACATAATTTAATGTTTGGTATAGATGAATATTTAAGTCAAGTTCACGTAAACTCTTCTCTCCACTGCAGCTGTCCTATAACTTTTCACTAATTTGAGATTTTATTAAATTATTGTGCACTCATGATTTTTCTAGAGTAACGTTTTGCTACTGAATTATCCAGTAACCTAGTTTATAAAAGTATTTTTGTCATAGATTATGATTACATATTCATTCGTTTGTTGTTTTTCTTTACAGTAAAGTTGTCTATATTTAGTAGATTGTGTGTAAAACACAAAAGAGTGATGAGCAGGTCAACACACGCTGAGATAAAGAAATTCTACACGGATTTAAAAAAACTGTGCTGTATAGGATCGGTATCGGTATCGGCAGATACTCAGAATTGTTCTGAAAAAGTGGTATCGAGTCATCCCCAACTATGACTATATGTAATAGCATGAGAAGAATAAAAACTGGCAATATGGCTCAGTGGTAGAGCATCGAGTCAGCAGCGCAAGGGTTGTGGGTTCAAGTCCCAGGCAACACATGTACAAAAACAATTATAACCTGAATGAACTGTAAGTCACTTTGGATAAAAGCATCTGATTAATGCATAAATGTAAATTAAAAGCGTATGTTCCCACATAAACAGCTGTCATCTGAACACACTTCATACATTTCGTATTTAACATTTATGTATTATGAAATTAAGTTGACAAGCGCATTTTTAACCAAACAAATGAGGGGTAGAATATGGTCCACAGATACAGATATATATAAGAAATCTTATTAGGCATTAAATAAATGACATATTACATTTAAAAAATAATAAAAATTGTGCACATAGAAATACAGCAACACTTTACCATGCCCTTTGTCTTTTTAGGAATGAAAATACATACAGCAAACAGCAAAGACATTTGATTCATAAGGCACACAAAGCTGGAAATCTGAAGCTACAGCTTTTCTAACAACGCCACAAGAGTCCGGTTAAAAGATACCCTGAATATATTCATGAACACTTGATGAAGAATAAACTACATCTGATCGTTTGGCAGACTCGTGTCTTCAAAGGCTACATTCTGACTCGGTCCAAATCTGAAATGACTGATTGTCTGATATTTTCTGTAATATCTGCTTGGGCTTCTGTGGCAGTGAAGCTGTTGGAAAGTCTAGCGCAGACAGCTTCTAGCTGTTGGGATGTGACACAGTTTGACTAAATATGATCAGATATCCACACAAATCAGATCTAGACTATATGAATAAGGCTTAAGTGTGTGTCATGTTTTGGCTGATAAAAGCAGTTCTCTTTGTTTAAAACCTGCTGATGATCCTGACTGTATTCTGCAGGGATGTGTTGTACAGTACTTAATACAATATCAGTTTACACAATCACACAATTAAATAATAATGCCATTTTGACAACTTGGTTCTAGACTTCATTAGCAATTAAAACATTATAGAGGAGCTAATAGACAGTTAGTATTAATGTATTAATGTTTTTTGTATAACTGTTTTAGTTTACTTCGATTAGTAGATCCTAAAATAAACAGCAGCTGAATATAATAGTCTGTGCTCTGTTGTTATTTCAGTTTTAGTGTAACAAATAAGTGATCTTCCCTGTCTCTTTACAGTATTGCTCGGGAGAGATTATTTTCTTAAGAACTGATATATTGTCCTGCAGCTAAAGCATTTTACAGCACGAGACGTTACCATCAAACTATCTGTTATCAGATGTCCTTCTGGATATTTCTAATACTTCGAGATTTAAAACTCCTTGAGCTGATCTTCAGTGCTTTCAATGATACTGTAAGAAAGGACCCGGCTGGATCGACCCAATGACGGCAGTCGTTCCGCGGGTGAAGGGCTTTGCGTGTTACGGTCTTTCCTTTTCACGACACAACAAGAACATTAAAATGGAACACTTCTTCTTATATATTTTATCTCGTTATTTCATCTGACTCCATAAATGAAAAGGTTTTAATGATATCTGTGCATCATTAAAATATGAAAACGAATGATTGATTATTCTTTTCAGCTCTGTTTAATACTTTACCCGCTCAGATATAGGGAAACTATATCGCTCAGAGGCCCTGTTTTTCACAGGTCTCACGGACACAATCTCGTCAGGCCCGGTCATCAGTCAGAGGTAAATTATGGTTATGTATCTAAGATTTGCCGTCAATGCACACGTACACAATCATAGACATGGATAACCCCTTGGAGCCCCCTCAGAACTTGAGTTCAATTGTTTACTTCAGTAAAGGTTTTTGGCCACTATCAGATATGTTAGTAGGTCAATGTACAACACTCGTAATAACTTTGGATTGGTCAAATCCTTGTTTAAAGTAACATTAAATCAAAAGTCAGAGGTCTGGGCGTACCCGAATTCAGTTTGACCAGACGGCGTTCACCGTCACTGAACGGAATTAGCCCGTCCCTACACCCAAGCACACTTAAAAGATGCCGGGTATTAGCCGTCGCTAAACTGACGCAGGCTTGCGGAAATATACGAATCCGCTACTCTAATAGGGAGAAAGCAATCTTTAGAGGCAGTTAGAATAGAATCAAACGTTACAATTTATTAACCAGGTAATCAAGCAATAATTCAAATCTCCAATGTTACAAGAATAGAATCAACGGTTAACCATAACATAACAATAATTCAGGAATTGAAGAATTTGTAGAAATTACTACCTGGCAATGAAAAACTACACACAAGTGACATGTGCGGCAATCAGCTTACTGACTCCTAACCATAGCTGGAACTGAAAAACTACACAGTGGTTGTGCGGGCAATCCTCCCACAGACGCCCAGAACTTTCTGTCCCTTCTCCTTATATACCCAGATAATCTAATAAACCTACCACATGGTGGTATCTTGTCATTATAATTAGTCTTCAGAATTGGCAACCAAAAGGCTTCTGGAGATCCTGTGGCCGGGATTACTTATTTACATACAGGAGGTGTTTTGAGTAGGAAATCAGGGGGAGGGCACGTCCCCCTGCTGTACACTATTCTTCTCAGATTTTAGAACTTCTTTTAGCTTTTCATTATGATTGGGAGGATGAGACCATTTTACCAGGCGCACTGAGACATTTCAAAAGATATCAAACATGTATGGTTACTTATTTGTACATATTACATTGCATGGATTTTTCAGTGAATTCTCGGTGATGAGGGGAGGGGGAAATGATGAGACCGTCAGTACAGGGTGTGGACCCCCCAGTGTGCTGCACCCCTGGATGTTACTGTTACATATGCAAGAGACAGCTTTGTGGATTCCCCCAGTGGGGCCTTTTGTCCTCTAGAGGGGGGGGGGCCCAGACACATTGGCACCAGTCTTACAATACTGAATCTGTAAAGAAAACTGACTTTAGTGAGGCTCAACATGGCAAAGTACAACATCCTTGATGAAAAAGTCATGAAAAGAGGAAATTCATAAACCATAAACGTCATACCTTCAGCAGCAGTTCATCAGGCGTCTTCCACATCATCTAACGGCTCACGTTCCTGACAGACAACACACACTAAAAACAAAGTTAGACGATGCAAATCAAATAAACGGGAAAAGGTGTTGTAGACTAAGCTAAATCATGTATACATTTAAACAGGCTCTTTTAACATTAAACAACAAAAACAAGCAAATAATTGAGTAATTAACATATTCATACCACATTACTCTTAAACCGGTTTTAAAACAGGCAATCATTCTGCGTTTAACAATATACTTTGATTAACTTTCATTCACTTGCTCCATACATAAACATCATGGGGCAGTTGGAGCCTAATGGATAGAGCTAGACTTCCCATTTCTCTGTTTTACCCCTTCATCTTACCGCTTCATCTTACCCCTACCCTTTCATCTTACCCCTTCCCCTTCATCTTACCCCTTCCCTTCATCTTACCCCTTCCCCTTCATCTTACCCCTACCCCTACCCTTTCATCTTACCCCTACCCCTTCATCTTACCCCTACCCCTACCCTTTCATCTTACCCCTACCCTTTCATCTTACCCCTACCCCTACCCTTCATCTTATCCCTACCCCACGTCTTACCCCTACCCCTACATCTTACCCTTACCCCTACCCCTTCATCTTACCCCTACCCCTTCATCTTACCCCTACCCCTACCCCTTCATCTTACCCCTACCCCTACCCTTTCATCTTACCCCTACCCCTACCCTTTCATCTTACCCCCTACCCTTCATCTTACCCCTTACCCCTACATCTTACCCCTACCCCTTCGTCTTACCCCACCCTTCGTCTTACCCCTACCCTTCGTCTTACCCCTACCCCTACCCCTTCGCCTTACCCCTACCCCTACCCTTCGGTCTACCTTCCCTTCCCCTTCATCTTGTCCCTTGAAACCGAGTGGTAAGCGCTAGGGGTGAAAACATCCCTATGAAACGAGACGCCGCTTGGTTACTGTTACGTCATCATACATCGTCGCTAGCTGCTGCTACGTCACCAGAGGAGACCTTCCCCTTAGTTTAGCGCGTTCACGTGAGAGTAAGGGCTAATTCTGGTTTTGATCGAGGGGTAGGGGTAAGGGGTAGATACCCCTCAAAACCAAGCATTTTCACGAGCTTACTTGAAACCAAGCAGTACCCAGAACACACTGCGGCCAGATCATCCAGAGAGTATTTTCATCTTAAATAATTTTTCATCTGCAGCAGTGCTCATTTCATTCAATAAAAGAATAAACATAATACTTGCCCTCCGGCAGAAGAAAACGAGCATCCCCAAGATGAGGATGGCTGGAAGGATCAGTAACGCGTGCAGCCGCTGGCGTTCAGACGAGTCGGGAGGATTTGGGGGGGAGGGGTGTAGTAGGGCTGTACTGGGGGTAAACGCTGCTTCTGTAAAACACAACAAGGGTGCACTTACATTATTGTGCTATTATATGATCATCATAAAGTCAGTGGCATTAAATGGTCAATATTTATTGCAAATATTTTAGGGTAATATATCGCCAAACACAAAACATATCTTGACAATCCTACTTCAGCAACTGCCACATAAAAAATAATCAAGTTTTTTACTCTCTTCAAATCAATGTCTATGAAGGATCTGTGTGCTTGCTCAGGTTTACACAAATTATCCAAAAGTTATGCAAGCAATAGTTTCTTCTTTTCCAGATCACTACATAGATTGAGAGGATTTCATGCCGTGGATCAAACAACGCGTCACATCTGATTCTGTACATCAGTAAGATCAACTAAACGCTTTCACTTATAATTCTGTGGCTTTTTTTCTGTTTGTATTCACAGTAGGGATGTCAATTGTCAAAATTAATCGATTAATCTTTAACCTTAACTACTGCAAAATGCATCTATTGCAGTGGCGTATAGTCACGGGATGATAGGATGTGCTGCCACTCAAAACACCAGCTTGAAAAGGTTTTAGTCTGAATAAAAGGCTAGTGGCAGGACGGTGAAATGAATGGATGTGATTACAATCATTTGATAAAAGGAAGAGAGCACGCCGTAGTTACGCACGGGATCATTAAGGCCCGTAAACACCGGGACGAATATCGGCGTGCGTTATTCTCCAGCGTTTTTCAAGTTCACACCCAAGCGATTTCCGCTGACGATGAGCCGAGTGAACATGCAAATTCATTCCCTGACATTAGATGCGCTTAATGTAAAACAGAAATACCCCGGTACACAAGGTGGCGCTGCGCAACTTTACGCTTCTGACACTCGCTTGTCACTCAGAAGAAGAGAGCAAGTATTTACGCGCTTGTCAAAATCATACAAAGAAAACATGGATATTTCCAGCTCCAGCGATGCAGAAATTATTGTTCTGTTGAATGAGGAAAGACGCCGACGCCGGCAGTGTAGACGCTACTTGGCGTATATCTTCGTTGTCGTTACGTATGTGTGCTCGGCAAGACTGTTTTGTGTTTGAGCGCCCCCAAGTTGTGTTTTACTGTAACTTCAGCAGCTCCAGACACGTGAGCAAAAGCGCCAATCTCATTGGTCGGATAGTTTTTGATGCGGCGCGTCAAACCAAAGAAACGAACCTGAGGCGTTTAAAAAAAAATTGCGCTTTTACGCGAGCCGTTTTCGCGTCGGTGTGCACACTCACATTGGCGCCCTTTGTTTAGTCACGAGGCGTTAAACGTCGGCAAATATCGCGTGCGAAATTCGTCCCGCTGCCATGGAGACGCTGAATGGGATTTTTAAATGCTTTCATGGTGCTCGTTTTTTTATTTTTAAAACATCATAGCAATGTTTGCATTTGACATTATCAGGATTAAAATAACACAAGTACGGCGCGTGGGGCTGTGACGAGCGATCCGTGATCCGCTTCCAGAACCAAAAACACACTGTTACCCATTTGAAGCATTTTAATGTGAGTATATGATACAAGTGAGGTACAAAGCTTTGTTAATAAGAGAAATAATTGGTTAGCAGGCAAATGTTAAATCGCGAGCATGCTTTTTGATTTGAGCGCATCATTTAAATCAAGCCATATGCGGCTTTGTGTTCTGTTTTTCCAAATGGTCACAAATTTAATATTATTTATTGTTTCTTTTCCCAAATCCTCACCCTCTCACCCTCTAGATTCACAGGTTTATTTTATTATTGTTCACTTTTAATCACTGTTTTCACATCTCTTACTGTGGTAAACGTGTGTGTGGGGGGGGGGGAATTAAAGATTTCATGGCCATGAATTAAGAATTCGTTACTAAGACTTGTTCACGCATTTAAGTTAAATCATGGTTTTTCTAGGGAACAAATTAATGAAACATGGACAGCTGCCACAAGTTAATATGTCGTAGGAACGAATGAACAAGTTGTAGGAAAGAATAGCCTTATATCTGTCCTGCTCGCGTCCCTGTCAAAGCCAAGTGCAACAATCATCTAATTGAACATGACAAAAGTGAACGATAGTAAATTAATTTCTAGTAAGATCAAGCCCCTTCACCGTCACTCACAGCCGCACGCACCCCAAAACGAAACTGCTTAATCGACCATCGATAGCTTTTATCGATTATATCTCTTATTGACAATTAATCGATCGCCGATTAATCGCTGACATCCCTAATTCACAGTCTCTGCTGTTTTAAATCATGCTCCTGTGTAATCTAAATGATTTCTTATGAAATGATACAATTATTTGAAATGTCACAAATCCTTTCGGCTCAAGTAGGAATAACATCAAGTTAATTTTAACGACTTTTTGGGCACAATCATGACAAATGATTTTTTTCTCATAATCCTGATACAGGTAAAACAGAAACATCTTGATAACATACTCACTGTTGACAAGTGTAGCTTTTATCCTAGACACATGATGTTCAAAGAAGACCATTGCGTCATAGAGACCCGAGCAGTTGGCGCTGACGCGTTGAAGAGTTAAGGTTCTTTGTTTGATGTTCAGTGAGACTCCGGGTGTTTCCACGACAGGACATCTCTCACCGTGGGCGCAGAACTGCACAATCACAAGTGCTTTTTCCTCATCTTCTCCTTTGAAAGTTATTCTCACTCGATTGGCTTTCTCCAGTTCAACAGAGTCCAAGGGTATGCTAAACGTTTCTCCATCAGTTGCCTCCAACCTCAGCTCAATATCACACACAGCGACTGTTTGGGACAGAAAACAAGAAGTGATTATGTTTTAGATTAGAACGGTGTTTCTTAAGTTTTCTTCTTATGTTTTTATTTAAAAACAGGCTCAGCTGTGATAAAACTTCCCGGAGTTATGACGACATTTTTGATTCTGTCGCTCTCGTGTCCTGAATGCGGTTGCGACTTCAGCGGTTCATTCATATACAGATATATATTCAAGCAGATGTTTTAATCTGCTAAATAAGAAAACATCTAAAGTCTCTCACCTGTAAGCAACTGCTGTCAACTATGAACGCAGCCATCATTTCTATTGATTGTATCACTGCCCTGTAATGTTTTTTTATTAGTTATTTATTGTTTTAAATTTTCTCTCTCTTCTTATTTATTGTTATTTTCTTTCTTTCATTTGTATTAATTATTTATTGTTGTTATGTCTTTTTCTCTCTTTTCTTGTTATTATCTTTATGTATTGTTATTTTGTTTATTTCTTTGTTGTTATTTTTTTTTGTAAAGTATTAATTATAAGAAAAAGTTTTAATAAAATAAAAGATTAATAGCAGAATTTACTGTTATTATTTATTGATAGTTTAACTAAAGAATTCATCAATTGATGAGAAAAATAATTGATAGATTAGTCGACAATAAAAATAATCGTTAGCTGCAGCACTAGTTACTAATACAGATGTCTATTATTGATATCAACAATTTAATTGTCACTATAGTTGACAATGTTCATTTCTGATATCATGAATTTGATTATTACTAGTAACAAGTCATTTTAGATATCAGAATCCTCCCAATCGTTGATATCAGAAATGAACATTGTCACTAGTGACAATTAAATAGTTGATATCAATAATAGATGTCTGTACAAGTAACCATGTGATTACTGATATCAAAAGTGCCATTGTTACTATTAGAAATCTAATTCCTGATATCAAGAATTAGCATTTTAACAAGTGCAAACTGAATTGTTGATAATGACATCGACAAGAATTCATGTCCCTAGAAGGAATAAAAGTCAAAACGGCTTGCCATAACCAAGTACCATTGTGAAAGCATTAAAAGCTCAGTGAACAGTGTATGAATACCTTTGTCTCTTTTTTACGAATTACCAACCTAAATTATAAACACATACATATATACAGTGACACGGACAACATACACAAAATTAAACAAGGTGAATTAAAGATCTAGGGAAATGATAGATTGTGTGAATTTGCCAAAACAGCAGTGAAATACACCACAGAAACCACAAGTGACACCGGACTCTAGTCTGACACACAAACACACGTTAGACAGATTATCTGACACACACACACACACACACACGTTAGACAGATTCTCTGACACGCACACACACGTTAGACAGATTCTCTGACACACACACACACACACCGTTAGACAGATTCTCTGACACACACACACACACACACACACACACACACACACAGTTAGACAGATTATCTGACACACACACACACACACAAGTTAGACAGATTCTCTGACACACACACACACCGTTAGACAGATTCTCTGACACACACACACACACACACAGTTAGACAGATTCTCTGACACGCACACACACGTTAGACAGATTCTCTGACACACACACGTTAGACAGATTCTCTGACAGACACACACACACACACACACACACACAGTTAGACCGTTAGACAGATTCTCTCACACGTTAGACAGATTCTCTGACACACACACGTTAGACAGATTCTCTGACACGCACACACACGTTAGACAGATTCTCTGACACGCACACACACGTTAGACAGATTCTCTGACACGACAAACACGTTAGACAGATTCTCTGACACGCACACACACGTTAGACAGATTCTCTGACACGCACACACGTTAGACAGATTCTCTGACACGCACACACGTTAGACAGATTCTCTGACACGCACACACACGTTAGACAGATTCTCTGACACGCACACACACGTTAGACAGATTCTCTGACACGCACAAACACGTTAGACAGATTCTCTGACACGCACACACACGTTAGACAGATTCTCTGACACGCACACACACGTTAGACAGATTCTCTGACACACACACACACACACACCGTTAGACAGATTCTCTGACACACACACACGTTAGACAGATTCTCTGACACGCACACACACACACGCGTTAAGATAGATTATCTGCTCTGATACACACACACACACACACACACACACACACAGAACAGCATCTGCATGGACACCGTCACAACCCCTTTAAAACTTTAAGCAACTTCTTGAAAAAGAGCCCAAAATATTGTATAGTAAACGGACAGTCCAGTTTTACAGTTGAATACAAAACAAGCATCTTTCCATAAACACCCAAACTCTCTACTCACCAGAAATAAACACGCAGACTGTGTAAAATAATTTCATCTTTAAAACGACTCCGGACAAACTCCCAGATTAGCTTCAAAATACGTAACGCAACCCTTTAATGTAAAAAGCCCTTAACCGTATTCAGCTATCGTGGTCTTGATTCCTCAACTTCAACACGGTTGTGGCTAAAACGGAGGCTAGTATAAAAGGAAACCAACCGAATGTATGTTAATTCCTTGATTATGCAGAATGTACACTAACTGCCAAAATTCATATATTATATCCTCTCCCTACAGTTAGAATGTCCAATGTTCAGACTTTATAGAGCTGCTAACCACCCATTTGTGAAGCCCAGACTCCACCCTTCACCGTGTCTAGCTTGACTCCTTCCACCCATGTGTGAAGCTCAGACTCCACCCTTCACCGTGTCTAGCTTCACTCCTTCCACCCATGTGTGAAGCTCAGACTCCACCCTTCACCGTGTCTAGCTTGACTTATTCCACCATTTGTGAAGCTAATTAAAAAGCTGTCCTCAAACAGTCCAAATCTAAGAATTGCATCTTATTATGTAACCCGTGTAATGCAAAACGGTAAAAAGTGCTTAGTACAGCTGTGGATCAGCTTTACCTATACCCAAAATATACTTACAAATACACTACACTTATTATCACATACAAACAAAACACTATCCCCCATGTACTCGTGACGTATGTTCGAAAGAAGGCGGAGCCTGCTGCAGTCCCTCCCACTCTTGTCCTGAAGATGACGGGAAATGCCCAACGTTCAGAAATACGTATTTGCTCACATCGGCTTTTGTAATAGAGCAATGCATATGTTAATAGATATATGCGAAAATACTTTTACTACTGTAGCAGGCAGTCATGTTTGTGATATTCCGTGGGGCTGTTTCATAACTAACCAAACTGATACTCAGAAAAATTATTTACTTAATTTACACTGTCGATGTAAGCTTGTATAACGATACTATATTGTATACTGTTTCTTAAACATGCGATTGACAATGTACAGTAGGCCTATAGTTATTTACATCATATTTTACTATTAATCTAGATCTATTATCGATGTAAAAATGTATATACTAAAGTTGTACAGATTCAGTACTCTCATATGGTGAAATTCTTAACTTACTTTACTTGCTGCGATAGCGAAGGATACCATCGTGAAGTAAACGACGGTTGAACAGACGGAATCATGGCTGTAGTGCGACGAGTTACAAAGGCAGTGTGTGAAGACAGACTGACGTATGACATCAAAGTACCGCGAGATCTCCAGAGAGCAGACGACTCTGTATGCTTTCGAATTGCTCTCGCGATACTTCAACGATCGGTCTCCTCTCCGCAGCGCCGCTAAGCGCAAGAAAAAATGATTTGCAGCATTTTGCTGTTACTCGTAAGTGTAATTCATGTTTTGTGAAACTGCAACTTCATGCTGACACAAAATAAATATTATCTGCATTCTTATGACTACCATTTTTCCGCGCTTACACTTTTGGCACGTTTTTTTCGCCAAATAACGGTCAAAAGCACTGCAAGCCCTGTGAACAGTGGTTTGCAAGCGAAAACAGCAGTTTAAAGAACTGCTAAACGGATTGACCGCGTAGAACCAATCTGTATGTGTAAAAAAAAACAGACTGTCACATGTCTAAATGACTTGTTGTGTATGTAGGGTAAAAAGATTTCCGAAATAATCTGATATGTACAGCCAGTGGCGGATCTAGGGGTGGGGCCAGAGGGGCACCGGCCCCAGCTGAAATCTGATTGGCCCCTGAAGTGCCCCTGTCCTGTCACTCATCGGTGATTTACGTTAGCGTTAAGTCGTTTGAAATTCAACCTGTGCAGCGCAAGCTTTACATGTAAATATGAAGGTACATGTGTATAGCCCTGACTGATTTAATGGTAATTTTGGGCACCCCTGAAATAGGTCGCGTCATTGGCATTAACAGACGTTACAAAACACCGCTCATTCAAGGACGTGCATTTATTGGCGGCGCAAGAGCATAACGTACAAAACGAATGTGCACAGTTCAATTGAATAATACAATTTGCGCTAAATAACTTAATGCTGTTGAACCTACTTTACAAAGCAAACTTTTGCTAAAATAAAAGCGTGCGGTTTCTCGGGTGGAAGTTGCGTTCGTTACTATAGCAACATTAGGTTCCAAGCGTTTTCTTTCAGAATCATCACTGACATGTAGACAAACTGTAGCATTTTGTTTAAAATGAAAGTGAGATAAAGATCCTCACGTCACATAGAAATGGTGTGCTACAACTGTTTGGCTGAAAATAGTGGAATACTTCAGGAAAGATAATCGACTTAAGACCATAAGAATGTTTTATTTATTTATTTTGTATGTTTGTTTTTAAAGGAAGACAATTGATAACAATTTTAGAGATGAAAGAAGTTTGACCAAAAAAATGTGGGATCAAACTGTAAGCAGAAAGTTTTCAATAAAATAAAAGACATTAGCATCATGATTAAAGACATCTAAAAGCCTCCTATCCGGGAGAAGTGTGAATGTGCGCATGGAGACAAAGCAGTTTGGGCAGCACAAGACAATAAACTGCATGGATGCTTGGATAATGTGAGTAACTATTAGTTAGCATTGTAGAGTCAACTCTAAACAAAATCACATGGCATGCTCTAAAAAATATTTCATGAAACTTAAGAGTTATAGAGTTATCCTCAGATTTGAAAAAGAACATGGTCAGATTTGTGGCTTTACCTGCATTGTGTTTCTAGACAGCAAAAAGGCTAATTTATATTTTTTTTGGTCAAAGGTATTTAATGTAAACAATATTTCTAATAACTGTAAATTCAAGCCCTTGTGGTTATTTTTCTGACTTAAGGACAACAAGCTGCCGAGTGTCTTCTTTAAATCGACAATACAGTTATACTTTTAGACATTTCCAGTATTTTAACAATACAGATAACCGTGATCAATTTGGTCACTATAATCGTAATATAAAATTGTCATACGGTTTAATTTCTACACTGCAATAAGGTTGAACAATAGTTAACAACACAGAACAATACATTTTATTTTAATTTACAATGTAAATGTTTATATATACTTATTTATTTGTAGTATTAAAATAAAAGTATCATCATTAAGAACTAACATGATCTAATACTGAACAAAAGTACAGTATATTTATCATTTAAATTAAGATGAGATTTATTTATAATGTAATACATGTTACATGTCCAAATAATAATGTATATAGCCTTGTATAGCGTGTCAGTAAGTAATTGCCGAATAAGTAGATGGATTCAACCTCCTGAGCAAAGACAGCTGAATTTTCAGCAGCGGTCACAAAAAAAAGTAGTTTTCTTTTTTGTTTGTTTGTTTTACAAAAAGATGTGTACAGTTTCTTACAATGTTCAAGAACAACATTTCGCTGTACATATTGTATATTATCATATGCTCATGACAATTCTTGTTGGAACCCAAAATTCAACAAAGTGTGAAAACTAACTCCAAATTGGCAGGGAAGCCCATTTTTCCTCAAATATTGTATTATATTTTATTATGTATGTTATTCTTAATGAATTCATTCGGCACACACACAGAGAAATATTTAAGCCGTTATTGTTAAGGTTTCCAAAGACTTGAATGGTAAACTTGGCCCCTCTCTGTAAATGGTGGCCCCATTGTGGCCCCTGCTTCTAAAAAATCCTAGATCCGCCTCTGTGTACAGCTCCGTCTTTCTTTTATCTGCGCTTGCAGTTTTGGCACGATTCTCTCACTAACTGAGATTTGCAAGCGAGAGGAGGGCGGGTCCACCTTCTTGTAGCCAATCAAATGAGGCTCTCGCTGACTCTCCATTTACTCTTATCTGATTGGTTCAAATAAACATCCGACGCCAATACATGTATCTTCATTTAGTTCGGGGACGTTCTTGCTGCCGGAATGATACTTGTATCGTACACATGCAGTAAAAAACAAAAAACTTAATTAAAACATTATATTTTATAAGTCGTGTTCCTTTAGGCTAGACTCCCATGAGTTCAAACTGAATTACGAACTGGTGTTAGCGTTATTTGGTTTGGTTTTGCAAATTGAAATTGTATAATCTGCTTAAATGTTAAACTTTATTATTATTTTATTAATCACATATTGATTCAACCATAAGAGTTAGGAAAACAGTTCACATTTTATTTGCTCATGTTTGCCAGAAACGGTTCTTAGCTCCCTCAGTGCCTGCAAACATCTTCATTTTGTGATTCTTGTCAAGATTAAGTGTTTGTTAGTGCTTTGTTTCTTATGTTACTGTGTTACTTTTCATTAAACTCCTACTTTTGGCTTCAGTAATCTCCATGTCTGTTTCCTCCACACCCTTATATATATAAATGTATATATCTACACAGTATAAGCATGCATGCATATAAGTGTGTGCGTGTTAATACAAAAATATATGAATATGAATAAAATGAACGTGAATAATAATTCCTTCATAAGGAAACATGCATCCATACAGTGAGACTACCAAACATATCATTTTTTATAAAATCTCCTGGCCAGGGAAGAAAAGACTACTTTTATAGAGATAACCCCCGCTTACATTTCACTGCTGGTTATATTCTCAGTGAACAGGTTATGTATGAATACCTTTGTCTGTTTTAACAACTAAAATGATAAACATATACAGTGACACAGAAAACATACACAAAATGGAACCAGGTAAATTAAAGATGGCCCTGTCTAGAAATTACGTCACGTGCACGCGCGTCACACCTGAGTAAAAACCGCTGTCTTGAGTACGACACAATCTGACAATCTGAGTAACACCACAAGACCTGTATCACAACACATCCTTTACCCAGATCTCCTGCGGTCACCACAGACCTCATACATGCTTTAAGACCCGTTCACACCAAGAACGATAACGATATCAATATTAAAGAGTAGCAGAGTCAACACTACAGATAAAACGCTAAAGGCACAGAGAAACGATATCGTTGGAATCACTTTCAGAAGGATTTGTTTCCAGCTGATGAACGATACAAACTTTGCCAACATGCGCTTAGAATAAACAGACTATCGTCCGCTGGTGTGGACGCTGATATCATTATCTTTATAGATGTGAACAGGGCTTTACACAGACAGATATTCTGCTCTGACAATAAAGAAACACACACCACACGTTACACAGATAGCGGGGTCCAGCTCCACACTTCACAGAATCACCAACACTGCCGCGACGGATCAATCTTCAAGAGACGTGAAACAAACAAGCCAAACCCCGTATACTAGACGGACCATGCATTTTTACAGTTGAATTACAAACCAGCATCTTTCCATTTACCCCCATCTCTGTAACGTTACCTACCTGAAATTAATACGAAGACAGCGGGAAAATAATTCATCTTTACTACGTTTCCAGAAAACCTTCCAGATTAGTTTCAATATACAGCGCGTGAATGTCAAAAGCCCTTGTCCGCGCTCCGCTACTTATATTGTGGACTTGATCTGTCAACTTCCCCGCCGACAGCAGCAGCAGCACTTCACACCACAGGCTGGAGTTACTCGCTTAAATGGGTCCCTACAAGGAAGGAGGTTTCCTGTCTGAGTATCAGAGGCGGATCTAGGATTTTTTAGAAGCAGGGGCCACAATGGGGCCACCATTTACAGAGAGGGGCCAAGTTTACCATTCAAGTCTTTGGAAACCTTAACAATAACGGCTTAAATATTTCTCTGTGTGTGTGCGCGAATGAATTCATTAAGAATAACATACATAATAAAATATAATACAATATTTGAGGAAAAAATGGGCTTCCCTGCCAATTTGGAGTTAGTTTTCACACTTTGTTGAATTTTGGGTTCCAACAACAAGAATTGTCATGAGCATATGATAATATACAATATGTACAGCGAAATGTTGTTCTTGAACATTGTAAGAAACTGTACACATCTTTTGTAAAACAAACAAACAAAAAGAAAACTACTTTTTGTGACCGCTGCTGAAAATTCAGCTGTCTTTGCTCAGGAGGTTGAATCCATCTACTTATTCGGCAATTACTTACTGACACGCTATACAAGGCTATATACATTATTATTTGGACATGTAACATGTATTACATTATAAATAAATCTCTTTCATCTTAATTTAAATGATAAATATACTGTACTTTTGTTCAGTATTAGATCATGTTAGTTCTTAATGATGATACTTTTATTTTAATACTACAAATAAATAAGTATATATAAACATTTACATTGTAAATTAAAATAAAATGTATTGTTCTGTGTTGTTAACTATTGTTCAACCTTATTGCAGTGTAGAAATTAAACCGTATGACAATTTTATATTACGATTATAGTGACCAAATTGATCACGGTTATCTGTATTGTTAAAATACTGGAAATGTCTAAAAGTATAACTGTATTGTCGATTTAAAGAAGACACTCGGCAGCTTGTTGTCCTTAAGTCAGAAAAATAACCACAAGGGCTTGAATTTACAGTTATTAGAAATATTGTTTACATTAAATACCTTTGACCAAAAAATATAAATTAGCCTTTTGCTGTCTAGAAACACAATGCAGGTAAAGCCACAAATCTGACCATGTTCTTTTCAAATCTGAGGATAACTCTATAACTCTTAAGTTTCATGAAATATTTTTAGAGCATGCCATGTGATTTTGTTTAGAGTTGACTCTACAATGCTAACTAATAGTTACTCACATTATCCAAGCATCCATGCAGTTTATTGTCTTGTGCTGCCCAAACTGCTTTGTCTCCATGCGCACATTCACACTTCTCCCGGATAGGAGGCTTTTAGATGTCTTTAATCATGATGCTAATGTCTTTTATTTTTATTGAAAACTTTCTGCTTACAGTTTGATCCCACATTTTTTTGGTCAAACTTCTTTCATCTCTAAAATTGTTATCAATTGTCTTCCTTTAAAAACAAACATACAAAATAAATAAATAAAACATTCTTATGGTCTTAAGTCGATTATCTTTCCTGAAGTATTCCACTATTTTCAGCCAAACAGTTGTAGCACACCATTTCTATGTGACGTGAGGATCTTTATCTCACTTTCATTTTAAACAAAATGCTACAGTTTGTCTACATGTCAGTGATGATTCTGAAAGAAAACGCGCTTGGAACCTAATGTTGCTATAGTAACGAACGCAACTTCCACCCGAGAAACCGCACGCTTTTATTTTAGCAAAAAGTTTGCTTTGTAAAGTAGGTTCAACAGCATTAAGTTATTTAGCGCAAATTGTATTATTCAATTGAACTGTGCACATTCGTTTTGTACGTTATGCTCTTGCGCCGCCAATAAATGCACGTCCTTGAATGAGCGGTGTTTTGTAACGTCTGTTAATGCCAATGACGCGACCTATTTCAGGGGTGCCCAAAATTACCATTAAATCAGTCAGGGCTATACACATGTACCTTCATATTTACATGTAAAGCTTGCGCTGCACAGGTTGAATTTCAAACGACTTAACGCTAACGTAAATCACCGATGAGTGACAGGACAGGGGCACTTCAGGGGCCAATCAGATTTCAGCTGGGGCCGGTGCCCCTCTGGCCCCAC
This sequence comes from Gymnocypris eckloni scoliostomus, assembly GCA_027564155.1. NCBI lineage: Eukaryota > Metazoa > Chordata > Actinopteri > Cypriniformes > Cyprinidae > Gymnocypris > Gymnocypris eckloni. Next base: position 45,171,450 of record CM050412.1, read on the forward strand.
CCCTAGATCCGCCACTGCTGAGTATGGAAAGCCACTCCGCACACTATGGAAACAGCAGTCTGCTTGTGAGGAGCAGATGGTTTTCTCAGCTTCCTCTGAAGAGAGGGAAAGTCCGTTAAGGCAAGTAAACTTCATAATTCCATCCCTTTTTTTTTACTAATCGTAAAAGAATGTTTCTTTGTTTTTTGTAGATGTTGATTGCCAGAGACATAGGAGAGCATCATTCTTTTGAGATTGATGTGAGTTATTATTGGAAAATAAATGTTTCTGTTGTCTCCTGCTTGTTTACTTCACATTTTAATGTAACAACAGTATGATTACGTGTTCATATTTTATATAAACCATTGATGTCTGTGTTTTTCATTGCAGAACCCAAACCAACTTTGGAGTTGTCTGATTTGGAGAGTCATCATTCGTAGACTTCATTTCTTAAAGGAATAGTTCACACAAAAAAATAATATACTTGCCCTCATGTCATTCCAAACCTATAAGACTTGTGTCTTTCTTTAGAACACAAATTAATATATTTAAAGTTTTCAAAAAAAAAATCTTAATTCATTGATAGTCTAAATAATCAGTATTTTCAAGCTTCATAAATAGAGTTATTGTAGAAGTAATACATTCCAATATTTATATATTATACATCTTAAATTACATGATAGCGAACATGTCTGTTCAGAAGAAAATATTGGTCTCCCAGACTGGCAATGGAGGACAGAAATTAAGAGAATATTAAATATTTATTTTTGTTCCAGAAATGATCAGAGTTTGTATGGGTCTGGAACAACATGGGGAGTAAATTATGACCATTTTCATTTTTTGGTGAACTAACCCATTAAAGAGCAGCCCTCCACGTACTTGGACATTTGTGAGGTATGTGAATGTCATGTCTGTTTTAATGTTTCAGTAAAGAAGAAACTTTCTGAAAGCAATATATTTATTTAAACAATATTACATGCCACATTCTAGAGCTGTTAATGCCTACAGTCATTAAACAACCACACAAAGTGACCACAGACTATTTACCTGTCCTTATGATGTGGATGCACCTCTATCTGAAAATGGATAGTTTCATTAAATATTCTTCTCTTTTTAGGCCACTGATGAAGAACAGGCGGTGACTGGGATGAATGCTGGTCAAAGAGGAGAATTTCCCCCAAACTGATACAACAGTGGTTTTAAAGGAGGACGCTGTAAAAGATGTCACATGATGTGCTGATGGGGCTTCTTCATGACTACATCAATTATGATAAAGAGATCATGAAAATTGGCAGTGATGCGTGATCTGTATTCATGGACTATGAAACAAACTGTAAGTGTATAATTTGTCAAAAGCAAATGTTAAATGCTTGTCCTGTGTTTAGTAGAGATGGAGTTTACACACACATATGTTTCTGGTCAATGTAATAATATCAGTGTTAATGTTGTGGTCTATTTGTTTACTCTTATTCCAGAATAGTTTGTAAAGAATTTCACTATTAATTGTACAAGTATTGTATAATAGTGTTTTTGTTATATTTTTATACAATTGACCAAAAAAGTCAATTTTGATCTTAAGTTATATTCAACAAATGTTCATTTATAAACTCTGTAGCTGTTAATGCCATACTTTTCTGCATTTCTTCTTAACATGTACTTTTTGACTGTTTTCTCTTGTTGTTTTTAATAAATATTAACTTTTTGATAGTCATTCTTTTTGTGTAAAAGTTATTTTAAAATGAACAAGATTTGTAGATTTAATATCAGCTTGATTTGGGTTCATTTTAGCCTTGCAATGTAGTAATTTTAAACCATGAAAAAGCAACCCAGCCTGCTGGGTTAAACATAATAACCCAAATGGTTGGGTTAAAATAACCCAGCGCTGGGTTCGTCCCTTTTCAACCCAGCAGTTTTTAGAGTGTAGCAGGCCAAATGTCTTATTCTAATTCACTGATTAAATGTAAGAATTTGACTAAAAACTAATGGACACTTTTAGATAAAATGGCTTTATAAATGTAAAAACAGCCATGAAATGTAATAATCAGTTTAAACTTATTGGAAAAGATGAATTTCTCTGTGTGAGCTGACCACAACACAGAATATGAAAACGTCAGGAGTCAGTTGTCTAAGGTAGTGCTTTCAGCACAATAACACACTCAGCTAAATATTGTGTAGTTATCGATAAAATCCCAGAAAATATTGAGCTCTTATTTTTGTCAATATTGCACACCACACCCTTAAACCCCCAAATAATTGTAAATCGCTCTGAATAAAACCATCTGCTATATTTAACCTGATGTAATTTAAGAGGGTTCAGTTTAGTGCATGCTTGGTGTAAGACAGACACAACTAATGTCATGATCAGAAAATGTCTTTCCCTCAAGATGACAAGTGAATACACAAATCTGGCTTCATGATCCTTTCAGTTTTGAGGAGAATGTGGCTGCAGACAGGCGCATGTACTCTTAGACAGATCTGCATAACCAGCTCCTGTTGTTCTCTCTCTCTTCATCGGCATCGCCACAATGGAGTGATCCACACAACCGATTTGGCTGGATCCCTATCGTTCAGTGCTGATTAGTACAATTGATGAGTTGATGTACCCCTGACATTGTGAATAAACCGATCACCTGGACTTCACTGTCACTGGCGTGCACGTGCTCACACTCTCGTGAACACTCCAAGCCCTGGACTGCAGCCAGCGCCTATTGTTTGCTGATAAGATGCTACACTGTGTGTGTGTGTCTGTGTGTGTGTCTGTGTCTGTGTCTCTCTCTCTCTGTTTGTGTGTGTGTCTGTGTGTGTGTCTGTGTGTGTGTGCGTGTGTGAGTGCGTGTGTGTGTGTGTATGTGTGTGTGAGTGCGTGTGTGTGTGTGTGTGTGTGTGTGTGTGTGAGAGAGAGAGAGTGTCAGTGTGTGTGTGAGAGAGTGTCAGTGTGTGTGTGTGTGTGTGTGTGTGTGTGTGTGTGTGTGTGTGTGTGAGAGAGTGTGTGTGTGTGTGTGTGTGTGTGTGTGTGTGAGAGAGTGTCAGTGTGTGTGGTTGTGTGGGCATGTTTATGTGGTTTATGAGGACACAAATTTGTATAATGACATGGGTATAACATAGGTATTACAAGGAGAAGGTGATTTATGAGGACATTTTCAGTGTCCCCATAATTTAAAACGCTTATAAATCATACAGAGTGAGTTTTTGAGGGAAAATAGAAATGCACCGTCTCCTGTGAGGGCTAAGTTTAGGTGTAGGGTAGGTGTGGGGCAATAGCACATACAGTTTGTACAGTATAAAACCATTACGCCTATGGAAAGTCCTCAGAAACCATAAAACCAACATGTGTGTGTGTGTGTGTGTGTGTGTGTGTGTGTGTGTGTGTGTGTGTGTGTGTGTGTATGTGTGTGAGTGTAAATTACAGCGCATGTGAAACCGCATAAAGCAAATACTCCAAAAGCGTGAAGCAGCGCATCAAAGCAGAGCAGGACCAGTCTCAAGAACGCGCGCGCTTCTGCCACGATTTATAAGCAGCGCAAGACGCTTGATCCATTCAGATGTGACACCTATATGTTATACAGTCGTGTGATATGAGAACATTAAAGCTTCTGTAGTGATGCTGGCTAAAAACAGCCACGACCCTGACAGTGAGGTAGGCCTATATAGCACCACAGTAATTTAACTTTAAGTTATTAACACAAATAGCCTGTGTGTTGGCAGAATGTATTTATAAGAAATGTTACTGTTATTACATGTTGGGTAATATTTTAATTTCATAGAAGTTTCTTCATTTTTATTTTTTTATTTTTTTATACTACAAATTGTATAGTTTATTATTAGGCTACTTATTATTTTAAAACCATATTACAATGGTAATGAGAACCATGGTTTTACTTCTTGTGACCACTATCTTACTAGTCAGATAAACTTCTTTCTTTTTAGATGTTTAGTTCTAATACATTTTAATTGAAGCTAAATGTTATTTCAACAAGGGCATGATTAAAGATAAATATAAATGATGTGCTTATTATTTACAAATAATACAATTCTTAAAGGGAGATTCACACAAAACATGAAAATTGACATAATTTACTCAACATCACGTCATTCCAAACCTGTGGAACATAATTTGATAAATTCAATTTTCAATTTTGGTCCATAGAAATCAAGGGTAATCAAAATGGTTTGGTAACCATAAAATCTTCTTGTTCAACAGAAGAAAGTCGTTTGAATGAAATGATAGCAGGATTTATTGGCAATAACTTTCCAGCAGTCTCGGTCAAAATCAATACTTTACTGTCGAGTGCTTTTCTATGTGACCAAAATGCATTATTAAGTGTGTTGCATTTGCCGTGAATTCAGTCATTTCTATCAGTATTAATTGATATCTTGTTTTATTTATTCATTTATTTACTCAGATTTAAGGCCCTAAGACCCATCAAAACATTCAAGGGGGAATTATTCGGGCTGGATGGGCTGGATTTGTCCAGGGTCAAATTTGAACCCCAGTGTCCAATGACACTGCTCTGAACCCCCTGAATGTTGTTTTACATTTTACAATTGCAACTCATAACCCCCCCCCCCCCAAAAAAAGCAACGTGATTTAAATAGATTTAAACCTCCCGCAGGTTCTGTGCACAGGGCCCAAAATTCCCAGGCCCTGCCTCCGCTACTGACAGTTTTTCTTCACATTTATTTACATTTACATTTAGTCATTTAGCAGACGCTTTTATCCAAAGCGACTTACAATTGGGGAGTACATAAAGCGATTAATCTTGAAGAGGCAAACATACAGAGGAAGTGCCAATAACACCAAGTCTCAGGCATTGTTCAAATAAGTACAAGCTAGCAAGGGAAGGAGAGAAAGATAAAGAGAAAGATGAAGATTTTGAAAAAGTGAAAGTTCAATTTTTTTTTTTTTTATTTTTTTTTTTTATGTAGTCAAGTAGAGTTGAAAGAGATGAGTTTTCAGTTGTTGCTTGAAATTGACAGGGATCCAGCGGTCCGGATGGGGGGGGAAGATCATTACACCGGCCAGGAACGGTGAAGGAGAATGTTCTGGAGAGTGATTTTGAGCCTCTCTGTGATGGTACCACGAGGCGTCGCTCACTAGCAGATCTCAGACTTCTGGAGGGGATGTAGATTCGTAATAGTGAGTGGAAGTAGGTGGGGCTTCTGGAGGGGATGTAGATTCGTAATAGTGAGTGGAAGTAAGCGGGGCTTCTGGAGGGATGTAGATTCGAATAGTGAGTGGAAGTAGGCGGGCTTCTGGAGGGGATGTAGATCTGTAATAGTGAGTGGAAGTAGGAGGGGCTTCTGGAGGGGATGTAGATCTGTAATAGTGAGTGGAAGTAGGCGGGGCTTCTGGAGGGATGTAGATTCGTAATAGTGAGTGGAAGTAGGAGGGGCTTCTGGAGGGATGTAGATTCGTAATAGTGAGTGGAAGTAGGCGGGCTTCTGGAGGATGTAGATTCGTAATAGTGAGTGGAAGTAGGCGGGGCTTCTGGAGGGGATGTAGATTCGTAATAGTGAGTGGAAGTAGGCGGGGCTTCTGGAGGGGATGTAGATTCGTAATAGTGAGTGGAAGTAGGAGGGGCTTCTGGAGGGGATGTAGATTCGTAATAGTGAGTGGAAGTAGGTGGGGCTTCTGGAGGGGATGTAGATTCGTAATAGTGAGTGGAAGTAGGCGGGCTTCTGGAGGGGATGTAGATTCGTAATAGTGAGTGGAAGTAGGCGGGCTTCTGGAGGGATGTAGATTCGTAATAGTGAGTGGAAGTAGGAGGGGCTTCTGGAGGGGATGTAGATTCGTAATAGTGAATGGAAGTAGGAGGGTGCTGAGCCTGTGGTTGTTCTACATGCAAGCATCAGTGTCTTGAACTGGATGCGAGCTGCAACTGGTAGCCAGTGCAAGGAGATAAAGAGAGGTGTAACATGGGCTCGTTGAAGACCAGTCGTGCCGCTGCATTCTGAATCATTTGTAGAGGTTTGATTGTGTTTGATGGAAGTCCAGCCAGAAGAGCATTGCAGTAGTCCAGTCTAGAAATGACAAGGGCCTGGACAAGAAGTTGTGCAGCATGCTCTGTCAGAAAGGACCTGATCTTTCTGATGTTGTGTAGTGCAAACCTGCAAGATCGAGCAGTCTTTGCAATGTGCTCTTTGAAGGTCAGCTGTTCATCGAAGATTACACCAAGATTTCTGACCGAAGCTGATGGGGTAATTGTAGAAGAACCTAACTGAATCGTGAAATCATGCTGTAGAGTTGGAGTTGCAGGGAAGACAAGAAGCTCATTCTTTGCCAGGTTGACCTGTAGATGGTTTTCTTTCATCCATGCCGAGATGTCTGCCAGTCAGCCTGAGATCCGTGCAGCTACCGTTGGATCATCTGGTCGAAATGAGAGATAGAGCTGTGTCCTCAGCATAGAAGTGGTAGGAGAAGCCATGTGCCTGTATGATGGGACCCAGTGATGTAGTGTATGTGGAGAAGAGGAGGGGTCCAAGAACCGAGCCCTGGGGAACCCCGGTGACCAATTTATGTGCTTTGGATACCTCCCCTCCCCAGGCCACCTTGAAAGACCGACCAGTGAGATAGGATTCAAACCAGCGAAGTGGAATCCCAGTGATGTCCAGTGATGAGAGGGTGGACAGGAGAATCTGATGATTGACAGTGTCAAAAGCGGCAGACAGATCCAGCAGAATGAGGACTGATGATTTGGAATTGGTTTTTGCAATTCGCAGGGCTTCAGTGACCGATAGTAGCGCAGTCTCAGTTGAATGGCCACTCTTAAAGCCTGACTGTTTAGCATCCAGTTTGTTGTTCTGTGAAAGAAACAATGAGACCTGGTTGAAGACAACTCGTTCGAGTGTTTTGGCAATGAATGGAAGGAGAGAGATAGGTCTGTAGTTTTCTAAAAGAGAAGTGTTTAATGTAGGTTTTTTGAGCAGTGGGTTACCCGAGCCTGCTTGAATGCAGTGGGGAAGATGCCTGTGAGGAGAGATGTGTTGATAATGTGTGTGAGTGCTGGTAAGAGGGAGAGATTGCTTGGAGAAGGTGTGAGGGATTGGGTCTAGAGGACATGTTGTAGGATGGCTGGAGAGGAGAAGTTTGGATACTTCTGCCTCAGTGAGGGGACAGAAGGAGAAGATGGGAGTTTGAGCAGCGGATCTAGTTGGTTGGAGGTCGTGTATGAGTGGAGGTGAGAACTGACTACTGATTGTTTTAGTTTTGTTAGTAAAAAAAGTTGCAAAGTCATCAGCTGTGATAGAAGTGGTGGGAGGTGGTGGAGGGGGACAGAGGAGAGAATTAAATGTTCTGAAGAGATCACGCATATCTGGAGCATTGTTGATCTTGTTATAGCAGAGTAGGGAACTAAACATGAGTCATTTTGGTATGAGCTTTTGTTTATTCAGTCTTTGGTTGATCAGAGGGATGTGAGTTGCAGCTTACAGTATTTTACAAGAACAGGAGGAAACGAGGGAAGGCGGGGGGCATTAGTCAGAGAGAACCATAGATTCCACAATAAATGTTTATTTTTGTCTACTCAAGACGAAATATAACCCAGGGAAGAGAGTTCATTTCTCCAATCACTTCGAACATGCACAACTCCAACACAACAAGTGAGACATTAAACTATTTATTATAATTTATTTATTAAAATTGTAGGTATAACATGTTCTGACCGGCTTTCTTGTATTATGTTGTGTAGCGTGTTTTCTGTTTTATAGCCTATAGGCTAAAAGGAATAATAACAACAATAGGCTAATAATAATCAGTGTTAAGTGATAAAGTAATTTAGCGGAATTCGGATTTTATGATTGTGTCAATGACTCATACACGAAAACCATAATTGTATATTATTACAAATAACATGATTATCCGTAAAATCAACTGATACAAATACCATCGGGGTTTTTGTAATACGTTATTATAATCCGCTTTCATTTGATTGGCGGGTGTAGTTGTGTAGTAGTACAGAGCAGGTATGTGGTTCAGGGTGCTACATGTAGATGGCGTTAGAGCTAACATAAGGAACTGTTGATGTTGTACAGGGTCTGCTGTCACGCGTGTGTTCTTCTGTCTGTCTGCTGTCTGGAAGATGATGACTTCTGTCTTGCCATGTGGGAGTACGCTTTCTCTCTCTCTCTTTATAGAACGTGGTATAACTTTATTAACACAAGTTTGTTTCCGAAAGAAGATTTAAGCTGTCGTTTCCATCTTCTCTTAAATGGTTACACAGAAGTGGACGGTGACTCTGTGGATGTTCCTCTCTCTGTTGAGGAGACCAAAGTCACCAAACCAGATCCATCCCAGAGTTCAGTGCGTCCGTGTTCACTCACTCACCGAGGATGATGAGGATGATGATGAAGAGGAGCAGCACGAAGGGCCAAGACATAAAACGATGTGCTGGAAACTCACATTATTAAAAAGATCACTTATTAAAAGAATATTTACAAAACGACTTCATTCTTTTTCAACATTTCGATGCATGCCTTTAAAGTTTCACACTTTAGTTCGGGTTTAGAGAGGGTGAAATATAACACTAATAATAAAGAGAATAGACAATAACGTAAATTATTCAATAATAATAACAACTTTGTGGCAATAAAAATATAGAGGAAAAATACCAAAATACAAAATGATGACTGTGCAGATGTGCTATTAAAAGATGACCCGTGCGTAGCAAGTAGTAGCGTCTAAACCCAGGAGAGCTTGAAATGCATCTTTTACAGCATTTAACGGTTTTCAGCTTGTGTTTCCTTTCAATAAAAGGACAGTGCATGCCATGGTGGTGCTGAGACTTTGTCCCATTACATGATTGATGCTTACGTGTATTACACATGGTGTGTCTGTGGGATTTCCCCTTGCAGACACTGCAAACAGGCCTGCGGCAGCTCTTTACGGGCCCACAGAGGGCTAGCCTAAGGGCCCCCAGCGGGCCCCCCTCACTTAGCCCAAGGTTTTTTATCCAAAGCTCATAACAGCAGAAATACTTGGAATGTTGGAAATATCTTGAATGTTGTGTTGGATAAGTTGAGAATCACTGTTTTTAACAACAATAATTGTGACTTAAATGAGGACAATATCAATCAAACCAACAAAAGATAAATAATATGTATGTGCTGTGAAAGTCTCGGTTAGCAAGTATATATATATATAATTATTTTCACATACATTTAGTAGATATTAACAATATTATATTTATATATGAATATATATACTTTACAGGATACATACTATATTGCAAAATATATTTGTCAGATTTGGTTATGTATATGTAACATACATGTTCCCGTATAAAGAAAATACATTACACACACACACACACACACACACACACACACACAGAGAGAATAGCATCACTACAACACTCGAGTCTCGACTGCTTAATACTTTAAGCAACTTCTTGGGAAAAAACAAGCCCAGATTCTCGTATAGTAAACGGACAGTCCAGTTTTACAGTTGAATACAAAACAAGCATCTTTCCATTAATCCCAAACTCTCTACTCACCAGTAATTAAAACGAAGACCGTGGGAAATAATTTCATCTTTAATAGGGATACGGCTCCGGGACAAAAATCCCAAAATAGCTTCAAAATACGTAACGCAGGGATGGAATGTAAAAAGCCTTTATCCGTGTTCCGCTCGTTATATTGTGGACGGTTGTGAACAGAAGCGATACAGCAGCAGATAGACGTCTAGACGATAGATAGACATCTGGTGGATGATGCAGTCTGCAGTCATCCACCAGATACTGAGAGTGCACGCCACAGACTCCATATTTTAACAGAGAGTGAAAGTAAAAACTGACGGAGCATATACACGTATTGTGTCCCGAACATAGCGGAAAACTGTAAAGAAAACGTGGTAAACAGGTTGCTTTTGAAAGTCAGTGATTGAAATAAAGCTGCTCTTATTTTATTTTATTGATGACTGCAGTGTTAAAATTTCAATTAGCCTATTGGCGTATAATTCATTGTATAATAGACCTTTTTTTTTTTAAATAGATTTTCCATGTGAAGTAAGCTAAAAGCCCAATCTGTTATTAGGTTGATTTAGGCTATTAGTTTAATGACTCGCTTGTTTTATTGGAGTTCTGTTCGATGGGATTCGAGAAATGAACTCCTGGACTTGGGGTTGTATTTCGTGCAGAGTCCAGAATAAGCAATATATAGATAAATCCGTTTTTAAACATGTTTGTGCATCAGTTAATCTCAATCAAACTGCAGTTGGGTTATTTTTATTAGGTTAAAAAAATACAGCTAACTAACACAAACACAATAAAAAACATGATAACATAATAAAAAACATGATTTTTTTGACAATAAGTTATCAGCCCGATCTCAATTATACTTATTTTATGAGGTGGCTAATTCGTTCGTAAGACGCAGTTCCACCGTAAATAGAAACAACCTAGATATTATTTTCATAGCTCTAATTCTCAAAACTCATTTGATACTTCCATGAATTGTAGACAAATCATGTGACATTTCCATTTAATATGACCTCCTGACACATACCCTGTCTTTATAAGCCAAGCACCAGAAGAAGATGTGGCTGATTTTCCCAGTTATTCCAATCCATCGACATTCACTAAAAAGATGAATTAAGCAACAGTTTCTGTTTGTTCTGTTATTACCACACCAAGAACCAGGAAAGATAGCTAGGAAAAATGTTTCTATATAGAATATTTAGGGGTTCATTTTATGGATTTGATTTTTGTTTCATTTAAATTTAATGTTATGACTCAAACATCTCATTTAGATAGTTTATTACTAGAAAAAAGAAAAGTCTTGTGTGATCATTTAAGACCCTTTTATTAACTTGTACAATAACAAGCAATATATAACACAGCAATTCATAGAGCAACTTTGTTTCTTAAATTGACAAAACAGTACAATACATTTTTTAATATTGTTTTATTAACACGGACACGTCTCTGCGATGAGGCGAGGGCTTGACATCTAAGACGGAGATATGAAACATCGATAGTGGAAACAGGGAGGACTTTCTCACAATTAAACCATTTCTAAACCTCAGACTCGATTGTGGTTTTTTGAGTAGGTCTGTGTTTTACCCAGTGTTGGGCACGTTACTTTAAAAATGTGGGTCTGTGTTTTACCATCACTTCCGTTTTCAATTGACAAGCTGACAGTCATAAGCCGGTCTCAGTTGTTGCTCTTCACATCAAACATGCAGAACTCCAATACAACAAGTGAGTCATTCAAATATTATATATATTTTATTTATTACAACTTATGTAAAATGTAGGTTTGTAAAAATACAAATAAAAGTAGAGTGAAGTTTAAAGTATTTGTGTACAAAATATAGGCTACATACATTCCTATATATTATGTGATGTGTCTTTATGTATTAATGTAAGCCTATTCATGCCACCAATGTCAAAGACAAATTCCCGCTCTGTGACAGGACAATTAACTTAAACTGATTTGCTTTTTGTAACTCTTCTAAATAAAACAGATTTTTTTATCTGATCTAAAATGAATCTAACACAAACATTTGACTATTCAAAATGTGTACTGTTTAATCTCGGGAAGGCTATCATTATTGAATTAATTATATTTTTTAAGTGGAAGATGAGTGAGATAACGAATGCAGAGACGAATGCAGATAAAACACGCGATTCTGTTATTCTGAATAGGATGCGGTCTCGCGCAGGAATCTGTTGTTTTGGAATGTTAGTTGTGAATGTTATTATTGACGGAACGTTCTCTTGCGGCTCGTGCACGTCTTCAAACGCGAGCGCTTCAATCTATTGCTTATTGACGTCGCGGGGATCTATTGATTCCGGTTAATACACACAAACGTGTCCCTGCTCTTGAGACACGATCACTGATGAACATCTTTGATTTTATTAAAGAAAAAAGACTGTTTAGGAGTACGAATGTTTATTGCGTATCTATCTTGTGCATCTATGTATTTATTCACAACATGAATAATGTCTGGCATTATAATATATTTTATCAAAGTAGGCTACAACATGTAAGAATAAAACTATTACGTTAAAAATGAGTTCTTTGTCGACTCACTAACACACGCGCGCACAAAATCCCCTGAACTTGACATCTTGACCTGAACTTGCCATTTTGACCTGAACTTGACATCTTGAACACCAGGTGGCGCTAATCGTCAGCGTTACTCTCCAGTCTGCTGTCTCTCTGCTGTCTGGAAGATGCTGACTGTTGTCTTTGCCTGTGAGGATAAGCTTTTAGTTTATTTTAAAGAACTTGTCATTTAATGACCAAAACATGAGTTTGGTATCATTTGTTTCTGAATGAAGATAATACAGCATGTACTTTTCAACTTGTTTTCTTAACTGAACAGCCAGTGGTTACACAGAAGTGGACGGTGACTCTGTGGATGTTCCTCTCTCTGTTGAGGAGACCAAACCAGATCCATCCCAGAGTTCAGTGCGTCCGTGTTCACTCACTCACCGAGGATGATGAGGATGATGATGAAGAGGAGCAACACGAAGAGCCAAGAGATAAAACGATGTGCTGGAAACTCACATTATTAAAAAGATCACTTATTAAAAGAATATTTACAAAACGACTTCATTCTTTTTCAACATTTCCATGCATGCCTTTAAAGTTTCACACTTTAGTTCGGGTTTAGAGAGGGTGAAATGTAACTCTATAATAAAGAGAATAGACAATAACGTAAATTATTCATAATAATAACAACTATGTGGCAATACCAAAATACAAAATGCTGACTGTGCAGATGTGCTATTGAAAGATGACCCGTATGTAGCAAGTAGTAGCGTCTAAACCCAGGAGAGCTTGAAATGCATCTTTTACAGCATTTAACGGTTTTCAGCTTGTGTTTCCTTTCAATAAAAGGACAGTGCATGCCGTGGTGGTGCTGAGACTTTGTCCCATTACATGATTGATGCTTACGTGTATTACACATGGTGTGTCTGTGGGATTTCCCCTTGCAGACACTGCAAACAGGCCTTTACGGGCCCACATAGGGCTAGCCTAAGGGCCCCCAGCGGGCCCCCCTCACTTAGCCCCAAGGTTTTTATTCAAAGCAACTTAAATGAGGACAATATCAATCAAACCAACAAAAGAGCAATAATATGAATGTGCTGTGAAAGTCTCGGTTAGCCTAGCAGGAATATATATATATATATATATAATTATATAATTATTTTCACATACATTTAGTAGATATTAACAATATTATATTTATATATGAATATATATATACTTTACAGGATATATACATAATATATTGCAAAATATATTTGTCAGATTTGGTTATGTATATGTAACATACATGTTCCCGTATAAAGAAAATACATTACACGCACACACACACACACACACACACACGCACTCTCACACGCGCACACACACGCGCGCACACACACACACACACACACACACACGCACTCTCACACGCGCACACACACACACACACACACACACACACACACACACACAGTGTAGCATCTTATCAGCAAACAATAGGCGCTGGCTGCAGTCCAGGGCTTGGAGTGTGCACGAGAGTGTGTGCACGTGCACGCCAGTGACAGTGAAGTCCAGGTGATCGGTTTATTCACAATGTCAGGGGGACATCAACTCATCAATTTTACTAATCAGCACTGAACAATAGGGATCCAGCCAAATCGGTTGTGTGGATCCCTCCATTGTGGCGATGCCGATGAAGAGAGAGAGAACAACAGGAGCTGGTTATGCAGGTCTGTCTAAGAGTACATGCGCCTGTCTGCAGCCACATTCTCCTCAAAACTGAAAGGATCATGAAGCCAGATTTGTGTATTCACTTGTCATCTTGAGGGAAAGACATTTTCTGATCATGACATTAATTGTGTCTGTCTTACACCAAGGATGCACTAAACTGAACCCTCTTAAATTACATCAGGTTAAATATAGCAGATGGTTTAATCCAGAGCGACTTACAATTATTTTGGGGTTTAAGGGTGTGGTGTGCAATATTGACAAAAATAAGAGCTCAATATTTTCTGGGATTTTATCGATAACTACACAATATTTTGCTGAGTGTGTTATTGTGCTGGTACTTAAAGCACTACCTTAGACAACTGACTCCTGACGTTTTTCATATTCTGTGTTGTGGTCAGCTCAAACTGAGAGAAATTCATCTTTTACAATAAGTTTAAACTGATTATTACATTTCATGGGCGTTTTTACATTTATAAAGCCATTTTATCTAAAAGTGTCCATTAGTTTTTAGTCAAATTCTTACATTTAATCAGTGAATTAGAATAAGACATTTGGCCTGTTACTAGGGGTGTGCGATATTAAAAAAAATGATATCTCGATATTTTGTGGATTTTTCCGATAACGATAATTAGACGATATTTTGGCGAGTGTGTTATTGTGCTGATATCTGAATACCGTGCACAGCTGCAGTTTATGATATTCTTCATATTCTGTGTGCTCAGTTCACATCAGTCATTAATTAATCAATCTTTTCATTTAAGTTTCAATTGATTTTTACCTTTAATAATGCTTTTTTTCTAAAAGTGTACATCTTTTGAGTCAAATTGTAAATTTTAATCAGTCAATTAAGATAACACACATTTAGGCAGTTATCAAACAAATGAAACCAGTATTATTAACATTAATCTCTGCAGAAGTTGCATCTGAAGGTGTTTAGATGTATTTACACTGTTTAATACAGCTCAGAGGGACATGGAGTGCTTTAACCAGTTACAAATGCATCATTTTTGACATTTTAAACATAAAACATTGAATACTGGTATTTAAAATTATTTTAAAAACGAAAATAAACTTAAATGTGAAATTAAATCGCCAGTAGGTGGCAGAAAGTCACTGGTAATAAGTGAGTCACTGCGACTGAACGAATCATTTAAACGATTGAATCATTCAGGAACGAATCACTGCGACTGAACCGAGTCATTTAGACGATTGAATCATTCAGGAACGAGTCACTGCGACTGAACTGAATCAAAGGTACCACATTTCCATGGCCATGTACTTACTCTCTATCTTTAACCGACACAATGATCGGCACTTGTGGAAATGTAAAGCTAGTATTAATGCAACAACACAGTGTTTCAGCACAAGAACCAAAGACAAGAAATACATTGTAATTAATATGTACCCTGATAATATTATATTGAAGAGTAAGTCACAGCATCTGATAGTTTGGCAAGTTTATTGGCTACATTCTCACTCTGTATCCGATTGGATTAATCTAAATGACCGATTGTCTTTCATTTTCTGGAATATTTTCATTTGTTTCTATGGCAATACTGTAGAGTTGTCTCGTGTAGAAAGCGTCTAGCTGTTGTGGTGTGACAACGGTTGTGTCTGGTGTTCATATAGTTTTATATGATTGGACTCCAATCAGAGCTAGACCAAGAGTCTGATTAAGGCTTATAGTGTTTGGAGTTATATTTAGTATGTAATGGTCAATTACAGGTTTTGTCTTATAAAAGCAATTATCTTTGTTTAAAAACAGCTGATGATCTGTATCCTGTATATGTTGTGTAGAATTAATGCAGTATTTTAAAAAGTTCAAGATTGCCAGGTCCATACTTTTCCCTTCACTAAACATTATTTGCAATGCGCCTCACATCCGGTAATAGCAGAGAGCTTTGTTACTCCTGACAAGAAACAGTCTCATCTGTCGAATGTCGTGGCCCAAAGAGCAAGAGATGGATTCCTTCATTTCAGTCAATGAGGCTCGAGAAGCAGAATTCCAGATGTCAAAATTAGACTTTATTAACCAGTAACAAAGCCGAGATACGGTCATCCTTTTATACCTGTTGCACTGCCCAAACTTGGGAGTTTTTTAATTGGCTATGCTTGTCTGGTTAGCCACCAATAATTTATTGCCACACCTGATCATCTCTAATGGCGGCTTGGTTTAATCAGTCCTTTTTTTTAATAAAAGACCTTGACAGCGGTCCCAGGAGACAAAACCTGTTTACATGTTTTTGTCATATTCTCGGACATTACCCAAAGTTCATAGGGTTATTCAAGTTCACTAATACCCTTCTAGTTCTTCTAATATATTGATCAGTTTATGGATTGCATTCTTGAACATACATCATATTGTGAGTAAAATAATACCATATTGAGTGAATAACATACTATAAAATAAAATAACACAATACGAATTGTCCATTTTCCTGCAGGACACGTGGTTTTAACGCCTCGGCTCAGAAGACAGAGCGAGTCATCGCTTGTCAAAACACTCGGTAGGACGTCAGGTATCCACGAGCTGATCATCAGTGTCTTCTGTGCACGCCTTAAAGGAGACTGCTGCACAATCACTGCAATTCATCATGCAATCTTTTTTTGAAGATGCTGGGTCTGTAAAGAAAACAACAGAACACTGATTTAGTGCGGTCCAACATGAGAAATATCCAGGACCTGAGGAAAGGAGCGTCATACCTGGAAACAGCTGGGAGTTTGTTCTGGCGTCTTCCACATCAGCTAACGGCTCACGTTCCTGAGTCAACACACGCAAAAAACTAAGTTAGACGACGCAAATCAAATAAAACGGAAAAAGGTGTTGTAGACTAAGCTAAATCATGTATACATTTAAACAGGCTCTTTCAACATTAAACAACAAAACAAGCAAATAATTGAGTAATTAACATATTCATACCACATTACTCTTAAACCGGTTTTAAAACAGGCAATCATTCTGCGTTTAACAATATACTTTGATTAACTTTCATTCACTTGCTCCATACATAAACATCATGGAGCTAGACTTCCCATTTCTCTCTGTTTTACCCTTCATCTTACCCTTCCACTTCATCTTACCCCTACCCCTTCATCTTACCCTACCGCTTCATCTTACCCTACCCTTTCATCTTACCCTACCCCTTCATCTTACCCCTACCCCTACCCTTTCATCTTACCCCTACCCTTTCATCTTACCCCTACCCCTTCATCTTACCCCTACCCCTTCATCTTACCCCTACCCCTTCATCTTACCCCTACCCTTCATCTTACCCCTACCCCTACATCTTACCCCTTCATCTTACCCCTACCCCTTCATCTTACCCGCTTCATCTTACCCCTACATCTTACCCTTCATCTTACCCCTACATCTTCTTACCCCTACCCCTACATCTTACCCCTTCCCCTTCATCTTACCCTTACCCCTACCCTACATCTTACCCCTACCCCTACATCTTACCCCTTCATCTTACCCTACATCTTACCCCTACATCTTACCGCTTCATCTTACCCCTACATCTTACCCTACATCTTACCCCTACTCCTACATCTTACCCTTCATCTTACCCCTACATCTTACCCCTACCCCTACATCATCCCTTACCCCTACCCTACCCCTACATCTTACCTTCATCTTACCCCTACATCTTACCCCTACCCCTACATCTTACCCCTACCCCTACATCTTCATCTTACCCCTACCCCTTCATCTTACCCCTACCCCTTCATCTTACCCCTACCCCTTCATCTTACCCCTACCCCTTCGTCTTACCCCTTGTCCCTGGAAACCGAGTGGTAAGCGCTAGGGGTGAAAACATCCCCCTATGAAATGAGACGCCACTTGGTTACTGTTACATCATCATACATCGTCGCTAGCTGCTGCTACGTCACCAGAGGAGACCTTCCCCTTAGTTTAGCGCGTTCACGTGAGAGTAAGGGCTAGTTCTGGTTTTGACCGAGGGGTAGGGGTAAGGGAAGGGGTAGATACCCCTCAAAACCAAGCATTTTCACGAGCTTACTTGAAACCAAGGATTACCCAGAACACACCGCGGCCAGAGAGTATTTTCATCTTAAATAAGTTTTCATTTCCTTCAATAAAAGAATAAACATAAATAATACTTGCCCTCCGGCAGAAGAAAACGAGCATCCCCAAGATGACGATGGCTGGAAGGATCAGTAACGCGTACAGCCGCTGGTGTTCAGACGAGGCGAGAGGATTTGGGGGGGAGGGGTGTAGTAGGGCTGTACTGGGGGTAAACGCTGGTTCTGTAAAACACAACAAGGGTGCACTTACATTATTGTGCTATTATATGAGCATCATAAAGTCAGTGGCATTAAATGGTCAATATTTATTGCAAATATATCGCCAAACACAAAACATATCTTGACAATCCTACTTCAGCAACTGCCACATACAAAATAATCAAGTTTTTTACTCTCGAGTCAATGTCTATGAAGGATCTGTGTGCTTGCTCAGGTTTTTACACAAATTATCCAAAAAGTTATGCAAGCAATAGTTTCTTCTTTTCCAGATCACTACATAGATTGAGAGGATTTCATGCCGTGGATCAAACAACGCGTCACATCTGATTCTGTACATCAGTAAGATCAACTAAACGCTTTCACTTATAATTCTCTTCAACAGTGGCTTTTTGAAGAATAAAAAAGCTTTTTTCTGTTTGTATTCACAGTAGGGATGTCAATTTTCTAAATTAATCGATTAATCTTTAACCTTAACTACTGCAAAATGCATCTATTGCAGTGGCGTATAGTCACGGGATGATAGGATGTGCTGCCACTCAAAACGCCAGCTTGAAAAGGGTTTTAGTCTGAATAAAAGGCTAGTGGCAGGACGGTGAAATGAATGGATGTGATTACAATCATTTGATAAAAGGAAGAGAGCACGCCGTAGTTACGCACGGGATCATTAAGGCCCGTACACACCGGGACGAGTATCGGCGTGCGTTATTCTCCAGCGTTTTTTGTGTTCACACCCAAGCTATTTCCGCTGACGACGAGCCGAGTGAACATGCAAATTCATTCCCTGACATTAGATGCGCTTAATGTAAAACAGAAATACCCCGGTACACAAGGTGGCGCTTTACGCTTCTGACACTCGCTTGTCACTCAGAAGAAGAGAGCAAGTATTTACGCGCTTGTCAAAATCATACAAAGAAAACATGGATATTTCAAGCTCCAGCGATGAAGAAATTATTGTTCTGTTGAATGAGGAAAGAGCAGTGTAGACGCTACTTGGCGATATCTTCTTCTGTTACGTATGTGTGCTCGGCAAGACTGTTTTGTGTTTGAGCGCCCCCAAGTTGTGTTTTACTGTAACTTCAGCTGCTCCAGACACGTGAGCAAAAGCGCCAATCTCATTGGTCGGATAGTTTTTGACACGGCGCGTCAAACCAAAGAAACGAACCCGAGGCGTTTTTAAAAAAATACGCTTTTACGCGTGGCGTTTTCCGCGTCGGTGTGCACACTCACATTGGCGCCCTTTGTTTAGTCACGAGGCGTTAAACGTCGGCGGTCCCGGTGTGTACGGCCCTTTATACTGTGTGTGCGGTTTCATAACCTGCCACGGAGACGCTGAATGCACCTTTTAAATGCTTTCATGGTGCTCGTTTTTTTTTAAAACATCATAACAATGTTTGCATTTGACATTATCGGGATTTAAAATAACACAAGTACGGCGCGTGGGGCTGTGACGTGCGGTCCGTGATCCGCTTCCAGAACCAAAAACACACTGTTACCCATTTGAAGCATTTTAATGTGAGTATATGATACAAGTGAGGTACAAAGCTTTGTTAATAAGATAAATAATTGGTTACATCGCGAGCATGCTTTTTGATTTGAGCGCATGCATTGTTCTGTTTTTCCGAATGGTCACGAATTTAATATTATTAATTGTTTCTTTTCCCAAATCCTCACTCTCTCACCCTCTAGATTCACAGGTTTATTTTATTGTTGTTCACTTTTAATCACTGTTTTCGCATCTCTTACTGTGGTAAACGTGTGGGGGGGAATGAAAGATTTTGTGGCCATGAATTAAGAATTCGTTACTATGACTTGTTCCCGCATTTAAGTTAAATCATGGGTTTTCTAGGGAACAAATTAATGAAACATGGACAGCTGCCACAAGTTAATATGTCGTAGGAACGAATGAATAAGTTGTAGGAAAGAATAGCCTTACATCTGTCCTGCTCGCGTCCCTGTCAAAGCCAAGTGCAACAATTATCTAATTGAACATGACAAAATTGAACAATAGTAAATTAATTTCTAGTAAGATCAAGCCGCTTCACCGTCACTCACAGCCGCACGCACCCCAAAACGAAACTGCTTAATCGACCATCGATAGCTTTTATCGATTATATCTCTTATTGACAATTAATCGATAGCAGATTAATCGCTGACATCCCTAATTCACAGTCTCTGCCGTTTTAAATCATGCTACTGTGTAATCTAAATGATTTCTTATGAAATGATACAATTATTTGAAATGTCACAAATCCTTTCGGCTCAAGTAGGAATAACATCAAGTTAATTTTTACGACTTTTTGGGCACAATCATAACAAATGATTTTTTTCTCATAATCCTGATACAGGTAAAACAGAAACATCTTGATAACATACTCACTGATAACAAGTGTAGCTTTTATCCTAGACACATGATGTTCAAAGAAGACTATTGTGTCATAGAGACCCGAGCAGTTGGCGCTGACGCGTTGAAGAGTTAAGGTTCTTTGTTTGATGTTCAGTGAGACTCCGGGTGTTTCCACGACACGACATCTCTCACCGTGGGCGCAGAACTGCACAATCACAAGTGCTTTTTCCTCATCTTCTCTTTTGAAAGTTATTCTCACTCGATTGGCTTTCTCCAGTTCAACAGAGTCCAAGGGTATGCTAAACGTTTCTCCATCAGTTGCCTCCAACCTCAGCTCAATATCACACACAGCGACTGTTTGGGACAGAAAACAAGAAGTGATTATGTTTTAGATTATTTATTTTATTTATTGCCAAACACCTTAGTTGTTTGGAATTTGCTTTGGTGAGCTCATCAACAATAATAACAAACATTAAAATACAAACATAAACAAATACATACACGGCTATATATGTCCCATCAGTTATAAGGAGTGAAATACAGATGCATAGACACCAGAGGAATTAAGAGCGTGAACAATCCTACAATAAGTGCTGTTCAGAAACCGTGTGGACTTAGTTTGAATTGCTCTAAGGCGTCTGCCTGAAGGAAGAGGCGTAAAGAGGTGTCTGGCTGGATGTAAACGATCTTTCAGGATTTTTAAGCCTTTTTTCTGCAAACGTGAGACATAAATCTCATCAATAGTGGGAAGATCATAACCAATAATTTTCGAAGCAACCCGAGTTATATTATTAATCTGACTTCTCTGCTGAGCTGTGGAGCTACCAAACCACACTATAAGTGAAAAAGTCAGCATGCTTTCAATGACAGCTCTATAAAAATTGAACATACCAACTTTAGATATGCCAAACTTTTTAAGCTGTCTTAAGAAAAAAAGCCTTTGATGAGATTTTTTGATAATGCCTCTTAGGTTGTCATCCCACTTTAACGTTGCAGAGATTGTAGTAGGGGTCGACCGATATGTGTTTTTCAGGGCCGATGCCGATACCGATTATTACAGATCAAGTAGACCGATAACCGATATTTTGAACCGATATACGTGTCTGGTGTAAAAATGAAAATTAATGCCAAAATTAATAATAACAAGAGCTCTGACAAAAAACGTTCTTTAAATGCTTTTAAACATGTCTTTAATTCTGAAAACTGTTAATAACAACAACATTTCCGGAGTTTTCATTTACAGTACAGTGCAAATGAAGGCATAAAACATTAATTTAATGTATCTTTTAATCAAATGAGAGTTAGACTTTATTTTTGGCAAACAAATGAGTTTACTATTAAAATTAAAACATGGAAGAAATAGCGTATTTTGTTATTATTCTCAACAAAAGTTGTAATAATTGTTGTAGTTGTATTACGTATACAGTAATATATTCGGCTAAACCGAACTTATATTTTGACAAGTTGCCATGAGGACCTTTTAAGTTTCTGTATCCTATGTATATATGATATGACGATCGTTTTACTCAAATGAAACGGTCAAATGCTCATCAAGTGACTCTCCGAGCAGTTCTGGGGATGTTGTTCGTGTATTTATGTCATCATTTATGCTGAAAACACCGCGAGCTTCACACGCTCTTCATGTATGTGTGCAGTAAATGAAACCGCACGCCTGTGTCATTCATTAACAGAGATGCAGAACATGCAGGATTCATATTTAAAGTGTTTTTATGCTTAATATTTATAGATACTAGTCCATAGCGCGAGTCGATTTAAGTGTACTGACCTACTTTTGATTAATTCATCCAAACTTCGACACATTCCGTGACATTCCGCGTTATACGGTAAATTCCATTATATGACTGCATTCCGCGATTCCGCCCGCATTTCCGCATCGCGGACATCATAGGTTATATTGAGGTGTTTTGCAACTTCAGCAACGTCTGCTGCTGCTTTACCTTTGAGAGACAACTGATGCGTGATCACTGACGCAGCTCCAGTTAGCAAGTGCTCTCGGTGTGAGACTGCCTTCAGTTTTCCGCGTTGATTGGTCGGACTCGTGACTCTCTACATATCAGATGAGCAGTGGGCGGAGATTGCTCTCAGAGATTGAGAGATGCCTCACTCTCACAGAGTGTTGAGCTCAGACAGGCTGCATCGAGCCAAATAGTGCATTTAAACATTACATAGTTTTACCTGTATTATTTAGTCACCAATAAATAATGTCACCTGTAAATAGTATGTTTGTTTGCATTATAAAAAAAAAAAAAAAGGAATAAAATAAAATTATCGGCAAATATGTTTTGAAAATGGCCGATATCGATAATCGGTAAAATGCTTAATATCGGCGCCGATAATCGGCCAGGCCGATAATCGGTCGACCCCTAGATTGTAGTCCCGAGAAACTTAAAACATTGAACATTTTCAATGTCCTGACCATTAATAGTCAATGGCAAAACAACATTTGTCCTCCGTCTGAAATCAAACACCATTTCCTTTGTTTTTAGGACATTCAACTTCAAATTATTAGTGCAACTCCAATCAAACAGTGTAGAAACCTCCCTTCTATAGTCCGATTCGTTATCATTTGTTATTAAACCAATCAATGTAGTGTCATCAGCAAACTTCAACATTTGCACTGAATTACAATGTGAAACACAATCATTCGTGTATACAGAGTACAATAATGGTGACAATACACATCCTTGTGGGACCCCACACTTATTGTCTTAAGACTTGAAAGTATATAATTAATTTTAACTACTTGGGTTCTGTTCTGCAAAAAATCCAAAATCCAGAAAGCAAGGGAGTGTTGAATCCCCAATTGCTTCAACTTATCAAAAAGTTTAACTGGAATAATTGTATTAAATGCCGATTTATAGTCCAAAAAAAGGACTCTGACATAAGTATTAGGGGCTTCAAGATGTTGCAAAATTGAATGGATACACAGAGCCACAGCATCATCAACCGACCTATTAGCCTTATAGGCGAATTGGTGAGAATCCAGACAGATTTTAGAAATTAGATACCTAAGCACCAATCGCTCAAAAATTTTCATAGCAACTGAGGTTAGGGCCACTGGTCTGTAATCATCTAAGCAACTAATATTAGATTTTTTCGGCACTGGAATTATAACAGCTGCTTTAAAACATGCTGGGACTCTGCATACTCTTAATGACCAGTTAAATATGTCAGTGAGTAATGGGGCAAGGACAAACGCACACCACTTCAATGTTGCAGATGATATGGAGTCAGGGCCTGCTGCCTTTCTGCTGTTCTGCCTCTGCAGCAGATTCCTGACTTCATATTCCTCTATTTTAAAAGAAGGACTCATAGTACAGGGCCAGGAGGGCATCATCAGCTGACCAGCCTGTCCCTCCACTGTGTTTTCAAAGCGACTATAGAACGCATTAACTTCATCAGGCAATGTAATATCATCAGAGATAACTTGAGATTTTATCTTATAGCCTGTGATCTGCTCTAAACTTTTCCATACACCATAAGTGTCATTGATCTTCAACTTATTTTCTAACGTACACTTATAATTTCCTTTTGCCTTTTTAACAGCTTTTACAAAGTCGCCTTTAATGATTTTATAAAGCTCTTTATCCCCACTCTTAAATGCCTTGTGCTTCTCCCTCCATAATATTTGAATTTCCTTATTAAACCATGGCTTATTATTGTTATATATAGTCACAGCCTTAGAAGGTACACACACTGTCTCACAAAAACGTATATATGAGGTTACCACCTCAGTGTACTCATTCAAATCAACACATGACTCTTTAAAAACAGACCAATCAGTAACCTCTAAACAATCCCTTAGCATGTCTATTTCCTCCACAGACCATTCCTTGACCACTCTCTTAACTGGTATAATACGTTTAGATTTACATCGATAAACAGGAATAAGAAAAATCAAATTATGGTCTGATTGCCCCAATGGAGCACAAGACACAGAGTGAAAAGCATTAGGAAACACACAATAACATTGGTCCAAGATCTTATCCAACCTAGTCATCACTTTGATCTGCTGTTTGAATCTGGGCATGATCTTCCTCATATCAACATGATTGAAGTCCCCAAGAAACAAAATTGTTGAATCTGGATATGAGTTTTCCAACTGCATTATATGGGCAGCCAACTGCTGAGCTGCCTCATTAGCTGCTGCTTGAGGTGGAATATACACAGCAACCAAGATAACAGAAGTAAAGTCTCTAGGCAGATGAAAAGGTCTGCACTTAATGGTTAACAGTTCCATGTTGGTAGAACATACCGTTGAAATTACCTTTGTATCCGTGCAGCACCGCTGATTTACATAAAAACACACGCCTCCTCCTTTACTCTTCAATGAACTTGAAGTACGATCCGCTCGAAATAAATAGAATCCCCGCTGATGTAATGCGGAATCCGGGACACTCTCATTCAACCAGGTCTCGGTGAAGCATAACACGGAACAATTAGCCATGTCTCTCCTGTTGCTTAGCAAAAGAGACAGTTCATCCTGTTTGTTAGTAAGCGAGCGGACGTTAGAGAGTAAAATACTCGGCAACGGTGTCCGATGTTTCCGTTTCCTAAACCGTACCAAAGCGCCGGCTCTTCTGCCTCTTTTCCTCCCACGTGAAGCTCTGAAACATCTAGCATCTGCGCTAACAACACGCGCACGCTAGAGGTCTGCTACCCGAGCGCTCGGGTTTGTAGCTAAATCAAAACTGTAAGCAGAGGCTTCGCTGCTTTCATAGACACACGCACTATGGCAAGCCGTTTTAGCCTAAAATATACTAAGTGTTACTCGTCGTAATTGCATTTTTACTAGTAACAATTAAATTAGAGAGCTCTACAATTCAATTATTACTAGTAACAATTACAATTAGAGAGCTCTCTAAATCAATATTTACTAGTAACAATTACAATTAGAGAGCTCTCTAACCGAATTAGAGAGCTCTGCAATTGCATTCTTACTAGTAACAATTTAATTAGAGAGCTCTACAATTCAATTCTTACTAGTAACAATGCCAATTAGAGAGCTCTCTAATTCAATTGTTACTAGTAAAAATGCAATTGCAGAGCTCTCTAATTCAGTTAGAGAGCTCTCTAATACAATTGTTACTAGTAAGAACTGAATTAGAGAGCTCTACAATTCTGATTCTTACTAGTAATAATTACAATTAGAGAGCTCTTTAATGCAATTCTTACTAGTAACAATTAGATTAGAGAGCTCTCTAACTGAATTAGAGAGCTCTGCAATTGCATTCTTACTAGTAACAATTGAATTAGAGAGCTCTCTAATTGGCATTGTTACTAGTAAGAATTGAATTGTAGAGCTCTCTAATTCAGTTCTCACTAGCAAAAATGTAATTACAGAGCTCTCTAATTCAATTCTTACTAGTAAGAAATCCAGTTACAGAGCTCCACAATTGCATTCTTACTAGTAAAAACCTGTATTAATTAGATGCAAACGGATATTCGATTACACCCATTGCCTTACCAAATCCCGCCTGTGGTGATATACTTCAAAATAAAAGCCCCATGAATTAATAGCATTTTCATTGTGTCAGAATGACCTTTAAAGTGAGATGACAGCTTGGATATGTTTTGTTTAAAAAAAATATTTAATCATTAAATTAATTTACATCTTTATGGTCTGCTTACAAGTGAAGACACACATGTTTCTTTAAAAAATGCTAGTCTTTGTCAAAATGTCTGGTAATAATGACATCATCTCATTTTGGTGTTTATTATGCACTGTAACATGCAGGAAGAATTAACATCTATTGGCTAATTGGCCAGTGGTCACTCCTGTCAAAATGAGTTTTAGAATTTCTTGCTTTCTTTCTTTCTTTTATTTATTTATTTATTTGGTCATACAGTTATGATATTAATCAAGTAGCTGCAGTGCCGCGATCGTTCGCTCCGAGTCTATTTTTGCTGCGCTGCTTACGCTCAATTAAAGTGACAGGACATTATTTATGATCGACACTCAAAAAAAACATATTTAAAGTTTGTAAATGGGATGTAATGTATTTTAAACAGTTACCATGAAGTTCAACAATTTCGTAGCAAGTTGTAATATATTTTGTGTAGTTTATAGGCCTATATGTTGGCATAGAAGCAGATGTCATGCTGACAACAGGCATCATCAACAAACGCGTGACAGCGCCGGTGTAGCCAGACGGGGTCTTCAGAGTACACCTGGAAGATGACCTAATGGACGACACGTCTCATTGTAGAAGTGGAAAAACAAAAAGTTATTTATGACCCAAAAAATGTAATGTATAAGGACTTACAAGCCAAAGAATAGGCATGGGATGCAGTGGATTGGTCATTTGATAATACACGAAGTGACAAGCGAATAAATACATATTCAAATACGTCACATAAATATTACACATGTAGCCAAAATAAGTCTATGATGTGGGCGACTTGTTTGAATGTGTGTTTTTCGTGTGTTTGCTAATATCCCTATTACAACGCTTACATTTTACGTGTTAATAAAGACATTTACGATGCATGTTGAAGATGTTAGCTTGAGATTGCTTGTAAATCTGCTGTTTGTTTATCAGATATTGCTTCATTATTAAAGAAGCGTTCGTCAGCAGGCATTATGAAGAGGTTTGCTAATAAATGTTGAATAAAGATGCAAAATATGTCAATATTGTAGATGTAATCTTTTGACCAAAAGTTCAAAGGCATGTCATTCTCCTATAATTAATGTTTTTGTTTTGTCATTTTATGCGTTGGCAGATGGTACGTCATTTTAATGTTTTTTTTGTATTTAAAGACAAAAAGTACAATCTGTCCAATCAGTAGGCTACAACTTTTACAATCTGTAAATAACAATCAATACAAACAAACATAAAGAACAGCAGCTTACAGTATATATGTGCAAAAGAAACTTCTGGTTACAAGTACAAACCTTTAAAATATTGACCATATTCAATATAAACACAATGTATAAAATAACTATAACATTTCTGCTATGGTCAGTTATTGTTTTGTGCTGTTCCCTTGCCTGGGGGCACCCAAAATCTACGTCATATCCTTCTTCGTAATCTCCGTAGTAACAAATACAGCGCAATTGCCTTTCTTCTATCTACAATACGTACTGCACATAAACACAGATGCACATGTACAGTGTAAATAAAACAAATACAGTAATATAAACTATTCTAATAATAAATCAAGACCAATTGTATTTAAAATTAGATTCGAATTTACCCATTCTGTACAGAAGACGCTGTTCAGCCGCGCGCTGCAAACGCTACAGGTGTGAAAGGGCAATGGGCGCGCTCCTGCTCTGCACGCACCGCTTCTGCGCGCTCACGCGCTGCTCACGCTTGCAGTGTGAACGGGCGTGAAACCGCGTGAAACCGGCGTGAGAGTGGCTCGACGGTGTTTAGAGTCCCGCAGCAGCGAGTGCCGTCAGCGCAGCTGAAGAGTTCTGCTTTCAAATACACGCAATAAAGCCGTAGGGCATTTTTAGCATTTTAAGTAAGCATTTAAAGGCCAAGTTTTGTAGCATTTTAAAATGCTGGTTTACTGTAGCCTACTAAGTGATGATAAAAGACAAACGTCACGAGGCCAGAATATTAACGCAATAATGTTTTCCTCCCTTTCGAAAATGGCAATAAACAGACATAATAACAGTTAAATAAACAGTTTATAGACTAAATTAAGACAGACAGTTAAAGTTCATATTTTGGGTTAGTCAGTTTTTGCCTTATTAGTAAGCTGTGTACAGAATGTAATCTTTAATACTGTATCGGTGCATAAAGGGAAAAGCGCTGCGTTGTTTTGTTTTGGGTTTATGTGAATCTGCACATAGTATGCTTTATAATTTTGTCTAATCACTATTGGTACCTTAAGCAACATTTGTATTAAGCCTTATATCCCTGTTCAAGTTCGCTAATTCACAAGCCGAGTGAGAATCATACTGCAAAAATAATGTTAATTATTAAACCAAACAAAATCAAAACTTTCAAAACATGCAGCAATACGATTATTTTATTAAGTGACAGATGGTGGGTTTAACCAGTGACATTATTAATAGATTTACTCTCGGTATCTTCTTCTCATCTCCTCGACCTGCTTCCCTTGGGGTTTTTCCAGAGAAAGGGAGAAAAAAATACTGCACTGTCCAGGTTTCTCTGGAAGTACTGGAGTTACTTTTGCAATTTTCGTATGCGGCATGAAAGACATAATATGGTGACATTTTCCACAATCACGACAGAACATTAAATACTGCCCTGAATTCAATAGTGGAGAGGTGTCGCGATTTTCCCAGTAAGGCGAAAAAAACCAAAACAGCTTCCCAGAACTCAACACGTGAGGTCAGCTTCACATTCTCAGCCAGATGAATATGCATGAGGCTAATTATCATAATGAGGTCGCTTTAAATAGAGAGCTCTACAATGCAATTCTTACTAGTAAGAATCGCTATTGTAGAGCTCTACAATTACATTTTTACTAGTAACAATTTAATTAGAGAGCTCTACAATTCAATTCTTACTAGTAACAATGCCAATTAGAGAGCTCTCTAATACAATTCTTACTAGTAACAATTCGATTAGAGAGCTCTGTAACTGAATTAGAGAGCTCTGCAATTGCATTTTTACTAGTAACAATTCAATTAGAGAGCTCTACAATTCAATTCTTACTAGTAATAATTACAATTAGAGAGCTCTTTAATGCAATTCTTACTAGTAACAATTGTATTAGAGAGCTCTCTAACTGAATTAGAGAGCTCTGCAATTGCATTCTTACTAGTAACAATTCAATTAGAGAGCTCTACAATTAAATTCTTACTAGTGACAATGCCAATTAGAGAGCTCTTCAATGCAATTCTTACGAGTAAAAACTTAATTAGAGAGCTCTTTAATTCAATTAGAGAGCTCTCTAATTCAGTTTTTACTAGTAAGAATTCCAATTAGAGAGCTCTCTAATTCAGTTGTTACTAGTAAGAATTCCATTTAGAGAGCTCTCTAATTCAGTTGTTACTAGTAAGAATTCCATTTAGAGAGCTCTCTAATTCAGTTGTTACTAGTAAGAATTCCATTTAGAGAGCTCTCTAATTCAGTTGTTACTAGTAAGAACTGAATTAGAGAGCTCTTTAATTCAATTACAGAGCTCTGCAATTAAACATATCTCTAATGTGTATTTTTACTAGTAAAATTGTAATTATAGAGCTCTATAATTGCATTTGTACTTGTAATAATTAAATTAGAGAGCTCTCTAATCGAATTGTTACTAGTAAAATTGAATTAGAGAGCTCTCTAATTATAAT
Source organism: Gymnocypris eckloni scoliostomus (assembly GCA_027564155.1). NCBI lineage: Eukaryota > Metazoa > Chordata > Actinopteri > Cypriniformes > Cyprinidae > Gymnocypris > Gymnocypris eckloni. The sequence continues at coordinate 45,201,026 of CM050412.1, forward strand.
TGTTACTAGTAAGAATATGATTAGAGAGCTCTAATTGGGATTGTTACTAGTAAAACTGAATTAGAGAGCTCTTTAATTAGAATACTTACTAGTAAATATGTATTTAGAGAGCTCTCTAATTGGGATTGTTACTAGTAAGAATTCAATTGTAGAGCTCTCTAATTGGAATTCTTACTAGTAAAAATTCAGTTGTAGAGCTCTGTAATGAAAAATGAATGGAAGTCAATGGAGACATATGACTAGTAAAAATTCATTTGTAGAGCTCTCTAACTGGAATTGTTACTAGTAAGAATTGAATTAGAGAGCTCTGTAATTGGCATTGTTACTAGTAAGAATTTAATTGTAGAGCTCTCTAATTATAATTGTTACTAGTAAGAATATGATTAGAGAGCTCTCGAATTGGCATTGTTACTAGTAAGAATTGAATTGTAGAGCTCTCTAATTGTAATTGTAACTAGTAAATATTGATTTAGAGAGCTCTCTAATTGCAATTGTTACTAGTAATAATTGAATTGTAGAGCTCTCTAATTGAATTGTTACTAGTAAAAATGCAATTACGACGAGTAACACTTAGTATATTTTAGGCTAAAACGGCTTGCCATACACGCACACATTATTGCACACAGATATCAGAGATCGTGCAGCGCACAAACTTTTATTAGTAAAATAGCTTCGACAGGCTACTGACTCGCAAGTCACAACATTATATTTATCTGCAATGAGGCGGCAAAATCGCTGTTTTTGTAAGTAACTAAGACTCGTTGCTTGTAGTGAGACGCGCACAGAAGCAGGTTCCCATGCACGCGCAACGTTCATCCCTCTCTCTCTCTCGCTACTTCAAGTAAATAATGAATTCATTTAAATAAATACAATCTTATGTCTGATTTAAAGTCAAGTCAAGTCGAGCTTTATTGTCATTCCGCTACATGTGTGGACATACAGTGGGACGAGATGTCGTGCCTACGGCCACGGTCTACATAAAGTAGGCCGAATGCTTACGAGCTTTAACTGACAAAAAATGACCATAATTTTCACGGTGTATGAATTATGGTCATGTCCATTCAAACATTCATAACCTCGGCAGAATGTATTCGACCGCTGCACCTGATGTTCACAAACTTTCATAACTGGTTAAGTTAAGTCTTTGTGGAAACGGCCGAGCCAGCGTCCGAATAGCATCTGCATGGACACCTTTAAGCAACTTCTTGAAAAAGAGCCCAAAATATTGTATAGTAAACGGACAGTCCAGTTTTACAGTTGAATACAAAACAAGCATCTTTCCATAAACCCCAAACTCTCTACTCACCTGAAATGAATACACAGACTGTGTAAAATAATTTCATCTTTAAAACGACTCCGGACAAACTCCCAGATTAGCTTCAAAATACGTAACGCAACGCTTTAATGTAAAAAGCCCTTAACCGTATTCAGCTATCGTGGTCTTGATTCCTCAACTTCACCACGATTGTGGCTAGAACGCATACAGCTACACGGAGGCTAGTATAAAAGGAAACCAACCGAATGTATGTTAATTCCTTGATTATGCAGAATGTACACTAACTGCCATAATTCATATATTATATCCTGTCTACAGTTAGAATGTCCAATTTTCGTTCTTTATAGAGCTGCTAAAGCGTCCGAGCATATGACTACCGTGTCTAGCTATCCTTCTCCACCCACTGTAGAGCCCAGACTCCACCCGCCCCCAAACACCGCACAAATCAGCATTCAGCACTATGATCACATGACCAATGAAAGAGACATGACCAATGCAATCTTTAGAATCATCTGCAGGGGGCAGCGTTCCTGGCTGCCAGAAGCAATACTTACTTTTAGATCGTCACAAGAAGCATTACCACCACCTACCATATCTATAACCTAACTCTTACAGCAATCAAATTAAAAAGCTGTCCTCAAACAGTCCAAATCTAAGAATTGCATCTTATTATGTAACCTGTCTAATGCAAAACGGTAAAAAGTGCTTAGTACAGCTGTGGATCAGCTTTACCTATACCCAAAATATACTTACAAATACACTACACTTATTATCACATACAAACAAAACACTATCCCCCATGTACTCGTGACGTATGTTCGAAAGAAGGCGGAGCCTGCTGCAGTCCCTCACACTCGTGTCCTGAAGGGAAATGCCCAACGTTCAGAAATACGTATTTGCTCACATCGGCTTTTGTAATAGAGCAATGCATATGTTAATATATATATGCGAAAATACTTTTACTACTGTAGCAGGCAGTCATGTTTGTGATATTCCGTGGGGCTGTTTCATAACTAACCAAACTGATACTCAGAAAAATTATTTACTTAATTTACACTGTCGATGTAAGCTTGTATAACGATACTATATTGTATACTGTTTCTTAAACATGCGATTGACAATGTACAGTAGGCCTATACTTATTTACATCATATTTTACTATTAATCTAGATCATATTTCTATTATCGGTGTAAAAATGTATATACTAAAGTTGTTCAGATTCAGTACTCTCATATGGTGAAATTCTTAACTTACTTTACTTGCTGCGATAGCGAAGGATACCATCGTGAAGTAAACGACGGTTGAACAGACGGAAACATGGCTGTAGTGCGACGAGTTACAAAGACAGTGTGTGAAGACAGAGTGACGTATGACATCAAAGTACCGCGAGATCTCCAGAGAGCAGACGACTCTGTATGCTTTCGAATTGCTCTCGCGATACTTCAACGATCGGTCTCCTCTCCGCAGCGCCGCTAAGCGCAAGAAAAAATGATTTGCAGCATTTTGCTGTTACTCGTAAGTGTAATTCATGTTTTGTGAAACTGCAACTTCATGCTGACACAAAATAAATATTATCTGCATTCTTATGACTACCATTTTTCCGCGCTTACACTTTTGGCACGTTTTTTTCGCCAAATAACGGTCAAAAGCACTGCAAGCCTGTGAACAGTGGTTTGCAAGCGAAAACAGCAGTTTAAAGAACTGCAAAACGGATTGACCGCGTAGAACCAATCTGTATGTGTAAAAAAAAACAGACTGTCACATGTCTAAATGACTTGTTGTGTATGTAGGGTAAAAAGGTTTCCGAAATAATCTGATATGTACAGCTCCGTCTTTCTTTTATCTGCGCTTGCAGTTTTGGCACGATTCTCTCACTAACTGAGATTTGCAAGCGAGAGGAGGGCGGGTCCACCTTCTTGTAGCCAATCAAATGAGGCTCTCGCTGACTCTCCATTTACTCTTATCTGATTGGTTCAAATAAACATCCGACGCCAATACATGTATCTTCATTTAGTTCGGGGACGTTCTTGCTGCCGGAATGATACTTGTATCGTACACATGCAGTAAAAAACAAAAAACTTAATTAAAACATTATATTTTATAAGTCGTGTTCCTTTAGGCTAGACTCCCATGAGTTCAAACTGAATTACGAACTGGTGTTAACGTTATTTGGTTTGGTTTTGCAAATTGAAATTGTATAATCTGCTTAAATGTTAAACTTTATAATTATTTTATTAATCACATTGATTCAACCATAAGAGAGTTAGGAAAACAGTTCACATTTTATTTGCCCATGTTTGCCAGAAACGGTTCTTTAGCTCCCTCAGTGCCTGCAAACATCTTCATTTTGTGATTCTTGTCAAGATTAAGTGTTTGTTAGTGCTTTGTTTCTTATGTTAATGTGTTACTTTTCATTAAACTCCTACTTTTGGCTTCAGTAATCTCCATGTCTGTTTCCTCCACACCCTTATATATATATATAAATGTATATATCTACACAGTATAAGCATGCATGCATATAAGTGTGTGCGTGTTAATACAAAAAATATACGAATATGAATAAAATGAACGTGAATAATAATTCCTTCATCAGGAAACATGCATCCATACAGTGAGACTACCAAACATATCATTTTTTATAAAATCTCCTGGCCAGGGAAGAAAAGACTACTTTTATAGAGATAACCCTCGCTTTTCACTGCTGGTTATATTCTCAGTGAACAGGTTATGTATGAATACCTTTGTCTGTTTTAACAACTAAAATGATAAACATATACAGTGACACAGAAAACATACACAAAATGGAACCAGGTAAATTAAAGATGGCCCTGTCTAGGGAAATTACGTCACGTGCACGCGCGTCACACCTGGGTAAAAACCGCTGTCTTGAGTATGACAATCTGAGTAACACCACAAGACCTGTATCACAACACATCCTTTACCCAGATCTCCTGCGGTCACCACAGACCTCATACATGCTTTAAGACCCGTTCACACCAAGAACGATAAAGATATTAATATTAAAGAGCAGCAGAGTCAACACTACAGATAAAACGCTAAAGGTACAGAGAAACGATATCGTTGGAATCACTTTCAGAAGGATTTGTTTCCAGCTGATGAACGATACAAACTTTGCCAACATGCGCTTAGAATAAACAGACTATCGTCCGCTGGTGTGGACGCTGATATCATTATCTTTATAGATGTGAACAGGGCTTTACACAGACAGATATTCTGCTCTGACAATAAAGAAACACACACCACACGTTACACAGATAGCGGGGTCCAGCTCCACACTTC
>CM050412.1:45205702-45208202 GCA_027564155.1 Gymnocypris eckloni scoliostomus
CGGTGTCAGATTATTAGTTTATTTATGTATTTCTATTATTTCCAGAAGTCCAGAAATGTTATGTTTTCAGGCACTGTGTCAGATTATTTGTTTATTTATGTATTTCTATTATTTCCAGAAGTCCAGAAATGTTATGTTTTCAGGCACTGTGTCAGATTATTTGTTTATTTATGTATTTCTATTATTTCCAGAAGTCCAGAAATGTTATGTTTTCAGGCACTGTTCCAGATTATTAGTTTATTTATGTATTTCTATTCGATCGATAGTGATGGTTGTGATTGTTCAGATTAGTCTGATAGTGACGGCCCTGAGTGTATCAGCTGCATTTACTCAAGCTGATAGAATACACTGAGCTGTTTGATAATACAGATGTGATTGTTTCTGTGTTCAGGACTCTGTCAGCGGGGCTCTCCTGAGCTCGTGATGATGGGGAAGTATTTCTTCAGTGAGACGGACATCAAGAGCGCGTGGGATCAGGTGTTGACGGCCTTCTGGCAGAGATACCCCAACCCATACAGGTACCTAAACCACACTTGGGTTAAATCAATAGCTCACCCAGACATGACGTTTTTCTGTAAATGTGCTCACCTTCAGGCCATCCCAGATTAGGATGAGTTTGTTTCTTCATCAGGTTTGGAGAAATGTGTCACTGCATCACTTGCTCGCCAATGGATGTGAATGGGTGCCGTCAGAATGAGAGTCTGATAAAAACATCACAAGTAATACACAGTCCATCAGTTAACATCTGGAGAAGAAAAAAGATAAAAACCAATCCATTAATAAGATGTTTTTAACTAAAATATGAGTTCATAATCCATAATAACGCTTCCTCCAGTGATAAAGTGCATCTCCTGTCTCCATCTCTCACATCAAAATCCAGCCACATATTTGTTTAGAGTTGTTTTGTCTCGTAAACGCTGCAGATTTCTCTCCTGATTCAGACCAGAACACTTTTCACTGGAGGAAGAGTTATTATGGACTCATTTTAGTTAAAAACATCTTAATCTGGATTTGTTTCAGCTTTTGTCTTCTCCAGATGTTAACTGATGGACTGTGGATTATTGTGATGTTTTCATCAGACTCTCATTCTGACGGCACCCATTCACATCCATTGCTGAGACACTGATGCAGTGACACATTTCTACAAATCTGATGAAGAAAGAAACTTATCTACATCATGGGCTTTTTAAATGTATTGTAGTTTTGCAAATACTGCAAGATGCACTCACAAAACACATTTTAATCGTTTAGGTAGAAATTCTGACGGCACCCATTCACAGTTTATGCAATGACACATTTCTGAAAATCGATATAATCAACCTATCTTAATGAGTGTCTTCTCTGTTGTTTCACTCACTATATGACGTGTTTCTCTCAGCACTCATGTTCTGACGGAGGACGTACTTTCCCGCGAGGTGACGCCGGATAACCTCCTCCTGTCCCGGCGGCTCCTGACGAAGACCAATCGTTTCCCTCGCTGGGCGGAGCGCGTCTTCCCGGGGAATCTGACGCGTTCGGTTTACATCATCGAGGATTCTGTGGTGGACCTCGGAAACAGGAGCTTCACGACGCTGACCTGGAACGTAAATCACGCTAAGCTAATGGTAAACAACGACAACACACACATACAAAGCATGCACACTCTGCTGATACTGTAACGCTGATGAGTATGTGTGAAGCTATTGCACGATTGTCACAACAAAAATGCAGTGCATGTTCAAACATTTAGGTGAGCAAATATATATTTGTGAAACATTTCTAAAAATCTCCTCTCAAATGAAAAATCCCCCTCTCAAATGAAAAATCTCCCCTCTCAAATGAAAAATCCCCTCAAATGAAAAATCCCCCCCTCTCAAATGAAAAATCCTCCCCCTCTCAAATGAAAATCTCTCAAATGAAAAATCCTCTCAAATGAAAAAATCCCCTCACAAGAGTCACCTAAGAAGGGAATTAATTTTCAAAAATGAAATTCGGTCTAATGTCTAATATCTTGATTAGAACATCACTATAATAAAAGAAGGCTTTAATCTGTGATCGGAGCACCCCTAATTATTTCAGTACTTTAAATTAAACTAAATAAAGATGAGAAATGTTACCCTGGCAAGTAGCTGAACCAAAATATGTTAAAAAAACGGATTTTATGTTAAATTTTTTTCAGTTAACATTTAAGTATCTTAAATATTTTATGGTTTTAGTTTACTATAATAACCCTACACAAACTAAACCGAGTTATTCCTGTGTGTTTGTAAAAAAACACCTAAAACAGAAATACAGATACTTTTGTTTAAATGTGATCCTGGAGCACAAAACCAGTCATGAGGGTCAATTTTGAGAACTTGAGATTTGTGCATCATCTGAAAGCTGAATAAATAATATTTCCATTGATGTATGGTTTGTTATGATCTGACAATATTTGTAAATCTGGAATCTGAAGGAAGAAAAAAATCTAAATATTGAGAAAATCATCTTTAAAGTTGTTCAAATGAATTCTTAGCAATGC
>CM050412.1:45213202-45230702 GCA_027564155.1 Gymnocypris eckloni scoliostomus
ACACACACACACACACACACACACACACCACACCACACACACACACACACACACACACACACACACACACACACACACACACACAACACACAACACACACACACACACACACACACACACACACACACACACACACACACACACACACACACACACACACACACACACACACACAACACACACATGACCCTGGAGCACAAAACTCTTAAGTGTCAACAATATTTCCATTGATGTATGGTTTGTTATGATCGGACAATATTTGAAAATCTGGAATCTGAGGGTGCAAAAAAATCTAAATATTGAGAAAATCATCTTTAAAGTTGTTCAAATGAAGTTCTGAGCAATGCATATTACTAATCAAATATTAAGTTTTGATATATTTTCGGTAAGACATTTACTAAATATCTTCATGGAACATGATTTTAATATCTAATGATTTTTGGCATAAAATAAAAATCATTAAATTTGACCCATACAATGTATTGTCTATTTCTACAAATATAGCTGTGCTGCTTATGACTGCTTTTATGCTCCGGGTGTATATATATATATATATAATGAAGTCCAAAGCAAAATACTTTAAGCTCAAGCTGATGATCTTCTTTTAACTTTTTCACTCAAAATATTAATCCGGTCATATTATACGTAATGAAATTACAAATATTTTCACCAGTGGTCTCAGACTTTTGGACCGGACTTTATTAGAATTATAATCATAAAATACATTGCTGCATAATTCATAACTTTATCCAAACAGTTATGAGTTCATATCAAATAACTGACTGGATTTCCGGATGTGTAAAGCGATCAATCTCTTGCAGCTGTACCTCTTATCTGTGTTAATTAGTTTATAGTCTAATAATATAATATCACCATATCATTTTCAGATTGTTTTAATTTATTAAACTATGTTGTTGTCATATTTCTATTCATGGTGTTTTAATTGCATTCCTTCACAGATGCTTTAGTATGAAATGTAAGGTATTAGAATAAATAATATTATTGTGAAAATGAATATTTCACTGTTCTGTAGTTGTATTAATTGAGCTTTTGCTTGAACAGACGAGACATTGAATCTTTAAATAAAGAAACAAACGATGAAACTCTTGTAGTTTGAGTAATTATTTCATTTCAAGCAGACCGTTTTAATGATATTGTGTGAACACAGAATCTAAAATCTTCTTCATTTGTACATTTAGATTATTAAAAAAGCATTTTTTTACTACATTATTTTTTTTTCCAAGAAGCTGAAACCAGAACTTACTGATTAATAAAATAAAATGTATCTGTCTACTTCAAAATATCACATTTAATTCAGTTACTTGCCAACTCTGTAAATGTTAGTGAAATTTCTAGATCAAAATAGTTTCTACAACATTTGTTTTTCAGTGTATAATGAATATAACTTAAGACATATTTAAGCAATTAAACAGATACATAATGCAGCTTTATAAAGAGCCTCCAAAGTAAGAAAACAATGTGTATTATTGTATTTGAGAAATAAACTGAATCGTCCAATCATCTTCAAAATACAAAACTCTTAGAAAACAGAAATGTAGCATTTATTCTAACAATGTCATAATTTTTTACAAAATGCAAATCAATGAAACGAAATGGGCTCTGGAGCGGACTCAGCGGGCTACCGGAAGGGAGTGGGCTCTGGTTTCAGCGGGCTACTGGAAGGGAGTGGGCTCTGAAGCGGTTTCAGCGGGCTACCGGACGGGAGTGGGCTCTGGAGCGGTTTCAGCAGGCTACCGGAAGGGAGTGGGCTCTGGAGCGGACTCAGCGGGCTACCGGAAGGGAGTGGGCTCTGGAGCGGACTCAGCGGGCTACCGGACGGGAGTGGGCTCTGGAGCGGTTTCAGCAGGCTACCGGAAGGGAGTGGGCTCTGGAGCGGACTCAGCGGGCTACGGAAGGAGTGGGCTCTGGAGCGGACTCAGCGGGCTACCGGACGGGAGCGGGCTCTGGAGCGGTTTCAGCAGGCTACGGAAGGAGTGGGCTCTGGAGCGGTTTCAGCGGGCTACCGGAAGGGAGTGGGCTCTGGAGCGGCGGTTTCAGCAGGCTACCGGAAGGAGTGGGCTCTGGGCGGTTTCAGCGGGCTACCGGAAGGAGCGGGCTCTGGAGCGGTTTCAGCAGGCTACCGGAAGGGAGTGGGCTCTGGAGCGGTTTCAGCAGGCTACCGAAAGGGAGTGGGCTCTGGAGCGGTTTCAGTGGGCTACCGGAAGGGAGTGGGCTCTGGAGCGGTTTCAGCGGGCTACAGGAAGGGAGTGGGCTCTGGAGCGGTTTCAGCGGGCTACCGGACGGGAGTGGGCTCTGGAGCGGTTTCAGCAGGCTACCGGACGGGAGTGGGCTCTGGAGCGGTTTCAGCGGGCTACTGGAAGGGAGTGGGCTCTGAGCGGTTTCAGCGGGCTACCGGAAGTGGGCTCTGGAGCGGTTTCAGCAGGCTACCGGAAGGAGTGGGCTCTGGGAGCGGACTCAGCGGGCTACCGGATGGGAGCGGGCTCTGGCGGTTTCAGCAGGCTACCGGAAGGAGTGGGCTCTGGAGCGGACTCAGCGGGCTACCGGAAGGGAGGGGCTCTGGAGGCGGACTCAGCGGGCTACGGAAGGAGTGGGCTCTGGAGCGGACTCAGCGGGCTACCGGAAGGGAGCGGGCTCTGAGCGGTTTCAGCAGGCTACCGGAAGGGAGTGGGCTCTGGAGCGGTTTCAGCGGGCTACCGGAAGGGAGTGGGCTCTGGAGCGGTTTCAGCAGGCTACCGGACGGGAGTGGGCTCTGGGGCGGTTTCAGCGGGCTACCGGAAGGAGCGGGCTCTGAGCGGTTTCAGCAGGCTACGGAAGGGAGTGGGCTCTGGGCGGTTTCAGCAGGCTACCGGAAGGAGTGGGCTCTGGAGGCGGTTTCAGTGGGCTACGGAAGGAGTGGGCTCTGGAGCGGACTCAGCGGGCTACCGGACGGGAGTGGGCTCTGGAGCGGTTTCAGCAGGCTACCGGAAGGGAGTGGGCTCTGGAGCGGTTTCAGCGGGCTACCGGAAGGGAGTGGGCTCTGGAGCGGACTCAGCGGGCTACCGGACGGGAGTGGGCTCTGGAGCGGTTTCAGCAGGCTACCGGAAGGGAGTGGGCTCTGGAGCGGACTCAGCGGGCTACCGGAAGGGAGCGGGCTCTGGGGCGGTTTCAGCGGGCTACCGGAAAGGAGTGGGCTCTGGAGCGTTTCAGCGGGCCACCGGACGGAGCGGGCTCTGGAGCGGTTTCAGCGGGCTACCGGACGGGAGCGGGCTCTGGAGCGGTTTCAGCAGGCTACCGGAAGGGAGTGTGCTCTGGAGCGGTTTCAGCAGGCTACCGGAAGGGAGCGGGCTCTGGAGCGGCTTCAGCGGGCTACCGGAAGGGAGCGGGCTCTGGAGCGGTTTCAGCGGGCTACCGGAAGGGAGCGGGCTCTGGAGCGGCTTCAGCGGGCTACCGGAAGGGAGCGGGCTCTGGAGCGGTTTCAGCGGGCTACCGGAAGGGAGTGGGCTCTGGAGCGGTTTCAGCGGGCTACCGGAAGGGAGTGGGCTCTGGAGCGGTTTCAGCAGGCTACCGGACGGGAGCGGGCTCTGGGCGGTTTCAGCTGGAGCGGACTCAGCGGGCTACTGGAAGGAGTGGGCTCTGGAGCGGACTCAGCGGGCTACCGGACGGGAGCGAGCTCTGGGGCGGTTTCAGCGGGCTACCGGAAGGAGTGGGCTCTGGAGCGGACTCAGCGGGCTACCGGAAGGAGTGGGCTCTGGAGCGGTTTCAGCAGGCTACCGGACGGGAGCGGGCTCTGGGGCGGTTTCAGCAGGCTACCGGAAGGGAGCGGGCTCTGGAGCGGACTCAGCGGGCTACCGGAAGGGAGTGGGCTCTGGGGTGGTTTCAGCGGGCTACCGGACGGGAGCGGGCTCTGGAGCGGTTTCAGCGGGCTACCGGAAGGGAGCGGGCTCTGGAGCGGACTCAGCGGGCTACCGGAAGGGAGTGGGCTCTGGAGCGGACTCAGCGGGCTCCACGACGGGAGCGGGCTCTGGAGCGGACTCCCAGACTGGAGCGGCCAGAGTAGAGTTAGTGGTCCTCTTCCTTCTCAATCTTCGCTTCTCAGTTGGGGTCAGAGGGCCAGGGCTGGTGGGAAAATCCCTGAGGATGGGTTCTGAATGATCTGGTGTTGTCCACTGACTCCGATGATGGAGATACCTAACAAAACCCCAAAAGCCCAGGATCCTGAGTCCCTCCTACACCCACTGGGACAGAGGATCATCCAGGCACACATTAGTCCTTGAGCACCAATTTATAATCCAGCCCTACCGCTAAAGTCCAGAATGTCTGGGCAAAACCTCCTGCCTCCGTCACCTGCTGGCACAGAGCCCTCAACATCTGATGTCAAGCCATCTGCTTCTTTAGAGTGGCTGGAGGACAACTCTTAAAGTCCTTTTCAGAAAGCCGGTAGCCACTCACTAGCTGCTGGATCGGCGATGGCTGCAGTATTCTGTCACGGATCACTCGAAGGACATTGAAGATCCAAGTGCAGCTTTATTCTTTCAAAAATAAGGATCCAAAAAAACAGGACAAAGGGCAAAAACACAAGAATAGTCCACACGGAAATCCACAAAGAAAACACCAGCAAAAACAGAGAAACACTGCAGCAACAAGGGCTCACAGAACAAAGGGTATATATATATATATATATATATATATGGTAACTAACGAGAGTAATGACATGAAGCTTGAGGCAATGAGACCTGATAGAAGAGCAAGGGGTGATGGGTAATTAAGTCCACAAGCATGGAAATGATTATGGAGTGCCCTCTGGTGGCTGTCATAGGCACTCTAGCAGAAGGCTGTGACAACTATAGGTAAACCATGGTAAAAACTAATTCAACATTTTGCTGCACCAAACATAGTTTAACCATGGTATTTGAAGTAAAACTGTGGTGCTACTGGTAAAAAAAAAATGGTTAGCTTACTATAACCTTTACTATAGTAAAACTATTGTTAATTTTCGCAAGGGTTTGTTTATAATAATAATAATATGAAATACATGTTTTAATAGATTATGACATTTACATCACAAAATATCAGGGAGTGACATTATTTGATGTGAAGGAGCCCCAAAAGAACTGGGTTGCGGCAGGCGGGACGAGACTAATGACCGGACATTGAAGAGTAGTTTAGTTTATCTGGAGTGCATATAAATATGAATATTAAGCTTGATATGTTTCATACGTTGTATATCTGTAACTGCTGTTAAAATACATTTAAAGAAAACAAGAACTACTATTAATAACAACAATAATAGCTAAAACACAACAGAATTGCTTAAACTTTAACTAAAAAAATACATAATTAAAACATTCAAAATATGAATAAAAACTATATTAGTATCTTAATCATGCTAAAATAACACTGAATAAACATTACTAAAATATATCTTCACAATGCATGAATGCAATTTTACATGTTCATGAAGACACAATTTAGTAATTACCCAGTAACGGTAAGATTTTTAGAAAATATCATTCATTTATTGTACAGCAAAAGTAGGAGTGAAATAACAGAAACACAATATATTTGCGTATGGCATGTCTCCGAATCACAGCAATTATAATGATACATATTAATATAACGTTATAGCTATGTTATGGATACGTTTCATAAACGCCCGATGCTTCCAGCCGCTGTTGATCTGCGGTCTCACCTTCTTCATCTGTTGCTAGGAGAAGCGCTCGTCTGCTCTGATTGGTCCGCATCCGTCCCCCTCCAGCCAATCAGCGTCAGATGCGATAAACGCTCCCGCATCCTGTCTGCATCCTCGCTCCGTCTGTTGTAGAAACGAGATTGATGTATTTGAGTATTACACAAAGGTACGCGGCGAATCTTGTATCGCGCGGTTCGTTTAGTCGGTGAAACATCACGACGCGTTCGGCCGCCTGACGTTCGTGATGCGGCGGCTGCAGCTGGTGTAAATGGCGGACGCAGAGACACAGTCGGTGCAGGATCCGAAGAAATGAGCGAATCAGAACACAGCGACTTCATTACAGACAATAACTCGGTCGGTGCTTTGATATCATCCATTATTACTGCGCGTGCATCCAGCATCACTGAACTAGAATGCATAGCCTATACTAATCTAATGCATTGGGCCTGTTTGATCGTCTTCATGTGCAAACAGAACATGTGTTGCTTTAATGTTCAAAGTTTGAGTGCATGCATTGGTTTAACATATATATGGTCCAATAACAGCTTTCATGTGTTACACATATAACTCGCATGCATGTTTTAAAATGCTATTTGCGTTTCTAAGACCAGAGCTGAGGATAAAGGAGGTTAATATCATCTATGCCTGATTATTATTATCTTTATTCTGGTTTGTAGATGATCCTGACAGCATACATGGACACCTGTGTCCTTCACCAGGTAAAGGAACTAACAACACGTGTGTTAGATATTGACATGTTTATGTTTTTATTACAAGTCCTGTCATTATGTGTCAATAGCTATAATTTAGTTTTGCAGGACTATTTTCTTTGACCCTTGCAATTAAGCATTTTTGTCACTGTACCGTGTTATTTTAGTATCACTAGTTTTGTTTTTATTCATATTTTATCTTTATATTTTCTGTTTTCATGTCAGTTTTAGTTCAGGTTGTAGTAACACTTTACAATAATAAGTTAACATTAGTTATGCATGAGCTAACAACACTAACAATAAGTGAGACATTTGTTATTGATTAATCTTTAACGTCAGTTAATACAAATATAACTGTTCTTTGTACATTGCACAATTTTGATTTTAATAATGCATTAGTGAATGTTTAAATTAATATGCTTTAGAAGCATTTTTCACTGTTAGTTTATGTTAACGTTGAAGTTGTATGCAGTTAATGTTAACAAATGTAATCTTATTTAATGTATTACCATGTAATTGTGTTTTTGCCATTATTTTATGTTTACAGTATTTTTTATTCTAGTTATTTTATATCAGTTTATCCTATGAAAATTATACATATGAGACAAGTTGCCTTGATGAAAAAAAGTTCAGTTAACGTTATGGTTTTATTTTAGTTTCCTATAACGACTGTGTTACACTATTATTTGTAACTGAAATCATGATAAAATTATCCAGAATATTTAATATGTCTAATATAATAATATATAATATCATATAATATTTGGCTCTTGGAGAACAATGTTTACAACCCATTTTACCTCTGCAATATTATTATTATTAAGTAAAGCAGTATATTAAAGTCCCAATAAAATCAATTTTGTTTAGTTTTTTGGCTTTTAGCATGAATATGTTAGCCTTAAAGGGTAACTAAACCCTAAAACAACTTTTATTGAGTTAATGATCTGTAAGACTGTGTCTTTATTAGTGCTGTGCATTGATTAAAGTACATGTTTTGACATTTGGTGATAAGCAGAGGCGATGCTAGCGGTATTTAATTATAGTATTATATTATATTCATACACGGTCTTTCTGGAGACACACATTTAGAGGGATTATATGTTTTGTTAGCATGATCTGTGGCAGACTTTTCTTCGTGTCAGGGCAACAATTCAATAAAAAAGAAGGCTTATATTGTAATATTGTCTTTTGCTCTATTTCACTAACAACAATGTTCACAAGCAAAGCCCAGGGCTCCAGACTGACACCAATGTTTTCTGCCGGTTCAAGTACATTGTGTTTGTCTGCTGTCTGCATATGAGGAACATCGAAAGACAAACGAAACAAAAGCGTAATAAAATCCCACGACTCGTTTGATCTGCGCAGCGTGGACTGTTTATCAGCTCCGCATTTATCTATCGTTTAATATTTCTATATTCCACTTTTTATATTTAAAACATAAATCTCAAAACATAATTTTTGCAATAAGGTATGTGCGGTCTAAATGCATTTACAAGTGCTGAAAAATAAGCCCTGAATGTTGAATCATACATATAATTTATATTATACTTTACATTTTAATTATATGGCTTTTAGCTAAAGTATAATTTAAACATATATAGCCGATATTTTAAGTGTATCCCATGTATTCTGACACATATTTGAATGTCTTTGGGCTTATCCGCTCACCCTAGAATCGCCCCTGGTTATAAGTGTTTTAATTCTACAATATAAGGTGTAAAAAGCCCTGCCCTCTTCAGGTTGAACAGTGGCTACTGCTGGTGTATTTTCCTATTGGACGTTGCATCCCCTTGTGACGTATGATGACCTTTACTAACCTCCTCTCCGTCTCCGCTGGACTCCGCCCACTTTTTCAGCATTTTTCAACTATTGCCAGTGGGTGGAGTTAGGCTTTGACCAGGGGTTTAGTTACCCTTTAAGATTATCTATACGCTAGTGTGCTCCAAAACAATGACAACATTCGTATTAGCACTCAAAATGTACAGGCTCTCACTTCTGCCGAAATGGATCAATTATTTTGATGACATCACCCTGCGCTTCAGCTTCTCATCGTACTTTCTGTCCAATCAAATGCTCTCTAGAATATGAAGTCCCGCCCCCTGCATCATAAAAGACGGCTGAAATTGGTCACTTGTTCACAGAATTAGTATTTTCTGTATGGTGAATGGCACGTAGTGCACTGTATAGGGGATAGGGAATGTTTCCAACAGTGTAAATATGCTTTCCATTGGTATGAAAGAAGTGTGGTTTCATGCTAACCGCCACAGCGTGCACACAGGTCCACAGACACGATACACGGTGCAGATCATATGAGTCAATCGGTGCAGACAACAAAACATATCAGACCCAGTTGAATTCTACACAGTATGCTATATTTGATAGCAATATGGATGATGTTGCGGCTGTCAAATCTGGCTTTACCGAGCTCTGGCTCAAACTGTGATATAAACAAAACTCTATTGGCCATTTTAAAAAGGGGGCGGGACATATCAAGCAGCCCCGCCCCCTTTTAAAATAGCCAATAGAGTTTTGTTTATATCACTGTCTTCCTGTTTCAGTTGAAATGACATCAACACACAGAATAACGCAGCATGTTTCAAAGCACTTCAGCTGACCTATAAATGTGAACCTATAAATCTTATCTGAAAAGGAAATTAATTTCAGAGACGAAAGACGTGTTTCATGAAAACTTTACTGTACTGATGACGAATCATTGGCTGCGTTTACACTTGGCATTAACATGCGATCGTCACAGCCATTTATGATTAGAACAAGAACATGTGTTAAAGATTTTTGAAAATGATATTTCATGCAGTGTGTAACAGCTCTAAGTAAATGAAAACATCCTGCAAAGTGTTAAATCTGAAAGTGTATAAAGTAACTGTCTCTCAAAAGAAAGAGTCGACTCTGAATCATTGAATTTAGTCGTTTTTAAAACCAATCCCAAGCCGTTTTGTGTTGATGTCAGAATAAAACATTAGCATATTTCCCGCCCATTTGTTGGTCTTTTAGCGTTGGTCTGAATGAAAATGCAAATTCATTCTTTGCCACTAGATGGCGCTTTTAGAGCAGTTTTCCCGGTAACGCTATACACAAAGCATCACAAACACTGCTTTATCAGGCGTTACATCAGATGAGAATGAGACCAATCGTCACACGAATCGTTTGGGAGTCGTTGAGCACGTATGGAAAAACATATTCATATTATAAGGCTATGTTCACACTTGACGTCTTTATTGAAGCTGCCGGCGTCTGTTTTACATTATAATGCTACGGAGTAAACTGTCTTTTCAAAAAAGTCCAGAACGCTTTTTAAAACGCCTCCGCCGGCGTCCTTTTCTGCCGCTTAGAGCGTCTTTTCAAGTAGAAATAAGTTTGACTTTTGTGAAAAAAAACGCCCTACGTCAAGCGCCTTTTGACTGCTGACCAATGACAAGCGAGTGGCGAGTCTTTTCCATAACAAGTAAAAGATAGCCGGTAGACAGATCGCGCTAGTTTCGGTTCGTATGAAACCGTGCAGATCCTGGACTCACTTGTTGGAAACACCACACAGTCTCCTTCGCCGTATAATATCACGATACCACAAACGTCGTTATGAACCGACATAACTTACCCTCCCCGTTAACTTCAAAAGCAGACATTTCTGCTGCACACCGCGCTAGGCTACCGTTACAGCTGCTGTTATAGCAACAAAAGACTATTTGTAACCAAAACACCAGCTTTTTATTTTACTAAAAAAGCTATTTCTTCTAGTCAAAAAAGACACCAAGTGTGAACACGCCCTTAGACAATGAATGTGTTTTTCACCTTGCATGCATGTCAATCTTTCATTACCCATAATAGTGGCACTTTAAAGTGCGCAATCGTGTGTCCCCGAACTCATTCAAAATGGCGCTCTCTTCTGATCTGCCCTTGAAAGACTCACGCGTGGCGTGGCCATAGCAGCAGTTCTGGAGGAAGAGGAGCAGCGAGTGTTTCGGTGGCGCCACGCCCTGCTGCAGGGCATGGAGTACCACAGTTCAGGGACGCTACCTCTCCTGGGCCGACCGCGCTACTGTCCCGGCACCAACAGCGCCAGCGGCTACCTCTGCCAGACCGGCCACTGCTGCCAGGAGACGGGCTGCTGCACCTACTACTATGAGCTGTGGTGTGAGTCCAGCCGTTTACACATATAACTATTACTTATAATACTCCTTCAAAATGTCATTTACTCACCCTCGTTCCATCCAAACCTGTTTGACTTACTTTGTTCTTTCAAACCTTCCATCTTTAGGTGATAAGTTCCTTTAGGGCAGCGGTTCTCAATTCCAGTCCTCGCGCCCCCCCGCTCTGCATATTTCGTATGTTACTCTTATCGCTTCAGATGTTTGTTCTATTGGAACGTAAGTGCCCTCCAGTGGACATCACAGGATATTCCTCCATGATTCCAGTTCGGAAGCGACGATATATTCCATTCAAAGTGCATTGAAGTGTGCGAGACGTGAATTAAAATTGTATATATTTACAGAGGTATATGATGTCACACTCGTCCGTGCGTGAAGACGTTGCGCAGCGCAAATCCATGAATGAATGTTCCCAAATAAAGTAAACTTCAGCGGATTTCCCTGCTCAGGGAGTAGGGAGCAATGGACCCTGTGTAGGGAGCAATGGGCCCTGTGTAGGGAGCAATGGACCCTGTGTAGGGAGCAATGGACCCTGTGTAGGGAGCAATGGACCCTGTGTAGGGAGCAATGGACCCTGTGTAGAGAGCAATGGACAGTGTGTAGGGAGCAATGGACACTGTGTAGGGAGCAATGGACCCTGTGTAGGGAGCAATGGACACTGTGTAGGGGAGCAATGGACACAGTGTAGGGAGCAATGGACCCTGTGTAGGGAGCAATGGACCCTGTGTAGGGAGCAATGGACCCTGTGTAGGGAGCAATGGACCCTGTGTAGGAGCAATGGACCCTGTGCAGGGAGCAATGGACCCTGTGTAGGGAGCAAAGGACCCTGTGTAGGGAGCAATGGACCCTGTGTAGGGAGCATGTCAATCGGAACACAGTTCATGCATGGAGGGCACTTCTAACAAGCTGATTATCTGAATCAGGTGTGTTAACAAAGAGAGACATGCAGACTATGCAGAGCGGGGGGGCGCGCGAGGACTGGAATTGAGAACCTCTGCTTTAGCACAAGGCAAAAATTCTTACTAATAGATACAATCATACTTAAATTAAACCTAAATAATATTAAACTATACAGTAAATCAAGACAATTGCTTTGTATTACAATTTTTCTCAAATGTTATGTGGATATATGCAAATTATGCTTTATCTAATTTAATATGCACTAGTTTGTATTCTGTAATAAATCTGAATAATGTATAAAGACTTGTTTGAAGTTTTTGTTTAATTTAGTTGACATATTAGAGTTAAAGGTTTTTATAGAAGGGATTTTGTGTCACTCCATAAATCAAATAATTCTGTCATCAGACAGAAAAATACATTTTTCACCATGTTTTTAGGAATAATATATCATATAAACCAATGTGAATGATATATTAACACACCCCTCATTAAAAACCTTTCTGTAGGAATAATACTGTACAATTTTGAGTATTTTAATGATGCTGAAGTGGAGAAAAAACTATTTTTGAGAAAATCCTGCTCAATGATATGTGCTATAATTGAAATCTACACAAATACATAAAGTGCAATAATAAAGTCAGATAACTGGTATATGCACAAACCCCAATATAGACAATATAGAGAGGAATAAAACTAAGTTTTGATGATTGTAGTGGAGAAAACACTCTTTATAGAAATGCATTCGAATTAGAATCTACAGATGCAAATAGATAAAGTGCAATAAAATAAACACTTAAATATGTGTATTTAGGATGTTTTATTTACTAAGAAAGAAGCCATGTTATAGAAGCAAAATAGCCCAAAATCTTACTTTTTTATGTGAATGCATCTGCTTTTGTAGACCCGCCTCCTCACCTGTCAATCACCTGTCAATCACCTGTCAATCACCCATTGTGCTCAACTGTTGGTTTAAGAGAAAGCATTTGATTAACTCAACTTCATTTATAAAGCACTTTCAAAGGTAGAACAAAGAGCTGTATTAAGAAAAGAAAACACTGAAAACAATAATTTCCAAAATTAGAAACTTACTTATGCTATTTGAATAAGTAAAGCTAAAAAATACAGTCTCTGATACGTGCACATCATATATTCAGTTTGTGTGTGTTAACGATATGCAATGACAAAAATCATGCAAACCACATGTTAATTAAATTTTAAATATCTTCACTAAATGAATGGTTATAGCAGGTCTGTCCAAACTCGGTCCTGGAGTGCCGGTGTCCTGCAGAGTTTAGCTCCAACCCTAATTAAACACACCTGAAGCAGCTAATCAAGCTCTCACCTGGCATACTAGAAGCTTCCATGCAGGTGTGTCGAGGCAAGCTGGAGCTAAACTCTGCAGGACACCACCGGACCTCCAGGACCGAGCTTGGACAGCCCTGGGTTATAGCGTCTGGCGTGTGTTTCAGGGTTTTGGCTGCTGTGGAGCGTCCTCATCCTCTTCAGCTGCTGCTGCGCGTATCGTCACCGGCAGGCCAAGCAGCGTGTCCAGCAGCAGCAGAGACAGAGGGAGATCAACCTCATGGCTTATCACGGAGCCTGCAGTTACCCGTCCTCCATGTTTGATCTCAGTAAGAACCCCTTGTCTCACTCTCACACAGTGTTCATTTTGGCAGGCTTTTTTGAGTTAGGGTGAATCCCATTTCTCTGTCTTACCCCTAGCCCTTGTCCCTCGAAACCGAGTGGTAAGCGCTAGGAGTGAAAACACACCCCTATGAAACGAGACACCTCTTGGTTACTGTTACGTCATCATACATCGTTGCTAGCTGCTGCTACGTCACCAGAGGAGACAAGTGTTGATCACAAACTCTCCGTCTAAAAGTGTGTTTGTCGAGGGTTTTAGTGATGTTTTCTCTGTTCAGAGAAACGTGGGACTGTTGTGCAAATCAGCAATGTAACGTTAGCGTGGAAAATAGCGATTTTTAAAAACGTTTCAATTAAGAGCTTTGTTGCAAATATATATGTAAGTTACAGGACCGTGTAGAACACTAAACAAGACTGTCGTCATTTTAAATCAATTATTTAAGCTGAAAATACTCTCTGGATGATCTGGATCAGTGTGTTCTGGGTACCGCTTGGTTTCAAGTAAGCTCGCGGAAATGCTTGGTTTTAAGGGGTATCTACCCAGTCCCCTTACCCCTACCCCTCAGTCAAAACCAGAACTAGCCCTTACTTTCACGTGAACGCGCTAAACTAATGGGAAGGGGTAAGACAGAGAATTGGGATTCACCCTTAGTCCTAAGCCTGGAATACACTATGCGATTTTTGCCCTGATTCCCCCCCGATTGTACAGTCTGAACAAGTTGAAGCTAGTTGAGGAAAGTCAGAGCCAGTCTGCAGATTACAGCTGACAGATTCTACAGAAAATCTCGTAGTGTATTATGCTCACAGACTCCGATTTTTTTGCTTCAGACTTTGATTCTACCCAGTCGGAGGAGATCAAACATTTTCAGCCAATTTTAGAACACATATGTTTTCATTTGTCACACGTCTGCTAGCAACAAGGCGCACGCTTCTGCGTGAGTTCATTGTGATCGGAACAACTTTAAAGTCTGGTAGTGTGTGATCTTCAGACACGTAGTGTATGATGCCCAGTATTCCTTTGTCACTATTTATAAAGTCGGTAAGTGTATGATGCCTAGTGTTTTACAAATCTGTTCATATTTGAAAAGTCGTGTAGTGTATTCCAGCCTTTAGTCTTTATCTTGAGACGAAAATGCTTAATAGTCTTAGTCATGTTTTAGTCATTTGAGTCTTTCATAGTTTTAGGGTGAATCACATTTCTCTGTCTTACCCCTTCCCCTTAGTTATGCGCGTTCACGTGAGAGTAAGGGCTAGTTCTGGTTTTGACCGAGGGGTAGGGGTAAGGGGAAGGGGTAGATACCCCTTAAAACCAAGCATGTTCACGAGCTTACTTGAAACCAAGGGTACCCAGAACACACTGATCCAGATCATCCAGAGAGTATTTTCAGCTTAAATAATTTATTTAAAATGACGACAGTCTTGTTTTGTGCTCTGCACAGTCCTGTAACTTACATGTATTTTTGCAACCATGTTCTTAATTGAAACGTTTTCAAAAATCGCTATTTTTCCACGCTAACGTTACATTGCTGATTTGCACAGCAGTCCGCGTTTCTCTGACTGAGAAAACATCACTAAAACCACGCCACACACTTCGGAGAGTTTGTGATCAAACACACAGGAGAGTTTGTGATCAAACACACACTTTTAGACGGAGAGTTTGTGATCAACACTTGTCGTCTCTGGTGGTCATTTCATAGGGGGTCTAGTTTTAGTCGATGCATTTTAGTCAACTTTTAGTCAAACTGCAGTTACCAACATAGCAGAGAAATGCTAATTAAATCAGACAATTCAATTAGTGCCTTGCACACCGCTAACTCTAGAATCCCCAATTTAGTGTCTAAATGAAAACAAACACCGATTTACAAATAACCTTGAGTTCTCATTGGCAGGTTTCCTCGCCTCACTCAAACTGCCGTCCTATGAGGAAGTAGCAGCCCAACCCAGCACCCCGCCCCCTCCCTACAGCTCCGTTGCCTACCCACGAGGCTCCGCCCACCCCGGCCCGAGTCACATGCTGTCATCGCAGAGCTCTGACAACTACACCAGCTGCTCCTGTGACTCCTGCTGTCCGTCATCACCCTGTAGCTCCTCCCCTTCTTCGGCCCAACTCACAGACGAAACTGATACTAGCCACGCCTCCACACCCTCCCTCTGTGAGCCTGGCCACACCCACTCAGCAGTCATGCACACTGAATGCGTTCCCATACTGCCAGTCAATGAAGGCGGCCAGTTGCCAACACGAAGCACAGCCGAGGTCGTGGAGGCGGAGCTCGCCCCTCCAAGCTCCGCCCCTCTGGATTCCAATGGGAACAACAAACCAGCGAAGAACATCACTAGTAGCACAGATAACGTTACTGAAACTGTAGACGCATCCCAAACTATGAGTACTAACAATATCTGCGATGCAAACAACGCTAATAACATTAACAGTCCAAATTCAAAGAATATCACCAGCCTTTGTTATCCGACTCCACCAGCCTCCTCATCGTCTCTCCAGCTCTTCTCCATGTCTGACCCGCTTGGGGTTCATCCCGAGCAGAATAACGTAGCTCCGAGGGAGGAGCCTGCACAGGCTCCGCCCCCTCAGTCTCCGCCTAGAACCGCTCTCTTTTCTCCCGGCATTGAACCGGAGCGCCGCGATTCCGCCGTGAGCGATCTGGACGTGGACCAAACGCACTTCCAGCAGCGACGGCTGACTGGCGACTCCGGCATCGAGGTCTGCCGCTGCCACGTAGAACGTGAAGAGGAGGATGACGATGAAGAAGAGGAGGAAGAATTAGAAGGACACTTACAGGCAGAGTCGGCCAATGAAACGGGAGACGCTCTTCATGATAGTCCGGACTGTTCCGCCAGAGCCAGACCAGATGGGGGCGGGAAAGAGGCGTGGCCTGTTTCATCAGTGGCTCCGCCCACTGACACAGTCGTCATCACAATGGAAACTGACTGAGTGTGACGTTAAGCGTATGCAGGTCTTATTCTGAGTGAAACCATGTACAGGCTGACGTCAGAAGACACACTTGAATCTGCGAACTCATCTTTGGCTCTAAGGGTCAAAAACTACCAAAAGTTTGGAAATATTAAGATTTTTTTATGTTTTTGAAAAAAGTATCTTCTGCTCACCAAGGCTGCATTTAATTGATAAAAACAGTACAAATTTGAAATATTATTATAATTTAAAACTGCTGTTTTCTATGTGAATATGTGTTAAAGTGTAATTTATTTCTGTGTATTTTCAGCATCATTACTCCAGTCTTCAGTGTCACATGATCTTCAGAAATCATAATAATATACTCAAGAAACATTTCTGATTATTATCAATGTTAAAAACTGTTTCTTTTTTGAGAAAACTGATACATTACTATTCAAAAGTTTGAGTTAAATAATTATGGGGAAAAAATTAATGAATGCGCTTTTATTGGCCAAGGCCCGCCCATTTTACCATTTGACTGACATGTCAAATAACCAATCAGTTTGTTTCATTTCGGCACAATAACAGACCGGTGTGTAAAACTCTCGGACGTGTTTTAAAGATTCTGTGCCATGAGCTTTAAATATTTCACATACTTATGAAATTCCAGCGTTTAGTTGACCCTGATAAGCGTTCGCCGTCACATTTGTAAACACGACAGCTTTCTTCCTTCTCGAGGGGGGGGGTTTGGCATCACGGCATCTTTGTTTCCAGGCAGAACGTTAACGAACACGACACACACGTCTCCCAGAAATCCTGTATAATTCAACCAATCCGACGACGACTTCGACACTCCTGAAGTGTTTCCACTTTTGTGTGCCGTATGCATTCGGCCAGCGGTCCGTGGGCTTCACGTCTGAGGCTGAGACTAGCTTTTATTCATCAAGGACGTGTTTAATTAACTAAAAGTGCAATTAAAGACTTTTATAATGTTAAAAAAGATATCTATATGAAGTAAATGCTGTTCTTTTGAACTTTCTATTAATCCTGACAAATAAAATGCATCACAGTTTCCACAAAAATATTACTGTTTTCAACATTGATAATAATCAGAAATGTTTCTTGAGCAGTATATTATTATGATTTCTGAAGATCATGTGACACTGAAGACTGGAGTAATGATGCTGAAAATACACAGAAATAATTACAGTTTAACACATCTGTTTTACATTAGAATAATATTTCACAATTTTACTGTATTTGTGATCTAATAAATGCAGCCTCTGTGAGACTCGTTCAGATACTCTTTTGGCTGGTAGTGTGTATTTGACCAAGCCTGTGATGACCTTTGATTTGACCCCTCATGAGGAGGGAAAAAATAGAAAGATTTTTTTTTATTTCCATTTTATATAATTTTTTCTTTTTTAAAATTTTTGCTTTGAAATGTAGAAGAATTTGATGCAAAAAAAAAATAATCAAAATTTGA
>CM050412.1:45235702-45243202 GCA_027564155.1 Gymnocypris eckloni scoliostomus
TCTGTCTCTGTCTCTGTCTCTGTCTGTGTCTGTGTGTGTGTGTGTGTGTGTGTGTGTGTGTGTGTGTGTGTGCGGGCATCTCAGTAGTTTTGCAGTGAAATTATTTCTTGTGCTAGAATCTGATATTCTAATTACGGGTTCTCTTCGTCACCATGGTAACCTGCCGGTTTCACTCCAGTATTGCCATGGTTACCTGGTGTCCTGCATAGCAACGTGCGGGATGAGGATGGGGCTGACGGGACGGATCCGCATCACCTCACAGAGAACAGCGTCCAGGAGCGGCAGACGAGAGCGATCGCTCAGAGACGGAGCACGAGCCTGACCCACACACTCATCCAGCTCTGAGTGAACACGCTCCTGCACCTGCAGACACACACAGACAGACAGTCACAGTCCCAGACACAGACACAGACAAGAGACACACACACACACAGAAACACAGACACACACACACACACATGTTGGTTTTATGGTTTACGGGACTTTCCATAGGCGTAATGGTTTTATACTGTACAAGCTGTATGTGCTATTGCCCTACACCTACACCTAAACTTAGCCCTCACAGGAGACGGTACATTTCTATTTTCCTTCAAAAACTCTCTGTATGATTTATAAGCATTTTAAATTATGGGGACACTGAAAATGTCCTCATAAATCACCTTCTCCTTGTAATACCTATGTCATACCCATGTCATTATACAAATTTGTGTCCTCATAAACCACATAAACATGCCCACACACACACACACACACACACACACACACACAGAGACAGACACAGACAGACACACACACACACACACACACACACACACACACACACACACAGACAAAAACACACACACACACACACACACACACACACACACACACACACAGATACACACACAGACACACACACAGACACACACACACACACACACACACACACACACACACACAGACACACACACTAAATGAAAATGCTAAATAATGTCTTGATTTATATGAAAAACTATGTAAAACTAAGAAATGATGTATAGCTTTTATACAGTATACAAAATACAATATTTTGCTAATATTTGATGATATTCTGTATAGTTTACATTGAAATTTACAAAATGTAAAATGTGTCACCAGAGCTTACATATAGGTGCAAAGAAGAGCAAAGTTTCAATATATATAACATTTATTATATATATATATATATATATATATATATTACAATAATATTAAAATTAATATTATATACAATATTTTCAAAATACATATAATATTATTAAGGCAGATATAATCTTATAAATATTTATTTATTTAGATTCTTGAAGTTCCAAAATGTATATATAATATTTTTTAATTAACTATATTTATAAGCATATATAGCTCTGGTGACAAATTTTACATTTTGAAAATGTATATGTAAATTATATAGAATATAATTTAATATTTGATATAGCTATATATATATATATACATATATACAATCAGTGTAACTCACTTCACCTGTCAGTGGTCACAATATTATGCCTAATTGGTGTGCGTGTGTATATATATCACGTAAAATATCTATCATTATGTCTAAGATCAATTGTCATTATTGTAATATAAATGTGATAGTAGCAGTGCGTAGCGGTGTGCACCTGTGGGTGGTGCAGGAGGAAGGCTATGGTCCACAGCAGTGTGGTGGAGGTCGTCTCCACACCGGCTCCAAACGCCTCCGCCGCTGTCATCAGCACATGATCCTCCGTGATGTCATCCTCCTCACCTGACCCCTTCATCTGACCAATCAGAAGAGCGTCCAGCAGGTCTCGAGGCTCTCCGGGTGTGAGGGTCAGCTGTGAGGTCAAAGGTCATAAAGACAACACAAGCATCTGTAAGTTTGTGTGTGTGTGTGTGTGTGTGTGTGTGTGTGTGTGTGTGTGTGTGTGTGTGTGTGTGTGTGTGTGTGTGTGTGTGTGTGTGTGCGTGCGCGTGCGTGTGAGTGAGTGTGAGTGGTGGTGGTGAGTGAGTGTGTGAGTGGGTGAGTGAGTGAGTGAATGAGTGAGTGAGTGTGAGAGTGAGTGAGTGAGTGGTGGTGGTGAGTGAGTGAGTGAGTGAGAGTGGGTGAGTGAGTGAGTGGTGGTGAGTGAGTGAGTGAGTGGTGAGTGAGTGAGTGTGTGTGGTGAGTGAGTGTGTGAGTGTGTGTGAGTGTGGTGGTGAGTGAGTGAGTGAGTGTGAGTGAGTGAGTGAGTGAGTGAGTGAGTGTGAGTGTGAGTGTGAGTGTGGTGAGTGAGTGTGATAGAGTGAGAGTGAGTGAGTGTGTGAGTGTGAGTGAGTGTGAGTGAGTGTGGAGTGTGTGAGTGAGTGAGTGAGTGAGTGAGTGAGTGAGTGAGTGAGTGGTGAGTGAGTGAGTGAGTGTGTGAGTGAGAGTGAGTGAGTGTGTGAGTGAGTGTGTGAGTGAGTGAGTGTGTGTGTGTGTGTGTGAGTGGTGAGTGAGTGAGTGAGTGAGTGAGTGAGTGAGTGAGTGTGAGTGAGTGAGTGAGTGTGATAGAGTGAGAGTGAGTGAGTGTGATAGAGTGAGTGAGTGAGTGAGTGAGTGAGTGAGTGAGTGAGTGAGTGAGTGAGTGAGTGAGTGAGTGAGTGTCTTACATTTGAGACTCAAAAGATTTAATAAACTGGAAAATATGCAGTTGCATTTTTTACAGTGTACCTTGTGCTCCTGCAGTTTTCTGTGCAGGAGTTGGTCTCTGACTGAAACGCACTGCTTCAGCTTCTTTAGATCCTTGTTGGGGAAAATCTGATGGAATCAAAGGTCAGATTAATAAATATAACATGCATGATACTAGTAATGATTCTAATATGTAATCCCCTGGAGCACAAAAGCAGTCATAAGCAGCACAGGTATACAATAGACAGCAATACACTGTATGGGTCAAAATTATCCATTTTTCATTTATGGCAAAAATCATTAGGATATTAAGATCATATTCCATGAAGATATTTTGTACAGTTCCTACCTTAAATATATAACAGCTTAATTTTTCATTAGTAATATGCATTGCTAAGAACTTCTTTTAACAACTTTAACGATGATTTTCTCAATATTTAGATTTTTTTGCTCCCTCAGATTCCAGATTTACAAATAGTTGCATCTCAGCCGAATATTGTCAGATCCTAACAAACCATACATCAATGGAAAGATTATTTAGAAAAATTTACACTTATGACTAGTTTTGTGGTCCAGGGTCACATAAGGGAGTTAAAGTGAAGACAGACTCTCAGCCAGGGAAAGATGTCGACGAGTCCTCCTCTGGCGATGGTCTGGACGATGCCGTCGTTGTAGTCCATGACGGTCAGGAGCTCGGGGTCGTTGCGCTGATACGAGGAGCTGAACACAAGCCTGCAGATGACGTTAGTGACGGCCCGCATCAGAACCGGGCTGAGATCTGAACTCTGACCCCTGTAGGACTGGAGCTCCTCGCACAGATCCTCTGCAGCCTCCTGAACTACACACACATTCAGCACCATATGAGCAGACAGGAGATAGTAGTTTATGGTTGACAGTAAACATAACTGTGTGTGTGTGTGTGTGTGTGTGAGAGAGAGAGTGTGTGTGTGTGTTTGTGTATGTGAGAGAGGTGTGTGTGTGTGTGTGTGTGTGCGTGTGTGTGCGTGCGTGCGTGCGTGTGCGTGTGAGTGAGTGGAGTGTGTGTGTGTGGTGTGTGTGTGTGTGTACAGCAGATCCTATAGAAGCCTGTTTGAAAATAAATAAATCAATTCAGACTTTTTCTAGAATTGCTAGTTTATATCACAATTGCAAAGTACTGAGTTTGAGTTTATATTGCAATCGAGTTTATGTGGCAATTCTGAGTTTATATCGCAATTCTGAGTTATCGCAATTCTGAGTTTATATCACAATTCTGAGTTTATCTCGTAATTCTGAGTTTATATATCGTAATTCTGAGTTTATATATCGTAATTCTGAGTTTATATCGCAATTCTGAGTTTATATCGTAATTCTGAGTTTATATCGCAATTCTGAGTTTATATCGCAATTCTGAGTTTATATCACAATTCTGAGTTTATATCGCAATTCTGAGTTTATATATCGCAATTCTGAGTTTATATCGCAATTCTGAGTTTATATCGCAATTCTGAGTTTATATCGCAATTCTGAGTTTATATCGCAATTCTGAGTTTATATATCGTAATTCTGAGTTTATGTCGCAATTCTGAGTTTATATCGTAATTCTGAGTTTATATCGTAATTCTGAGTTTATATCGCAATTCTGAGTTTATATCGCAATTCTGAGTTTATATCGTAATTCTGAGTTTATATCGCAATTCTGAGTTTATATCGTAATTCTGAGTTTATATCGCAATTCTGAGTTTATATCGCAATTCTGAGTTTATATCACAATTCTGAGTTTATATCGTAATTCTGAGTTTATATCTCAATTCTAAGTTTATATCGCAATTCTGAGTTTATATCGTAATTCTAAGTTTATATCGTAATTCTGAGTTTATATCGCAATTCTGAGTTTATATATAAAATTCTGAGTTTATATCGCAATTCTGAGTTTATCACCCCAGTTTATTCGCAATTAACAAGCTTCCAGTTTACAATTCTGAGTTTATATCTCGCAATTCTGAGTTTATATCGCTATTCTGAGTTTATATCGTAATTCTACGTTTATATCACAATTCTGAGTTTATATCGCAATTCTATGGTTATATCACAATTCTAAGTTTATATCACAATTCTAAGGTTATATCACAATTCTGAGTTTATATCACAATTCTAAGGTTATATCACAATTCTGAGGTTATATCACTATTCTAAGTTTATGTCACAATTCTAAGGTTATATCACAATTCTAAGTTTATATCACAATTCTGAGTTTATATCGTAATTCTGAGTTTATATCACAATTCTGAGTTTATATCGTAATTCTGAGTTTATATCACAATTCTGAGTTTATATCGTAATTCTGAGTTTATATCGTAATTCTGAGTTTATATATCGTAATTCTGAGTTTATCTCGCAATTCTGAGTTTATATCGTAATTCTGAGTTTATATATCGTAATTCTGAGTTTATATCGCAATTCTTAGTTTATATCGCAATTCTGAGTTTATATCGCAATTCTGAGTTTATCTCGCAATGCTGAGTTTATCTCGCAATTCTGAGTTTATCTCGCTATTCTCAGTTTATAATCACAATTCTGAGTTTATATCTCGCAATTCTGAGTTTATATCGCTATTCTGAGTTTATATATAATTCTGAGTTTATATCGCAATTCTGATGGTTATATCACAATTCTGAGTTTATGTCACAATTCTAAGGTTATATCACAATTCTGAGGTTATATCACAATTCTAAGTTTATATCACAATTCTGAGTTTATATCGTAATTCTGAGTTTATATCACAATTCTGAGTTTATATCACAATTCTGAGTTTATATCGCAATTCTGAGTTTATATTGTAATTCTGAGTTTATATCACAATTCTGAGTTTATATCGTAATTCTGAGTTTATATCACAATTCTAAGTTTATATCACAATTCTATGGTTATATCGCAATTCTATGTTATTTATATAATTCTATGGTTATATCGTAATTCTGAGTTTATTTATCACAATTCTAATTATATCACAATTCTATGGTTATATCTAATTCTAATATGTATAAATTCTGAGTTTATATCACAATTCTGAGTTTATATATAATTCTGAGTTTATATAATAATTCTGAGTTTATATCACAATTCTGAGTTTATATTAATTCTGAGTTTATATCGCAATTCTGAGTTTATATCACAATTCTGAGTTTTATATCGCAATTCTGAGTTTATATATCATGCAATTCTGAGTTTATATAATTCTGAGTTTATATATCGCAATTCTGAGTTTATCTCGAATAAAAATCTGAATTGAGATGAAAATTCACAATTACCTTCTTTTCAAGGGCAGTAACAAGCTTCCATAGGATCAAATAGTGTAAATACAAGTGAAAATTCTTCTACTTTATAATCTGAATTAATTTCATTAATATAGTTTTCATTTATATTAAATTTTCTGCCTAATGCTATGCACACTTCTCAGAGCTTAGACTGATGCGTGACCACCAGTGTGAAGTGTGCGTCTCATGAAGTCCAAACAGAGGACCGTACTCATTTACTTTAATCACAATCTGAGGAGCAGGTGAGGAGGAATAAACATCAGGCTTTAATGCTGGTTTGGTTTACCGATGGTCAGTTTGCACAGATCCCTCGCCCCAGCAGCGTGAAGGAGTTGCAGCACCAGAGCAGCCGATGGTTCTTCCACAGCGGACTGTGATGCTCTGCATTAACCTACAGCGATATCCTTCCCCTGAGCTCATATACATCTGTGGATCACCTTGGTTTGGGGTCACAGAAACCCTGAGGTGTCTGAGCAATGATACTTTAACTATTGAAGAACTGCTAGTTAAAGATGCTGTACTAGAAACACTTCACAAAACACTGTCAAAAACATATACAGGTCATATTTCACATTCTGGTCTTACAGAAAATAATATGTTTTGTACTTTTATCACAATTAAGCACACTTGACCCTTCAATTTTATTACTAAAATATCATACATTACTCTAATTGAGTATCACACTTATCATTATGCATAATGATAATATTTCAATTTTTTTCATTTTCACCCATTACTGTAATGCATAAAATATGAATTTTTCATTCAATTATTCATAAATTATGCTAACATATTTCATAGATCTTTTAATTTAAAATACAATAATTTAATTAAAAATCAATAAAAAGCTAATTTAGATAAAACGCATTGTATTACATATTTTCTCTTATTACTGTAACGCAAAAAATATGTTTTATACATTCAATTATTCATAAATTATGCTAACATATTTCATAGATCTTTTAATTTAAAATACAATAATTTAAATAAAAATCAATAAAAAGCTAATTTAGATAAAAAAAGCATTGTATTACATATTTTCTCTTATTACTGTAATGCAAAAAAAATATGTTTTATACATTAAATTATGCTAACATATTTCATAGTTCTTTTAATTTAAAATACAATAATTTAATTAAAAATCTATAAAAAGCTAATTTAGATAAAAAGCATTGTATTACATATTTAATCTTATTACTGTAATGCAAAAAGTATGACTTTATTTAAATATTTGTATTTAAATACAGTTTTTACAGTCGTCTAAAGTTTTGAAAATGTGTAAACAGCTGGAAAAAAAATGTAATATATTTAATTAAAATTTTATAGTATTTACATTTGATTTACATTTTATCATCAATTTTTAAAGTAATAAAAAAAATCTAAATGGTCCATTTTCTACATGTACAAAATGTACAATCTTATATTTTCCTTTAGTTTACGAGTGCAATCTGTCTTGGACGTGTTTTTCATCGGATTCACTTCAATGCTCTGTAAGTCACTTTGGATAAAAGCGTCTGCTAAATGCATAAATGTAAATATAACACACTGTTACAGCATCAGTCTCAGACGGTCATGCTC
>CM050412.1:45248202-45270702 GCA_027564155.1 Gymnocypris eckloni scoliostomus
ACCCAAACCAAACACAGCTGTGCTTTTCTCTGGTCTGTACTGATTTCTCTCCGGCGCAGAATCAGAGGCTTTCAAAGCATGTGTCAGTCACTTAGTCAGTCAAGGACACACACACACAGAAAACACCCACATGTGAAGAATAAAAGTTTGCGCTCTCTCTCTCTCTATATATATATATATCGGTGCGTGTCCTGTGTGGGAGGAGTGAAGCTGGAGTCTCTTCTCTCTCAATCTTACACAGCACACAGAAACACCGCGGCACTGATCTGGGGTCAGTCAGTCTTTATCATCTGCAGTTCACATACAGCACAAATCAACCCTCAAAAACAAATACCACCAGAGCACGCTGGGAGAAATGGAAAAGATATTTAATATGCAGCTGATTCTGACCCAGTCTCATTGGTACTGGGTGGGTATACCGAATAAATGCATCTTTTCATCTGCTAACAAGAAATTCTTTAATATTCCTTTGCTGCCAGAACAAATATTTACTTAATTGTATTAGTGATAAATCTCCATCACTTAAAGGTTGGCATAAGATCGTTTCTGAGTTGGTTCCCCTGTAGCATCTCACACACACACACGCACACACACACACACACACATGCACACAGACACACACACACACAGACACACACACAACACACACACACACACACACACACACACACACACACACACACACACACACAGACACACACACACACACACACACACACACACACACACACACACACACACACAGACACAGACACACACACACACAACACACACACACAGACACACACACACACACACACACATACACACACACACACACACACAGACACACATACAGACACACACACACACACAGACACACACACAGACACACACACACACACAGACACACACATACACACACACACACAGACACACACACACACACACACACACACACACACACAGACAGACACACACACACACACACACACACACACACATACATACATGCACACACACACACACACACACACACATACAGACACACACACACACACACACACACACACACACACACACACACACAGACACACACACACACACACACAGACACACACACACACACACACACACAGACACACACACACACACACACACACAGACACACACACACACACACAAACATACAGACACACACACTTTTATGAAGTATGGACTATATGGAAGCTCATATTCGCCCTAGTATACTACAAGGAATATTGTAAGTGTGTACTTCTCTGAACATGTCACTTTTCTGCTGTATTAGTTTTTCTTCTTCCCTCTAATCTGTTATATATGAGGTAGTCCTGTTTTAAATCTGAGCTGTTTTTTTTCTTCATTTTTGGGTGATGACTTGGTAAAATTCAATAAAAATAATTATATAAAAAAAGAAAGTTACATCCATCAACCATCATATCATCAGGTGTACATTATACGAAGAAATTAAATGACATAATACTAATTTAGCAGTTTACTTGTTTGTATTAATATGCTTATTTAATGTAAAATGTTCCGATAACCGCCATGATGTCACACATCTTACTTCACACCGCAAGCTGTTAAAGTGTGAGACTTTTATTTATTAGTCGCTAGCCGTAAAAAAACTCGAAGAATAAGTGCAATAAACAGTCAACTATTTGTGCTATAAACTAGCTGGTTATGATTAAAACAAGTTTGCATATCAATAACACCCTGCAAGTTTTAAAACGTCCTCCATAACGCGTTTATTTAATCAAGCTCCAATAAGAGCTCGTTTTGGACCCGAGGAGGGGCAAGATGACGTCACATGGGCACAGATACACGTGATCACGCTGAACGCGAGCGTCGCGTCACTCAAGAACAAGACGTTACAAGCACCGCTGCTGTCGTGTCTGGCTATTCAAATAATGAGAAAACCCGTGTCATAAAGAGGTCAGAAAGCAATGAACGCGGAGAGAAGGTCGAAAACACAAACACAAACGTGTATGTTACTGATAACGAAACTAAACTTTTTCAATAGATTATAAACTAATCATATCTGTGTCCCTGGAGCACAGACGCAGTCATAAGCAGCACAGCTATATTTGTAGAAATAGTCAACAATACACTGTATGGGTCAAAATTATACATTTATCTTTTATGACAAAAATCATTATGATATTAAGATCATGTTCCATGAAGATATTTTGTACCGTAAATATATCAAAACGTAATTTTTGATTATTAATATACATTGCTAAGAACTTCATTAGTACAAATTTAAAGATGATTTTCTCAATATTTCGATTTTTTTGCATCCTCAGATTCCAGATTTACAAATATTGTCCGATCATAACAAACCATACATTAATAGAAAGCGGATTTATTCATATTTCAGATTATGTATAAATCTCAATTTAAAAAATGACCCTTATGACTGGTTTTGTGCTCCAGGGTCACAAATAATTACCTTTTTATATTATATTGTTATAATGTAAATGTAATTTTATTTTAATTGATGTTTATTTTATTTCGAGTAACAAATATATTTATTTTATACCTTTATGGTTTCACCTCATAAGTGAATGTCACTTTCAATTTTAAATTATGCATAAATCTCAATTTCGATAAATGCACCCTTATGTTATGACTGGTTCAGGGTCACGTGCTGCATCAATCGGGGAGTTCTGAAATATCATTTATTCTGTCGTTCACCATATATTCGCCTATAGGGTAGTTCATAGTTTGTTTGAGTTATAACTTACTAAATGTTCAATATATTTATATTGTCACATCATCATAAGGTAACTTACAGCTGAGGAACTCGCGGGTGTCCTGCAGCTATAGCATGTGTTCTTCCTCACTGTATTATTGAGATCCTCCGGCACCGGCGGGGGCGAGCGTGTATTTTTGGCGGGAATGCCTCGCGCTTGACAGCTGCTGTCGTTACCGGGAACGGGCTGCCCCGGTGCGCGCCCACGCCTCGGCGATTCAGCGCTGTGTAACGATTGAGATGTCGCCAGAAAACAGATGAATCACGTGCGACAGGCTGTCACAGAGCCTTGTTTGGTCTCGGTTTCCGGAAGCAGAACGACACAATGCGATAATACAACGACGATGACATTAAACTTAAGTATGTAATGATATAGGCCTGCAGTCTACTGCATATAGCGAACATGCACGTGTGTGTGTGTGTAAATACAAACGCCTAATACAATAACACGGTGGGTATGTTACAGTATAGGACCACTTCAGGTACAATACGCTACTTTTAGGAATAAAGTGAGTTTAAAAGCACAGTTTTACCCTATAACAGTTTATATGTTCAACATAGCATATTCAATTCCTCACATATCTGTCTCACTCCTAAAAGAATAGTTCTCCCAGAAATTGACATTTCTGAAAATGTGGTCTATACTCAGGAGGTCAGGATGAGTTTGTGTCTTCATCAGATTTGGAGACATATAGCATTGCATCAATGTCTCACCAATGGAAGTGAATGGGTGCCGTCAGAATGAGAGTCTGATAAAAACATCACAATAATCCACAGTCCATCAGTTAACATCTGGAGAAGACAAAAGCTGAAACAAATCCAGCATTAAGATGTGTTTAACTTCAAACCATTGCTATAAATAATCCATAATAACTCTTCCTCCAGTGAAAAGTGTTCAGGTCTGAATCAGGAGAGAAGTCTGCAGCGTTTACAAGACAAAACAAGATGCACTTTTTCACTGGAGGAAGCGTTATTATGGATTATGGACTCATATTTGAGTTAAAAACGTGTTAATGATGGATTTGTCTTCTCCAGATGTTAACTGTTCTCCTTGGACTCTCATTCTGACGGCACCCATTCACAAAAGCTATTTAGGGAACCCAATCTGCTTCTTCTATGGTATTGCCAGTGAACTGGAGCATTTACTTTTTATTAAAAGTGTAAATCACAAATAAAAGCAATTCATTTTCACATGATTAGATCATTCCTGGGAGTCCAGAAGGAGAATGCTTGATTATACACAGGCCTGCTAAAGTCAGAGGATTTAAACGATTGATGAGTAATTAGATATTATTTTTAAATTCATTATTATTCTTATCTGGGAGCTTAAACAATCAAGAAGACTTACTGATATTCGAGATGTGCTTAACACCTGTAAACAACAACAAACACATTTACTTGAAAAGCACAATTGCGCAATATATTATGATGTATTTGTATTGAATAAAAGCGCATGCGTTTCTCCCACCTTACAAAATAAACCCATTTATTTCTTCTTGCACAGCAGCATTGCATGTATTATAATGAACCGGGCATCTCAACTCCACCTGAGTCTCATCATCTAATAAACGAAATCTCCATGGGTGCTAACGGCTGGAGAAATGCTATCATCACAATAAACTTTATGACTCATATTTGAAAATCATAGAAGCAGCTGCAGTCCAAATGCGCGCCAGGCGACCTGAAGAAATGAAGCGTTACATAACGCGATGAAACGAGACGGTGGACATGTTATTCAGTCACGTTTTTACCGTGTGATCATGATCTTACATCGTAACGCGAACTCTTTCGACTCATATTAGCGACATGAGCGTGCACAAGCATGATACACGATCTGCTTTAGATTGGTTTAGCAGGACATGTAGATGCATTATCGGTGTGCATGTGTGTGTGAAACGCGCTGAATGCTGCAGGAGGAGGCTGATGCATCAACTACACAACTGATATAACCTGTTTGCTTTGCAAAACATCAGGAAAGGGAGGGCAAAGTTGATGCAAACCAGCGACAGATACAAAGCAGATACTTGCTTCCTGTTACAAATCAGTTTATTCATCTCTAAAATGCAAACAAGTGTGGCTCGTCTGTGGATAAAAGTCTGTTATATCCGCATTGCACGGGCTTTCAGTGTGCATTCATTGCCTCGCCGCTGCGGTGCATGGTTTTAACCCATCAGATCTTCTGTCAAAAGTCCCCCGAGGCGCCTTCGCTTTGACTCGGTTCCATTGCGAACATAATGGCCGCCTGTCATTCATTTTTCCGCAATGGTTTTCAGTAAAGTCTCCGCTACGTCACGCCCCATGCCCATTTTTGGAGGGGAACCCCGTCACATCCTCTGGCCATATTTGGGCAAGAGCCGTCCATAGTCGGCACACGGCGGGGAATCCTCCTGCTGACGTAGATGAGCGGTGGGCGGAGCCTCGGTGGAGCCGAAAGATATAAAAGCGAGACGAGGGATTCCGGTAAACGAATCGACGGAGACCTGAACCTGAAGTAAGCCTAGCTGGAAGGGAATCCCAAAGCAGGATTGTTAATCAGAAATCATTCCTTGTGGATTTTGTGCCAGTTTCACGTCGACATCATGCTGAACACCGTGGACTTCAGCGCGTTGGATCTGCTTTGCGCACAAACATTTCCTCTGGAGAATCAGAATCAACCTGATGCTGGTGAGCACTGCATTTTATCTTATTCATATTAATATTAAATCAGTGTATTGACAAACTGATCTATTGATAAAGAGACCGAATTGCATGCAATGCACTAGCACGCTTATAGTTTGCATTCAAGTCCTGATGCAGTGAGTCAACAGCTTATGTAACGCATCTCTCTCCTCTTCCTTTCGCAGCTTGTGGTTTGTTAAAGCCCAAAGCAGAGCCGCTGGACGCCGGTTTCCCCGACTGCTCCAACGACTGCTTCCCGCCGTCGCCGCTCACCTACACCGGCAGCTTCTACGCGGAGACCGGGCCGTGCAGCGCAGACGCGCTCCTCAGCATCCTAACAGAGATCGTCGGGATCTCCGATAACTTCTCCTGTCACTCTCATGGAAGCGTGCTGTCGCGCCAGGAGTCGCTGTTATCCACCGGCAGCTCGCTGGGCTCGCCGGAATCGCTGTGCAATGACTCCTTGGACGAATTCGCGGAGGCGACCTCCCGCGTCAAGAGCGAGTTCGGCGGCGGAAGCTGCTGCAACGGCGGCGATCTGTTCGACGGATTTGCTTCCCACGAACTGTCAGACCTGGATGACATCATTGAACTGCTCTCTCCATTAGGTCCCGAGACCGACTCAGTTTTGGATACGTGGATCAAGCAAGAGCCGCTGGAACAGGCGAGCGCGCTAAACTTCCAGATTCCCGTCGCGGCGCATGAGAACAGCCTCTACCGTACTATCTCGTACCCATGCGCCACGACCGCGTTCCTGGACTCGCTGCTGTCCACCAACACGCGGAGTGCCAAACCGCGCGGCAGGAAGGGCGCGGCGCGCGAGAAGCCCTTCTCCTGCCCGGTTGAGAGCTGCGAGCGTCGCTTCTCGCGCTCCGACGAGCTCAATCGCCACATTCGCATCCACACCGGCCACAAGCCCTTCCAGTGCCGCGTCTGCCTGCGCTGCTTCAGCCGCAGCGACCACCTCACCACCCACATGCGCACGCACACCGGCGAGAAGCCGTTCTCCTGCGACGTGTGCGGGCGTCGCTTCGCGCGCAGCGACGAGAAGAAGCGGCACGGACGCGTGCATCTCAAGCAACGCGAGCGGATGCAGCAGAAGACGGAGCTCCTGGCCGCGGCGTGCGCGTTTTCCCTCCCCGGACTCGCTTAAGTTTTACGACGCGTTCGGCTGATTGAGTTCTAACCGAGGTTTATGGCTGGCTCGCTCGCACGCGGCGCATGCAACGCATGTAGCTCATGTGCCAGAGCAGCTCGAGAACTGGAAGCGGAAGAGTCTATAACAAGCCTGAAGCGAGCTTGGCACGCGAGGGTCTGCGGAGTCAGACGTGTTTCAGCACTTCCGGTGGACAGCGCCTCGTTAAAGTCGACATGTGTTTTCTACCCGCGCGGACGTCCAGAACGACGCTCTCTCAAACCTCAGATGTGTTTCTGAAACTCCTGCATGTCTTGATGTGAACGTGTACTTGTCTCACCGCGCTGGCATGCGACATGTCGTTGTATTTTGATACATCACTTTATAAAGCACACGAACAGAGCTCTATCTATATTTGTAGGTTATTTTGTATCGAGTACATGAAGAATCTAGATTTTCACTTTGACAGTAGAATGTGTTTGCTCGGTTCTTGGGAACCTGATGCGAGAGTATTTAATCTGTGTCAGCAGCACACTTGGAAGTGCAGATGTTCCTCTGGGTCGTGTCGATATTATCGTCTTCGCCTTTGAAAACTGTTCTCGTGCAATGACACGCTTTGTGAATATTTGAGGCTACTGAATGTTTCAAATAAAACTTTATTTATTGACATTATTCTGAGTCTTTGATGATTATGGCAACATCAGGAATCAAGCTCCATACTTGTGTACACTATATACTAGTGCTACTTTACATATTATACACTAATACTACATTCATGTCCCAGCTTCTGATGTGTAAGCCATACATCATAACATATTCCATACAGAAACAATACAAATTAATAAATAGAAACATATATTTTAAAAAGGGAGAAAAAATAAAGTTCTTCATTACACTACAAAATATGAACAAATATTTTTGATGTTGTACTTTTCCTATATTTTAGTAATTCAACAGATACAAATTCATACATAATAAATATGATACATATTTAAAATAAAATTAAAATATTTGTATATAGCACTTTTTTGCCATGTTGTAGTAATTAAACAAATCATTCGATTCTAATTTCATACAGGTATTACGTTATATAAACATATTTATTTATTCAATTTGAATGTAAAGTTCATCATTGCATTTAAGAATAAATTGTTTTTATTTACTGCTTTTC
Organism: Gymnocypris eckloni scoliostomus; assembly: GCA_027564155.1. Classification (NCBI taxonomy): domain Eukaryota; kingdom Metazoa; phylum Chordata; class Actinopteri; order Cypriniformes; family Cyprinidae; genus Gymnocypris; species Gymnocypris eckloni. The sequence goes on from CM050412.1 coordinate 45,255,919, forward strand.
CTAAATTGAGTAATTCAACAAACTCAAATAGTGCAATAAAAACTGATAGACTTTGAAAAAATACTGAAAATTATATTTTTAAATTATAAATGTAATATTTTTTTACTGTATTAATTAAACAAATAACATGATTCAGATTAAATACAACCACATAAATACATAAACAAACCAAAAACAGAGTATGTTTGTTTTTAACTGTAAAAATACTAAAAATATATATGTTCTGTACAAATACTCAGATTTAACCAATACATATATCCGTCTAGCGCCATCTGTTGGTGGACAATGAAACACCTCAAATCTCTCCGTTTCTGTATTTCACACACACACACACACACACACACACACACACACACACACACACACACACACACACCTGGAGCAGTGGACACACACACACACCTGGAGCAGTGGAGACACACACACACACACACACACACACACACACACACACACACACACGTTGGTTTTTATGGTTTACGGGGACTCTCCATAGGCGTAATGGTTTTTATACTGTACAAGCTGTATGTGCTATTGCCCTACACCTACCCTACACCTAAACTTAGCCCTCACAGGAGACGGTGCATTTCTATTTTCCCCCCAAAAAACTCACTCTGTATGATTAATAAGCGTTTTAAATTATGGGGACACTGAAAATGTCCTCATAAATCACCTTCTCCTTGTAATACCTATGTCATACCCGTGTCATTATACAAATTTGTGTCCTCATAAACCACATAAACATGCACACACACACACACACACACCTGGAGCAGTGGACACACACACACACCTGGAGCAGTGGAGACACACACAAACACACACACACACACACACACGTTGGTTTTTATGGTTTACGGGGACTCTCCATAGGCGTAATGGTTTTTATACTGTACAAGCTGTATGTGCTATTGCCCTACACCTACCCTACACCTAAACTTAGCCCTCACAGGAGACGGTGCATTTCTATTTTCCCCCCAAAAAACTCACTCTGTATGATTTATAAGCGTTTTAAATTATGGGGACACTGAAAATGTCCTCATAAATCACCTTCTCCTTGTAATACCTATGTCATACCCATGTCATTATACAAATTGTGTCCTCATAAACCACATAAACATGCCCACACACACACACACACACACACACACACACACGCTCGCTCACTCTCTCTCTCTCTCTCTCTCTCTCTCACACACACAAGTTTGTTTCTGTGAATTGTGGGGACTTTCCATAGACCTCTAATCATTTTTTTATACTGACCAAACGATATTTTCTATCCCCTAACCCTATCCCTTACAGAAAACCTGTTTGCATTCTTACACTTTCAGATAAACATCATTTACTAATTTTTATATTTGTTTCCCTCCTGGGACCGCAGGCCAGTCCCCACAGTATAAAACATTTCGGGGTTTACTATCCTTGTGGGACATTTGTTTCACACAATGTAGCATAAACAGGTACACAGAGAGAGAGAGAGAGAGAGAGAGAGAGAGAGAGAGAGAGAGAGAGAGAGAGAGAGAGAGAGAGAGAGAGAGAAAGAATATAAGTAAACTAAATGACAGTATATCAACTCACTCTAATATGTATATATATATGTTCCTGTAGCTCAGTGGTAGAGCATTGCGTTAGTAGCGCAAAGGTTGTGGGTTCGATTCCCAGGGAACACATAATGACATTAAAAAATGTATAACCTTGAATGCTCTGTAAGTCTCTTTGGATAAAAGCGTCTGCTAAATGCATACATGTAAATGTAAATATATATATATCGAGAGAGAGAAAATGATGATTATTATTATTATTTAGAAAAATGAGCGTATACGATCTTTTAGATACTGCATTCAAACGTATTTAATGTATGGTAATTATGGACACAATTGTAGCGTATTTGAATCAAACCAAGTTGTTCTCGGTTCGAAACGCACCGGCGGAGCTTCAGCACCACGAGACTGTGGACAGCGCCGCGCGCACACATCACTCACAGCGGCGCGTGCCCGACAGAACGAAACGCGCGCGCTCCCGCATAAACGCACTCTTCTTACCGCTCTATTTCACGCTCCTCGAGCGGTCCGTTTCGCCCAGACCGGGAGTGACGTCAGAGGCGAACGGAGCGGCTGGGTCTGCGGAAGACGACAGTCCAGACAGAGAACCGGTGGGTATTTTGCATGAAAACGGACATTTTTAATGCTGCACGTTGATTTGAATGAGCTAATGCATGCTTGTAGATGATGCACGTGGAGTTCTTGGGCTGGGTCGCGTGATTCACACATTCCGATACAAGACCAGACCGAATGCACGACCGATGCACTTCCACCGGTAGATGCTGCTTTCAGTTATAATCGCAACTGAAATGAGGAAGCATGAGCAGAAGACTGTGCATTTGTATTATCAGTGCACACATGCATATTTCTAGACTGTATTTCATCTTCCGGTGTTAATGGAGCTCTTCTCGGACCGGAGCTTTTGTCTTCATCATATTCATGCGGAAATAACGCGGAGCGCGCGCGCGCACAGAGTCATGCGTGCACTCCAGCGTGTCACCTACAATATCTCTGTCACATTTTTATTCACGAGCGTGCATCTGAACTGGGAATTACATTAATAATTCTTCATTAACTAATTAATTACTCATATTTATTTCCCTCTACTAATTTAGACATATTTCTAAAAGTCCAATACTGTAAAAACCGATAACAGTTATTAAAATTAAAATATGAAAACAATTGCATTTGTGTAAGTTTCCACAGAAATATTGTGCAGCAGACTGTTTTTAACATTGATAATAATCAGAAATGTTTCTTGAGTATATTATTATGATTTCTGAAGATCACGTGACACTGAAGACTGGAGTAATGATGATGAAAATACACAGAAATAAATTACAGTTTAACACATATTCACATAGAAAACAGCTATATGCATTTATAATAGTATTTCACAAATACATTTTTGTTCAGCATGTAGTGCTTCAAATACAGACAGAACATTGTTTTTAAGTGAAGTATAATGACAACAGGGATCGGCATGAACTTACACTGTATGGAAGAGCAGCTGTGATGATTTGTTCCATGGGATTGTGGGTAGAAGATGACAGGAGTATCAACTGAAAGCACAGAGACTCAATGTTAGTGCACGCACACACACACACACACACACACACACACGCTTACTGTTCCCCAGTGTCTCTCTATTACATCACTTCCTGTGAAAATATACATGAGAAACAACAGCAGAGGAATGAAAGAAGTTTGGCTTCATGAATTAAAATGTTAATATACGGTGTTGATATATTAAAATCACCAATAGATGATGGAGGAAGGACACAGATATGACACACGTCACCTTTATATTTAGACCATTTAAGCACTTTAAACTACTGTGTTGTCATGGAAACCCGTATACTTTTTATTGTTTGAATATTACTAAAGCTATTCCTTTTGTTCCATTCTTCTTTTCAGGTGCGATTCTGCATGGCTCCTAAATGCCACAAACCTTTCTGAAAGGCTCCTAAAACGTTACTGAAATTGAAATGCCCAGACGCTTCGGAAACAGCCCTAAAACGCTCCTAGAGTTACTGAAACACCTAGAAGATATTGAAATGCCCCTGAAACACTCCTAAAAGTTACTGAAACGCCTTTGAAACACCCAGAAGAAACTGAAACGCCTTGAAGAACTTCTGAAACACCCTTAAAACACTTTTAAAGTCACTGAAAGGTTCCTGACATGTTCTTGAAACGCTCCTAAAGTTACCGAAACATTTCTCAAACTTTCTTGAAATGCTCCTAGAGTTTCTGAAACATTCTTGAAATGCTCTAAAGTTACTTAAACATTACTGAAATGCTCCTAAAGTTACTGAAAGGTTCCTGATGTGTTCTTGAAATGCTCCTAAAGTTCCTGAATCATTCTTGAAATGCTCCTAGAGTTTCTGAAACTTTCTTGAAACGCCTAAAGTTACTTAAACATTACTGAAATGCTCCTAAAGTCACTGAAAGGTTCCTGAATCATTCTTGAAACTCTCCTAAAGTTCCTGAATCATTCTTGAAATGCTCCTAGAGTTTCTGAAACTTTCTTGAAACGCTCCTAAAGTTACTTAAACATTACTGAAATGCTCCTAAAGTTACTGAAAGGTTCCTGATATGTTCTTGAAATGCTCCTAAAGTTACTTAAACATTACTGAAATGTTTTTGAAACGCTCCTAAAGTTCCTGAACATTCTTGAAACGCTCCTAAAGTTACTGAAACAATCTTGAAACGCTCCTAAAGTTCCTGAAACAATCGTAAAAGACTTCCAAAGTTCCTGAACATTCTTAAAACGCTCCTAAAGTTACTGAAACTTTCTTGAAACGCTCCTAAAGTTACTGAAAGGTTCCTGAAATGTTTTTGAAACGCTCCTAAAGTTCCTGAACTTTCTTGAAATGCTCCTAAATTTACTGATATGTTCTTGAAACACTCCTAAAGTTCCTGAAACAATCGTAAAACACTCCTAAAGTTCCTGAAACGATCGTAAAAAAACATCTAAAGTTCCTGAAATGCTTCTGAACTCTGAATGATCTCACCATGCAACTCAGGAGTTGTTTTTTGAGCGTATGAGCACATTGTCACAGTATGTCGACCAGCACCGAGCTGCCGGTACACTGCCCGACCTGCGGAGAGGCGTGTGGGTTTGGAGAGCACCTGTCCAGCTTTCACTCCTGCCAGAAGCTCTGTCTGACCCCTCGCCGGAGCTCTGAAGGCGGACTGATGTCCCTTTACGCCCAGCGAGAAATCAAATCAACGCCCCTGCGGCTGGAGCTCCTGGATGCCCTGAGTTTGGCCCGTCCGCTCCGAAAGTTCCTCATCCAGAGGGACTTGCCATCGTCTATGTCTCCAGTGCTGGCGGTCGCGTGAGCTCCAGAGCCGCAGAAGCAGAGGCAGGCGCCCGGACACGCCGTGGCCCAGCTGGGAATGCCATGGCTGGGCAGGCTGGCGCTGAAAGCCCGGCTTCAGCAGCTGGCGATGGAAGTGCAGGGCGTGTCGCTCAAACTGGAGGCACTGCAGGATGAGGTAAAGCGGAGGAGCATGGAGGTGAGGCGGGCCAGGAGGGAGAGCGAGCGCATGCACAGAGAGAAGCACCAGGCAGAGGAGCGAGCGGCCGTTCTGGAGCGGCAGGTGGACATTTCCGTGGAGATGCTGGCCGGCCTTAGATATGAGCTGAGAGAGAGAGACGAACAACTGCAACGCAAGCAACAGTGAGTGTGTTTAGACTAGAGATGCACTGAAACTTCTGCAACTGAATATATTCGTCTGAAATTGCAAAAAAAACTTTGCAAAAGTTTTGGAGGGCCGAAATCTTAACTAACCTATGTTTAACTAACATATTTTGAACATGAAGTGTTTATTAATTGCACACAACTACTAGAAGTTAACATGTCAACTAGTGGTGGGAATCTGTAGGTACCTTAAAACAGGGTTGCCAAGGTTTGTGTAACAAAACCAATTGTAACTCAAAATTAGCCCTGTCATGGTCAAACCTAGCCCAACCATGTTCTGGGGAAATTGGATATCAAAATCACGTTCCAGGGTAACCTTTGGTCAAAAGCGTGTTCCGTGGGGACGCTTTCCTTGCGTAATGAAAAGCAACTAAAAGTAGCCCAATTACACGTTCTCAACATGAGAACATTATTCTACCTAGGCTCATTGAATACGGAATATGTACCTAAAGACACATATCAAAAATGCAACAATGTAACAAAACACAACAAAGTAAAAAAATCCAGCAATACCCACCTGAAACAACATAACAAGAATACAGAAATCATTACCTGAAGGAATGTAAAAAAAAATTGCAGCAATAGGAAGCAACGTACAACCTGAATTTTGGAAATGTTGGGATGTTTTTTTAATTTGAATAAAATGAAAATGAAAAGACTTTCAAATCACATGAGCCAATATTTTATTCACAATATACCATTGAGAACATAATAAATGTTAAAATGGAGAAATGTTACACTTTTATCCACCAAATTCAATTCCAACAAGGCCGAAGACCGTTGGATGTCGTGGTCTTCGGGCCCTCAGACGACACTGCATCACTCATCGGCATGATTCTGTCATTGACATTACTAAATGGGCCCAGGAATACTTCCAGAAACCACTTTCGGTAAACACAATCCGCGGTGCCATCTGCAGATGCCAACTAAAGCTCTATCATGCAAAAAGCAAGCCATGTGTGAATATGGCCCAGAAGCTCAGTAGTGTCCTGTGGGCCAAGGCTCATTTAAAATGGACTGTTTCAAAAAGGAAAAGTGTTCTATGGTCAGAAATTCCTGTACCAATGTCACTTATTGAATGCGCATTTTAACACCACTTGGTGGACATTTCACTTTGAAACTGCCACGAAACATGCAGTAGGATACATAATACCGGTGTCGCAGAAATGCCGCCACAATCATGTATTTCCAATGAGGCTGGGTTTACATTATTAAAGACCAATTAAATTCTATTTTGTTCTATTAACGTTACAGGAAGAGCGTTTGTTCGTAACAGCGACAGAACCTTGCCAGAATGTTAGCCAACGATTTGAGAAGTTTGTCTGTTAGCTGGGATCATAGACTGTAAAAAAGATGGATGATGCGTCTCCGCTTCCTTCAACTATAGAAAAGTGAAGCCAAAGCATCTCATTATGACAGTTGCCATCTTGAGATAATGACGTTGTTTGTAGCCCGAGTCTGCGCTGTAGAGATTCGTTTGGAGCCAGAGTCTGTGCAGTAGAGATTCGTTTGGAGCCAGAGTCTGTGCAGTAGAGATTCGTTTGGAGCCAGAGTCTGCGCAGTAGAGGTTCGTTTGGAGCCAGAGTCTGCGCAGTAGAGATTCGTTTAGAGCCAGATTCTGCGCAGTAGAGATTCGTTTGGAGCCAGAGTCTGCGCAGTAGAGGTTCGTTTAGAGCCAGAGTCTGCGCAGTAGAGGTTCGTTTAGAGCCAGAGTCTGCGCAGTAGAGGTTCGTTTAGAGCCAGAGTCTGCGCAGTAGAGGTTCGTTTAGAGCCAGAGTCTGCGCAGTAGAGGTTCGTTTAGAGCCAGAGTCTGCGCAGTAGAGGTTCGTTTAGAGCCAGAGTCTGCAGTAGAGGTTCGTTTAGAGCCAGAGTCTGCGCAGTAGAGATTCGTTTGGAGCCCGAGTATGCCCAGTAGTGTCGCGAGGTGGAGCTGTGGACTCAAACTCCCACCCAAACTCCCACAGACCCAATCAACCATAATGACACGCCCCGTTTTTATAGCATCAAATTACTAGCTAAAATCAAACGTATCACAAAAATGAACAATTGAACATATATCAGAGTGATAACAACTACCTTAAATGACCAAAACCTTATTTCGGAACATTTTATTAGAAGTGTAATTAATTTTGTTATTTTGACTGAAGTCCCATTCGTTGACATGGAAAGGGTGGGGTTTATGACCTGTACTGCAGCCACCCACCAGGGGGCGATCAAAGAGCTTGCAGCTTCACATTTCCGGACATGTGAGGCACACCTGGCTGGGATACTGAAGAACTTTACTGCGACTGGTTAGATTTATCACCCGAGAACACGAAATCCTGAACAGCATAAAGAGTTAAATTACTTATTTACCAAAATTAAATCTAAGAATGTTTTCTAACATTCACAATAAGTTATAAAATGTTCTTTCTGAATTGTTTCTGAGTGTCCCGTTTAAAAAAAAAGAGTTTTGTCCTAGTTATGTGAACTTTAAGGGAACATAATATAGAAATTATACTTTTGAATATTCTCTGAATATTCCAAATTATGTGCAGTAGTACGTAAACATTTAAAAAACATTAGATGAACATCCAAATAAGTTCCATTAATAATAATGTATCAATAATGTTTTGATATTAAAGACCAGATTAAAGACCAACTTTGAATGAATGTTCTATTAATGTTACAGGAGGAACGTTTGTTCATAACTTTGAGAGAACCTTCCCAGAACGTTCTGAGAACATTCCCTGTTAGCTGGGATGTAATATTGAATACCCAAACTGATTAACCACAACTTTTGATTTTGATCTATATAGAAACTTTTAATTTTGGTTTCTGTGTTTGATGTGAATCATTTTGGAGCATCACTAGTTTAGATGGTGAGTGAGATGCATGTGATTGTTTTAATGCATGTGCATGTGTGTTTTAGGGAAGTGTGTGAGCTGGACAGGTTTGTAGGGACACAGCGCTCCAGGAAGCCAGCGCAAAGATCCGTCTGCAGCTCTTCATCGAGGACCTGCTGGAGAGCGGAGAGCCGAGACACAGCTGCAGAACCTCCGCGATGATGTCACTTCCCCTCACAGATACCTGGCTGGAAACAGAGCTTCAGGCTACCAGGTACAGAGAGTCTATTACTGGTCCAAATAACTGGCAACAAAATGAGTACACCTTAAGTCAACATGTCAAAAGTGTCAATATTTAGTAAGGGCACCATTGTTCTCTAGCACTGCCTTAATCTTCCTGGGCATGGAAGTCACCAGAGCTGCACAGGTTGTTGCTGGCATCCTTCCACTCCTCCATAATGACATCACAGAGCTGGTGGATGTTAGACAAATGGTGCTTCTCCACCTTCCACTTGAGGATGCGCTCAATCGTGTTCAGGTCTGGAGACATACTAGTCCAGTCCATCACCTTCAGCAGCAAGGCAGTTGTCATCTTGGCGGTGTGTTTGGGGTGGTTATGTTGGAAAACAGTTTCTGAAAGGAGGATCATGCTCTGCTCAGAATGTCTCAGTACATGTTGAAATCCATGCTTCCCTCAATAAACCGCAACTCCCAGTACCAGCAACACTCATGCAGCCCCAGACCATGATGCTTCCACCACCATGCATGATTGTAGGCAAGGCCCAATTTTCTTGGTACTCCTCACCTGGTTGCCGCAACACATGGTTGACACCATCTCAAGTCAAACAAGTCTACCTTAGACTCATCAGACCACAGGACATGGTTCCAGTAATTCATGCGCTTGGCCAGATTGTCTTCAGAAAACTGTTTACAGGCTTTTTGTGAGCCAGTATCAGAAGAGGTTTCCTTCTGGGACGACTGCCATGCAAACCGACTTGTTGCAGTTAGGGATGGGTGCGAAACCCGGTATTTAATCGGTCTCGGGGCTAAATTATAAAAGACCGGAGTATCGATAAGCTCTGACGTTAACGGTTCTGCTATCGGTACTGGAGAAATTAAGAAAACACACATTTATTATTGCTATATATACACATTATCTTGCAAATTCTATCCCACCAGAGTCACCAGCTATTTTTATATGCAATAATATTCAAACTCTTGTCTATGATGCATTTTTGCTATTCCCAAATCAGAAGCGAGATCGCTCACGTGGATGAGTTCAGCACGCAACATGAAAGCCCTGTTTATGATAGAAGAGAGAACTAACCATTAAAACATGCTTACACTTTAGGCCTGTGGCTGTTATATTAAACTGAGTTTATTTAATGTTTTTTTTAGCTTCTAAAGATTATAGCCGTGTTTCTTCTAGCACAACTTCCTTCTCTTCACAGCGGCGCGCATTCGTTCCTCCCTGACCAAAACTTAACGTCAGAATCAGATCAATCGTCTGTCGATTGTTGTAAAATGCCGTCTTTACAGTTACTAAATTGCTGGACATGTTTGATAATAAAATGTTGAAAGTACAATCCGCACGAGAGATGCTGTTCCTCAGGCTGAAGTGTGTGTGCGTGTGTGTGTTTGCGCGTGTGTGTGTGTGTGTGTTTGCGCGTGTGTGTGTGTTTGCGCGCGCGCGTGTGTGTGTGTGTGCGTGCGCGGCGCGCTCAAAACAGACAAGCAAAGTACACTCTGAGCTTCGGTGCGTCAAACGATCAAATACACACACGATATGTAAAAACGGACGGCTTGAGTATTCATAAAACACAGTTTATATCTTAAAGTGCATGAGAACAGTTGGGAGAAAATTGTGTGTCAATATTTCGTCTTAGTGACAGATTGGAGCTTCTTCAATGTTAATCAAAGAACAAAATACAAAGAGAAAATCACTCACAGCTCTTAATCTGAATAAAGTAATAACTTTAATAAGCATCAATCTATCAATACATACAGTGAAAACTATGCAGTGTTCATTTATATTTGATCACTTTTAGATTTATTTTGTAGCTATTACTTATATGAACATTAATGTTAGTAGACCATCATAGATAAATGAAAGCACTGTGTTTTTTTTTTTACATTTGTACATTTGTTTTATGGTATGACAAATGGTATATTTGTCAGTTTATTTAACTTTGTTTCTTTGTTCATGTTCTTACTGTATCTTATCTTATGTATATAAAACACTAAAAATGCCTGCACACTGGTGCATTTACAAATGTATTTTTTATATTTGTTAATGAAATATTTATTTAACATTTCAGAATATAAAAGCCATGTTAATTAAGCTGCTAATCTACCATATAAATATATATTTCATACATATATGTGTATGTATGTATGTATATATATATGTATGTATATATATAAATAACAAAAGTACCGATAAGAATACCGTTAAAGTACCGGACCGATAAGCAGTATCGATAAAGTAGTAATACCGTTAAAACCTTAACGATACCCATCCCTAGTTGCAGTGTGTGGCGTATGGTCTGAGCACTGACAAGTTCACCTTTCACTTCTGCGACCTCTAAACCAATGCTGGCTGCACTCATGCGTCTGTTTTTAGAAGCCAGCTTCTGCACCTGACGCAAGGACTCAACTTCTTTGATCGACTCTTGCGAGGCCTGTTCCGAGTGAAACCTCTCTATGACCGTGGCCACTGTACTGTAACTCAGTTCCAGATGGTTACCGAACTTCTTATAGCCTAGGCCATCTTTGTGGAGAGCAACAATTATAATTCTCAAATCCTCCGAGAGTTGTTTGCCATGAGGTGCCATGTTGAATATCCAGTGGTCAGTATGAGAGAATTGCACTCAAAGAACCAAATTTTAATTGCTCACAAAATTAACAAGATACACAGATTTGTATGGTCCTGTCAAGCAGTCAAAAACATGAACATGATGAATGTGACACGTGGTTAAATGATGTATAGCTGTTATCACACAGGGTGTACTCACTTTTGTTGCCAGATTTTTTGACAATAATGGCTGTATGTTGAGTTGTTTTCAGAGGACAGTAAATATTTACTGCTATACATGTTGCACATTGGCCACTCTAAAATATATCCAAGTTTCATTCCTATAGTATTGTCCCTTGAAAAGATATACTAAAATGATTGCCGAAATGTGAGGGGTGCACTTACTTTTGTGAGATACTGTATAGTGACCACTGGTATTTCTCATACATCAGCAGTGAATGTATTTGTGTGTTTGACAGAGGAGTTACAGCGTGTCTGGGATGAGCAGGAGATCTTCTCATGTGTCTGATTACAGAGCCGCTCAGTACTACAGGTACATTACTAAAGATTTACTGTTCATCAGCATACAGCCGTCCAAACGCCTCATAACATATTTAATACAACATTGTGCAAAGACTTTAAATGTGTCGTATCATAGAATTAATGAGAAGCAACAGTCTCATGTAGCCTTATCATTGAAAATCTATTATACTGTTTTCATATTTTGAATTAGTTTGTATTTTTGTATTTTAATTTTAGTTCAAGTTTTAGTCATTTTGTTCTGTGTTTTTGTTATTTTTTTGTGTTAAAGTTAAGAAATTGTCTTGGTTAATATTTGAAATAAAATAAGTTTACATTTTTTTCACTATTTCATTTTATTTTAGTTAACATTTATTTTATCTCAAGTAAAAAAAAATCTTATTTTAGTTTTAGTTAACTATAAAACCCTGGTCTCATATTTTATCTACAGTGTTATTTAAGTATTTTTACAATATATTATTTTGGATTGCATTAATATTTTGAATTAGCTTTTATTTTTAAAATATTTTTGTGATTTTTATTTATTTTATTTTTTATTTATAAACTATTTAAATGTAGGTTAATTGTTTTGTTAGTTGTATTCATTTATTTCCAGTTATTTTCAGTTAGTTACCAATGCAACATTTCTATTTTTGTTTAGTTTAAGTTATCCATCCATCCATCTCTCTCAACAAAAATGTTTTGTAAACCGACAGTGGCTCTGAATCACCCTGGATGATCCAAATTCAGACAACTGGTCCAACACACCCTACAGCTGGTACAACGACACAGGCACAGACACACAGACACACATAACAACACACACACACAGACACAGACACACAGACACACAACACACGGATGAGGACCTATACAACACACACACACAGACACAGACAGACACACACAGACACAACACACTGGAGGACCTACAGCTGCGCGTAATAACAACACAGAGACAGAGACACGGATTAATAGACACACAATAATTATGACATACAGCGCCGTACAACAACACACACACAGACACAGACACACAGACACAACACACCGGATGCAGGACCTACAGCTGTACAACACACACACACAGACACAGGCACAGACACACAGACACACAACACACCGGATGCAGGACCTACAGCCGCCCTTTACAACACACACACAGACAAAGACACAGGCACAGACACACAGACACACAACACACGGATGTAGGACCTACAGCCGCTGTACAACAACACACACACAGACACACAACACAGGATGCAGGACCTACAGCCGGCTGCTGTACAACAACACACACACAGACACAGGCACAGACACAGACACAACACATGATGCAGGACCTACAGCGCGGTACAACAACACACACAGACACAGGCACAGACACACAGACACAGAGACACAACACACCGTAACAGGACCTACAGCCGCTGCAACAACACACACACAGACACAGGACAACACACAGACACAGACACACAACACACCGACAGGGACCTACAGCGGCGGTGTACAACAACACACACACAGACACAGGCACAGACACACAGACACACAACACACGGATGCAGGACCTACAGCCGCCGGTACAACAACACACACAGACACAGACACAGACACACAGACACACAGACACACAACACACCGGATGCAGGACCTACAGCCAGCTGGTACAACCACACACACACAGACACAGACACAGACACACAGACACAGACACACACAGACACACAAACACACTGTCACAGACACACATGCACACACAGACACAGCTGCACACATGCACACACACACACACACACACACACACACAGACAGAGACACAGACACACACAGAGACACACAGAACACACACCTGTGCATCTTTATCCTGATTCACACATAAATACACGTTACAGTAAGATTAATTGAAAAGAAGAACTCATAGTTATTATGAATTATTTAATAGAATTTGCCCGTACAAAACTCACTGCCCTGGTGTTGCTGTGTGGTTGCTAGGGTGTAAAGTGTGTGATATCTGTCAGTTGTTGTTGTGTGTTGTTGTGATCAGGTCCAGATCTGCACTGGTGTGTGAACAGATCCAGTGAATCGGTCGTGTGTTCAGAGCGTTTGAGGCTCAAAGCAGTGCTCTTCTGTGTGTTCACTTATCTGGACACGCTCGCTGCCTCTCCGCCCGAGGTGTGTGTGTGAGTGTGTGTGTGAGTGTGTGTGTGTGTGAGTATGTGTGTGTGTGTGTGTTAGATATCTGACATGTGTAATGTGTGCTTCAGTGTGTGTGTGTGTGTGTGTGTGTGTGTGTGTGTGTGAGTGATATCTGACATGTGTAATGTGTGCTTCAGTGTTTAAGTGTGTGTGTGTGTGTGTGTTAGATATCTGACATGTGTAATGTGTGCTTCAGTGTTTAAGTGTGTGTGTGTGTGTGTGTGTAGATATCTGACATGTGTAATGTGTGCTTCAGTGTTTATGTGTGTGTGTGTGTGTGTGTGTGTGTGTGTGTGTGTTAGATATCTTGGTGTGTGTGTGTGTTAGATATCTGAAATGTGTGCTTCAGTGTTGTGTGTGTGTGTGTGAGTGTTAGATATCTACATGTGTTTAAGTGTGTGTGTGTGTGTAGATATCTGAAATGTGTAATGTGTGCTTCAGTGTGTGTGTGTGTGTGTGTGTGTGTGTTAGATATCTGACATGTGTAATGTGTGTTTCAGTGTTTAAGTGTGTGTGTGTGTGTGTGTGTGTGTGTGTGTTAGATATCTGACATGTGTGCTTCAGTGTTTAAGTGTGTGTGTGTGTGAGTGTTAGATATCTGACATGTGTAATGTGTGCTTCAGTGTGTGTGTGTGTTAGATATCCGTATGTAATGTGTGCTTCAGTGTTTAAGTGTGTGTGTGTGTGTGTGTGATATCTGACATGTGTAATGTGTGCTTCAGTGTTTAAGTGTGTGTGTGTGTTAGATATCTGACATGTGTGCTTCAGTGTTTAAGAGTGTGTGTGTGTGTGTGTTAGATATCTGACATGTGTGCTTCAGTGTTTAAGTGTGTGTGTGTGTGTGTGTTAGATATCTGACATGTGTGCTTCAGTGTTTAAGTGTGTGTGTGTGTCTCTCTCTCAGGTGTGTAAGGACTGGCACAGTGTCGCACGTCATCCTGCTGTTTGGATGAGAGTAACACTAGAAAACGCACGAGTGTCATCAAAGGCAAGAAACACACACACACACACACACACACTTACATTTGTTTCCCCAGATTAGTAAGGATATTTAATGGTATTTTATGCTAATATAACATTTTTAAAGAAGTTAATATCTTTGTTCTTCAAGGATACATTACATAGAACAAAAGTAAGACATTTGAGTGAAAGAAAGAAAAGATGAAATCCAAAATATTAGGGTTTATTTCAGCTGC
>CM050412.1:45275702-45278202 GCA_027564155.1 Gymnocypris eckloni scoliostomus
AAGTTTTGTTTACATAATATATGTGTGTACTTTACTGTATATATTTATTATGCATATACAAAAACACACATTTACAGTATATATATTTGGAAAATATTTACATGTATTTATTTATATTCGTATAATATTTAATATATAAACAAAATATTTATCTTAAATATATACATGCATGTGGGTGTATTTATATACACATAATAAATAAACACAGTACACATGCATATATTATGTAAACAAAAACGTTTATTTTTGGATGCGATTGTAAGGTCTGTTTTGGGTCTTTTATTTTGTAATTTGATTCATGCTGTTAGTGTCATGCTTCCTTGACTTGACTTTAACAGACTTTCACCAGCAGCAGGGATAAATACATTCACGATGGAAACATGATCAATACAAGTCACATGACAAGAACCAACCAATGAGCAAACAGAACTGAAAACCACACGACAGGACAATAGCCAATGAGAAACAAGACACATGACTAGAACAACCAATCAGAACATGACACAGTGAACAAAGGAGCCAATAGCAGGAATACAGGGGACAAGGGAAGCATGACACTAACAGCATGAATCAAATTACAAAATAAAAGACATGAAAACCAAAAAGTCCTTACAGTGATTAATCATTTGACAGCACTAAAGTGTTTTGCTAATTAGTAGTGATGGCCGCTTTCGAAGCACTGCTTCTTGACGCTTTGAAACGTTTTGCGAATCATTTGTTTCGATGTTTCCATCACCCTATTTAATGTGCATTTCAAAGTCAAATTTAGTAAGAAACGAGTGATGCAAACGCCAAATTTAGAATAAAAATCCTTTAATTTGCCAAACAAATGTTTTTACGCTCGCTTGAGGTGCTTTTTGACTTGAAAAGGGTTAATGCAAATAATAGGAGATGGAAATGCATCTTGCGAATTAATTTCCTCCAAGCGCATCAAAACAGTCATGTGACTTTACGCTATGTAATTTATGATATTTGCAAATTATTATATTCAGTAGCTTCTCCTACTTTTCTGAGTGATTTATAGTGCGAGTTTTATTGATCGACCGATATTGATTTTTTTATAACCGATACCGATACTTTGCATGTTTATGTACCGATAACCGATATTCAGAACCGATATTTATTTACTGTTATAAAGTACATCAATAACAGAGTGAAGTCCATTCTTCACTTTCAGTCATTAACAACAAACAACTGTTGAAAATTAACATTTTCATGTCAAATTTAATCTTCATATAACAACAATAAAAACTTATTTATAAAAAGCATCATCAGCAACACTGATATTAACAATAAGCAAAATAATGTTTTCAAATGGAGAAAATAAAGGACAGAAACTTCATGTTAAACTACAGTTTTAGGTTTAAAATCTGTTTAATAGACTAAAGAGTGAAGAATAATTCACTGAATAATATTCTCTGGAATATTGAAATAAGCTACAACCAACAAAACATCGTATTTTATTGCATTTCTTAACTGAATTATTAAAATGTTTTTGTCTAGATTATGAAAACTGCTGTTTATCTATTTACACAGAACTATACTCAAACTAAATCATTAATTTCGATAGAGATGTATTTATTTAGATGTTTATTGGTGAAATAACGGTTATAGTTGATCAGGAAGTGCCGATGTTGTTCTCTTTGACTCGTTGGATGGAAACGGTGATTGTTCACGAGTGTTTTATGGGATATTCGCAGCTTTGGATGGAAACCCGGCTAGTGTTTCGGTGTTTCGGCTAAAGTCCCGGGATTTCAGTACATGAGGCTCCTAACTGATTCAAAACGTTTAGACATTTCAATGTTTTCCACTGGAGGCGATGCTCTCGATGAACCAGTGAATCATGTGTTAATGGAGACCCCTAAAAAAATCTAAATATTGAGAAAATCATCTTTAAAGTTGTTCAAATGAAGTTCTGAGCAATGCATATTAATAATCAAAAATTAAGTTTTGAAATATTTACGGTAGGAAATTTACTAAATATCTTCATGGTACATGATCTTAATATCCTAATGATGTTTGGCATAAATGAAAAATGCATAATTTTGACCCATACAATGTATTGTTGGCTATTGCTGTAAATATACCCGTGCTGCTTATGACTGCGTCTGTGCTCCAGGGACACATGTGTAACTAAAAGGATGAGCAGTAGTTGTTAGTCTATCTGCGGCTGACCTGAGCGCTCCTGTGTCTCTGCAGCGAGGAACTGTGTGCATCTGTGTGAGCTGGAGCTGCATCACATGAATGAACTGAACCAGGAGGCAGCGGCGGAGATCAGCAGAGAACCTCTCTCTCTTCAGCACCTGCACACACTCCGCTTCATCTCCACCCCCGTCACCGCCAAAGCCATCCTGCACTTCAGCCGTGAGCACTACTGCATTTATAGTGCTTTTATTCTACATACATTAATTATTTGTTAACTGTCACACCGCAGGACTGTTTGTGTGTGTTCTTTGTCCAAATACCACTTTTATATTTTTATTAATTATTTCATGTTAAG
>CM050412.1:45283202-45300702 GCA_027564155.1 Gymnocypris eckloni scoliostomus
GTAGAAGGACACAGTTCCTGCTTCTTGATCGAGAAACACTCCAATTTTAGAGACCATGGGAATATTCGTATTTTGTTACTGTGCCTTACACAAATGTTAGCAGTTGAAAAATCACATTGCCAGGATCTTTTGTTAGAGCCAAAGACAAAATGATCTCCTCCTTTACTAATATTATCATGTGAGAATGCAATAGAGCAACCGTCTCCGTTCCACATAACCTCAAAATAACAGCGCTTGGATAAAGTCTCTTTACACAACACCTGGTAGGTAACACATCTCTGACTTCCAGAGTAGTCTTGGTCATAATTACCATAGTTTTCCAGACTTCCAGAGTAGTATTGGCCATAATTGCCAGAGTAGCTTATTTCAGATTGTTGTTGAACATCATTCCTTGACACGGACGTCTGGTTTACAGAGAGCTGACTGCAGGCTGATGATGAATTCAGGCTTAGTTTAGTGGAATCTGTTAAACAGAAAATGAAATTAAACATGCACTTCAGTATTGGTTTTCTTCTCTAGGTTGTATCCTGCCTGTCTTTACATTTATGCATTTAGCAGACGCTTTTATCCAAAGCGACTTACAGTGCATTCAGACTACACATTTGTTTTAATCAGTATTTATTAGTATTCTCTGCAACATGTCAAAATGTGTTAAACAATGCAAAGCTACAGCGCATGACTCACAAACAAGGAACTCTTCTCTGGTCGTGGGTTTAGATGGCAAATCTAAACAAATAAAAACAGCATTAAAACTAGATAAGTGAGTGTCTTGAGTGTGCTTGATTTGGAATAATTACAGAAAAGATGTTGACTTACACTTTGTGATCTCCTCATTGTTCACCATTATATGGAAAGTGGGAACTATATATAAAAAAAACACATTAGTATTTGTTTAGTAGTAGTAGTAGTAGCCCTTTATTGTCACTAGTACAAGTACCAGCGAAATTAGCCATCAACCTGTCCATACATACACAACATACATATGACAACGGGGTAGACAGAACAGGAGACAGGGTATTAAGAAAAATACAGCTTTTACATGAGGAGAGAGAGGAGGAAAAAAAAAAATTTACCCCCAGACTATGCTCCATTTGGAGTACAGTGTGAGAACAGAAAAAAAACACCTCAGCACAAAAGCACATATACCATAAACACATGACATTGCAACAGGGGGAACATATCCAGCTCTGGCAAGCAGCCGTCCGGTCCGGTGCCATTTATTACGGCGCCGGTCGCAGACCTGCTCGACAGGTGGCGGTACAAAGCGTTCGGAGGCAGTTGAATGGGGGAGGGGAGTAATGTCTGTAGTCGGGGGAGGGAGGAAGAGAGTCCCACTGCATCGCTCTCTCAGGGTGGTTATCCAGACGGCCTTGGCCAAGGCGCCGGTACGGGGAGCCAGAAAAGATAAGATTGAATTGTTGTGACTTTTGGGGCGAACAGCTGCAAACTACAGCTCATTCTCTTTGTCCATTCTGATCTCTGAAATCACCAAGTTTCACTTCCAAAGCTGCGAGTTTCATCATGATGGTATCCATATTCCGGTTTATAGTCTCAGTCTCAATGCTGACCGCTCTTCCCACTGCTTCAATCAAAACGGGCAGCCTTGTGAGACTTTGGACAGCTGTTCCCGTTTTCTGAATTTTACGATAACCCAGGGTAAAGCCTAATCCAATCAGCAGAATACCTGTTATCATGGTGCCGAAAAGGTAGATATCTTCAATGTCCTCCACGGAAAGAGCCGCAAGACACACGATTTGCCACCTCTCCCACGCATCCCTCGTATATCCGGCCGCGAACGTCCCGTCAGGACAAACAGGTTCCCCAGAACCCAGACTTCTCCTTGAGAAGATGGTATCAATCGCGTTGAGAGACCAGTTGATCAAATCCATAATTTTCTAGTTTGAGAGCCGTGCAGAGAGAGTCTCTTCAATAGATAGACGAGACGAGACAGCAGAAGCAAGCAGGAAAAAAAGGGAAGGGGGAGTGAAATCTAAGCGACTACCTCTGTTGAGTGCCAAACGAGAAAGTTTACCTTGATTATGACAATCTACCGGAATATACTTTGATGTATTTACTGGCAGAGATTCTAAACAATTCTGAAAAATGATGGATATCAATTTCAGCTTTATTATTAAGAATAAAAAAGAAACAGATTTTGTAAACGTTGATTTACTTTGTAAAATTAAAGACAAATAAAACATTCAGTCTAAATTATTTCTTAATGTAGTATTATTTTCATATTAAATATAGCTATTTTTTGTAAATTAGAGTTAAAGTGAAGTACATTACTTATACTACTAGTGCAGCAACTGCACAATAATGTTCCTACTACAACTGCTGCTACTAAAACATTGATCAGTGCTTTCTGAAGGACTGCTATTATAATTGAGTGCAGAGATAGTTCGGTCAGGCCACGTAGGCCTGTTACTGTACACCTTCTGTTTGTTTCAGATAACCAAGGCTTTCAATCCGAGATGGACCTCACTGCCAAAAGAGCTTTATTTTCATACTGTAGCTAGTCATAGACATTCACTGCCATGTCTACATGACACCAGCGTTTCATTTAAGGCATTACTTCTGTTCTAAATCATCTGTACTTCACTCAAGCTGATGGTTCCAGAGGGTTAATGCTGAAGCTCTCCTATGTGCAAATAATTATGGAGTGAGAGCCCCCATAAGGAACCATATTGCCAAAGATAACTTGTGTTTTCAATAACTCAACGTAACGTGCCAAAGTGGTCCTGCCTGAAATAAACTCATTCCTCACAGTTTGAGCTATGAAGCCAAGACCAGAAATCATGCAACTTGCTTAGGTATAGTGCTCTGTAGTTTATGTGAAAATATTGTATGAATTCACAATCTCAAACAATACGATTTATAATCTATGGTATCTCACCTTTCTCTGAGATCCTCACAAGGCCTTGGTCACAGAGATCATCCAGTTGGCTTTTCAGCTGATAGACAGCGGTTTCAATATTCTTAAGTGTCTCGTCTTTATTGACAGGGATTTTGTTCAAGTCTAACAATTTGTTTTGGGAAAGAGTGGAGAAATTCTGCAAATAGAAATCAGAAAACATTTAGATCAAAAATCACCAACCCACTAAAAATGAATATAAAACATTACAAAACTTACGGTGACGCTTTACAGTAATGTTAGTTATGGTAACAACAAACAACGAAGAGTACTTTTATTACAGCATTTGTTCATCTTTGATAATGTTAGTTTAAAAAAAAATACAATCGTCTTTTTTTAATTAACTCAAGAGCATCTAATGTTAATTAACAAGGTAACTTTGAAATTTACACTAACTTAGTTTAATACATGCTGTAGAAGTTGATGTTCATGTTACCTAAAGTAATTAACTTATGTTAAATAAAGAACCTTATTGTAAAGTGTTACCAAACGTATGCATTATCACTAGATGTTGCATTAGATTCTTTTTTGTAAACATATGTGCGTGAGTCCATATGGACACATCTGAGCACTCTGGGCATGCATACATGAAGTAGAAATGGTCAGAATGGTCAGTTCTGTTACCTGAATGACATAGATGTCATCCTTTATCTGTGAAAGCTTCCCCAGTTCATCATGTCTCTTCCTCAGGTCACTGATCTCCTGCTTTAGTGTAAGTATGAGCTCTTCAACTTTGCTTGCTTCTGCTTTCTCCTGAGCTCTGGTCACCTCTGATAGCTTAGCTCGTCTTTTCTCCATGGAGCTGATCAGCTCAGTGAAGATCTTCTCACTGTTCTCCACTCCTGCCTGTGAAATGTTAAGTAGCACATATATTTAGGAATCCACCCTTTACTGCTATCTATCAGCAGACAGTAGCATAAAGGCACTTACCTTAAAAGAGTCCACAGCTTTTCGTAACTCCTTCATCTTCTCTGCTCGCTTCTGCATTTCTTTAGCTAGGTCATTCTGATTTGATGTCATTTGTTTCTGTAAGACAATTTATAATAGTTTAGTATGATGCTTCTGTAGGAATTATTTAATTGTGCAGGAAATGGTTACTAAACAGTGAACAGTCTGGTAAGCTCTACTTTGAATGGATGGAACCACATAACTTCCTGGAGTTGGGATAAACATGTTCTCTTTCATAGGTGAACTCAACGCTGCGTTGACCGCATCGGGAACGCCCACTGCGTGACCGATGTCTGAACCCATATAGAATCACGCCAATTCATTGGCTGGTGGCGCGACGCCATCTCTGACGCAATGACGTCGTCAGCTCATACTGGCGAACGCGCCATCCACTCCTCAGATTTCTCTGCCTTCACGAGACAGTCACATTACCCTTCGTTGTTGCGATTTTCTGACCCAACTTATCTTTTTGCGATCATCCATCTGCACTTCGGCGACAGACTCAGAGGAAATTTGTTCTCCTCGCGGTGAAGTGCCATGGAGTTTCGCCACTGTCACCCGCCGTGCGCGTGTTTCATCGCTCGCGAAGACCCACACAGTAAGTGCATTAAGTGCTTGGGGTTTTCGCATGCATGTGACGTGGTTTATGGGACCTCGAAATGCAAGATTTGCGACGATTTCCGTCTCATAACCCTCCGTCTCATAACCGCTCGGCTTGAGGATTGTGAAAGGAATCCTCCATTTTTCCCCGGTGCGCATCGAGCACCTCACGCTGCCTCGTGAGATCGCCCTCTCCCGAGTGCGCGCGACCCGCCGGTCCTAATTCTTGCATGATTTTTCGTTTCCCAGCCCGAGGGCACGCGGATACCGCTTCCTTGGGGCTAGATGATATTCTGCACACAGCAGCCTCCGACTCCGAGGATTTCGGGCCTTTAGCAGATGCGCTCCCGCCTAGCGGCCAAGAGGCGCGGCCTTTAGCGACCTACTCTGAGCTTGTGGATGTGCTTTCGCGCGTCACCGAAAAGCTCACGCTGGATTGGCCCGATGAGCCCCGCGAGTCTCGAGCTTCGAAACTCGACAAGCGGTTCCTCCCCCACTACGGTTTGGGGAGCCCGTGGCTGGGCTTTTTCCCGCCAACAACCACGCAAGCGGGTTAACCTGAAGCGGCCCAACAAGCCTGGCGCTTCGGCTAATCCGGGTCGTTCCTGACCTCCGGGTCGGAATGAGGAGAGCCGTTTCACCATTACGGGGAGAGGCCAGACCGCGGAAGCGTTTCTGCCCGCCCCGAACACGCTCTCCTCACTTAAATCTGTCACAGCCACCCTTGAGGCTTGGTGTGCAGATCTAGTTCACCCTCATTTGTACTGGCTGGCAGTTGGGGACGCGCGTTCTTTCCCTTTGCTCGTCCATTTGCCGCCGGCGAGCCATGTTAGAAGACACAGCTGTTTCTCTCCTGCAGTGTACGGAACCCGTGCCGGCCACCCGTCAGCCCAGCACTTCTCTCTCCATCATCCTGAACAAGGGCTCTCCTTCACGGTGGAGGGTGCCGCTGCTTCCAGGCCTTCTCGACACCCCATCTCAGGTATGTCTTCCCTTACACGACACTCTGATTCCTCTGTCGCACTTCCTTCACGAATGGGAGCGTCTACCGGGGGTATCGCTGTGGGTTCTCCGCACAATTCGAACCGGTTACACTCTTCAGTTTGGGAAAAATCCCCCCCGCTTCGACGGGGTTCACCTGACAGCAGTAAACAGCGCCTCCAAGGCCTCTGTTCTACAACAGGAACTTTCCTACAGAAAGGAGCAATAGAGGAAGTACCGCAGTCGGAAGTCGAACGAGGGTTCTTCAGCCGCTACTTCCTCGTTCCAAAGAGGGACGGCGGCTTGAGGCCTATCCTGGATCTACGGCGTTTGAATTTTTCCCTCTACAAAGTGAAGTTCAAGATGCTGACGATAAAATCCATCATGTCTCAGGTCCAGGAGGGGGACTGGTTTGTCACCATCGACCTGAAGGATGCGTATTTTCACAGGTTCCTTCGGTTTGCCTTTGGAGGGAAGGCTTACCATTACAAGGTCCTGCCCTTCGGCCTGGCTTTGGCGCCGAGAACGTTTACGAAATGCATGGATGCTGCACTGGCCCCTTTGAGGCTCCAGGGCATTCGTGTACTGAACTATCTGGACGACTGGCTCATTCTTGCTCACTCCAGGGAGCTAGTGAGTCGTCACAGGGATATCGTTCTCGGCCGCATCCATTCTCTTGGCCTCAGGATGAACGCCAAGAACAGTGTGCTCCTCCCATCTCAGCGAACCGTGTTTCTAGGGGTTCGTTTGGATTCCGTTCAGATGCAGGCCCGTTTGGCTCCTGCCCGGATACCCGATCTTACAGCATGTCTGGCCCGCTTCAAGCTAGGCCATCATGTCTCTGTAGGTACCTGCCGCAGGCTGTTGGGCCTCACGGCAGCGGCCTCCCCTGTGTTGCCCCTAGGGTTGCGTCACATGAGGCCATTCCTTTGGTGGATGAAGGAGCTAAGGTTAAACCCCACTGTACCAGCTACTCTCCTTATCAGGGTGTCGCGCAATTGCTGTCGACCCCTTTTAATGTGGCGAGACCCCGTTTTTCTCCGAAGCGGGGTGAGAATGGATGCAATCCACCGTCGCCATATGATCACGACGGACGCATCAATGACATGCGGGGGCGCGTTCTTCGGAGGCAGACCGGCGAGCGGGGAGTGGAAGGAAGAGTTCCTCTCTTGGCATATAAACTGCCTGGAACTCAGGGCTGTCTTCCTGGCTTTGAAGTATTTTCTCCCCGTTCTCGGGGGGTATCATATCACAGTCAGGACGGACAATATGGCGGTTGTGTCCCACATAAACCGCCAAGGAGGTTCACGGTCGTGCAGCCTGGACAGGCTTGCGCGCCGTCTTCTCCTTTGGTCCCAAGACAAGTTTCTCTCTTTGAGGGCGGTTCACGTTCTGGGAGTACTGAACCTGGCGGCCGATTTTCTGTCGAGACAGAAGCTCAGGCCGGGGGAATGGATGTTGAACCGTCAGACGGTCTCCCAGATCTGGGATCTGTTTGGCAAAGCGGAGGTGGACCTCTTTGCTTCTCAAGAGTCATCCCAGTGCCCGCTCTGGTTCTCCCTGAGTTTCCTGACGACTCTGGGCATAGATGCGTCACCACTCATGGCCGAATGTCAGTCTGTACGCTTCCGCCTAATAAAGCTGATTCCGGCAGTACTATGCAGAGTGAAGGTGAGCGGTGCCGTCTCCTTCTCATAGCCCCATTCTGGCCCTCCCAGACCTGGTTCTCGGAGCTAACTCCCTCTTGTATCGGCCTCCTTGGGAGATTCCGATCAGGCGGGACTTACTGTCCCAGCTTCAGGGCAAGATCTGGTATCCTCAACCAGAGCTCTGGAAGTTGTGGGTATGGCCCATACAGGGCCAAGGGCTGTGATTGATGGTTTGCCTGCCGAAGTTCAGGAAACCATAGCCAGTGCCAGAGCCCCCGCTACTAGGAAGCTGTACTCTTCCAAGTGGGGCGTTTTTGAGTCTTGGTGTTTGACTCATGCAATTGACCCAGTTAACTGCCCTGTTGGTCCAGTGCTGGAGTTTTTGCAAGAAAGGCTAACAGCGGGGGCGGCTGCTACCACCCTTAGGGTTTATGTAGCGGCCATTGCAGCTCGGAGAGAGCTGGATGATATCCCTTTGGGGAGACATCGGATGGTCTCCGCCATGCGTAGATGCCTTAGGCCTGTTCGCCCCACGGCAGTTCCTTCTTGGGACTTGTCAGTCGCCCTCGAAGGACTAGTGACGGCCCCTTCGAGCCCTTAGAGTCAGCTTCGAGCGGATACTGACTCTTAAGGTTGTTCTTTGCTGGCGCCACGTCACTGAAAAGAGTTGGAGATCTGCAGGCTTTCTCTGTTAGTGAGACATGTATGGACTTTGCCCCGGTCTAGTCAAAGTTACCCTGCGGCCTAGGGTTACATTCCCAAGGTCTTGTCCACATCGCTTTCGATCTCAGGTGGTCACGCTTTACTCTTTCCATCCCCCTCCCTTTGCTTCAAGTGAGGATGAGAGACTCCACATGCTCTGCCCGGTCAGGGCATTGAAGCTGTATGTGAATCGCTCCAAGGTTTGGAGAAAATCCTCCCAGTTATTGATCTGTTTTGGTGCTGGTCGCCGCGGGCTTGCCACGTCAAAGCAGAGGATTTCTCACTGGGTGAGAGACGCCATTTCGCTGGCTTACGAGGCGCGGAAACTCCCTTCACCTCTTAGTCTTCGGGCGCATTCTACTAGGGGCGTAACCTCCTCTCAAGCTCTTTTTAGAGGGGTACCCCTGGAGGATATTTGTGTTGCGGGAGGATGGTCCTCTCCGCACACCTTTGTCAGGTTTTACAATCTTGACGTTGATACGGCTCCAGGTTCTCAGGTCCTGTCTGTTTGAACCGACCGTACGTTGTTGGTTCATTATTGGACCAGATAGGCAACGCTTTTCAGCTTGGCGTGTTTGGTATATCGTTCCCGATGCAGTCAATGCAGCGTTGAGTTCACCTATGAAAGAGAACGTCTCGGGTTACTTGCGTAACCCTTGTTCTCTGAATAGGGAACGAGACGCTGCGTATGCTACTAAGCTCCTCACGCTGCCGACAGGGTTCTTTTCGGCAGAGAAATCTGAGGAGTGGATGGCGCGTTCGCCAGTATGAGCTGACGACATCATTGCGTCAGAGATGGCGTCGCGCCACCAGCCAATGAATTGGCGTGATTCTATATGGGTTCAGACATCGGTCACGCAGTGGGCGTTCCCGATACGGTCAACGCAGCGTCTCGTTCCCTATTCAGATAACAAGGGTTACGCGAGTAACCCGAGACGTTTTTAATAGAAATAGAAAACACAATTTTATTAACTATTTAGTCACTTTACGTGTCTGTCAGCAGTTCTTGGCCATAACATGCTAAAAAGCAGATTTTATGTAAATATTCAAATGTCTGGTTTTTGACCAACTCTGAATGTATTTTGATTGGACAGAATGTTTTGGACACCCTTCATCCGTACATTCAGCACTGTTCAATGATCAGATCTGTTGGGCAATAATGGCAAACACAAGCTAAAATTCAATCCTGCAAACGTGACTCTTTTTTCTGTTCTTCAACTCAATGTTTGCTTCCTGAACAATAAATGGGTTTACAACAGATCCATATTATACAAGTAATATGCCTATTAAATACTGTATACATTATACCATTTTGCTGATTACTACTTGAAAGCCCTGAATGGTTTAGCTTCTCAGTACTTAAGTGAGCTCTGCATGGCACCAACAAGTATGCTACAGAAGTGCAAAAAATTCAATTCGACTGCTAAATTTGATCTTTGTTTTTAACATACAAAATATTACATAGGCAACACAGTTGTCTTGCCTGTAGTTCTTCTCTTTTTAATGTCGGTGATGTCATAGGGTGGTTCTGGTGGGTGATCAAAGCACATTGCACACATATCAACTGCTGATCCCGGGAACAGTACAGCTCCAGAGGTTTGTGATGTTGAGAGCAGATCTGGTCCATTAAATGTGGTGAGGTATTGACCAGTTTGTGCCACTTCAATGCAGGAGATTTGTAATGAGTTTGGATGTGAGATTCACAGTAAGAAGCCACACATGTCAGACAGGACTTGATGGCTTTTATTTTGGTCTTTGTGCAAACATCACACACCACATCCCCAGACACAGCAAAAGATGGTTCAGGAGAGGCGGTTACTGCTTCTGGTGCTTCTCTCTTCATTCTCTCTACAACTTCAGCCAGCACAGTGCTTCTGTTAAGAGTCGGTCTTGGGCTGAATGTCTGCCTGCACTGGGGACAGCTGAAAACGCCCTTCTGATCGTCCCGAGCCCAACACTCATTAAGACATTCCATACAGAAACTGTGACCACAAGCTGTAGTTACTGGGCTCTTCAGAAGATGAAGACAGATTGGACAGTTAAACGGATTTTGGTCTTCAAAAGATTCTGCCATTTTGCAGCTTTGACTCTCAGACAATTAAACCGTTGGACTGTATTTTGAATGCAGGTAGGTGAATCCAGCGACAGGAGGACACGGGGAACTGTCCAACTCGAAATCTTGAATGCTCACATCAAATGGTAGCATCAAACAGTGATCCAATTTGATTGGATAAACAGCTGTGCCCACCACGAGATATTAAATCTGGTCATTCTGAAATACAAAAAATACAAATACAAATCTGTGCATGTCTGATATACATATTAGTTACATAAATGTAAACAAAAAATTGCTACTGACTGCCAGTGTTGGGGAAAGTTACTTTTAAAAGTAATGCATTACAATATTGCGTTACTCCCTAAAAAAGTAACTAATTACGTTACTTATAATGGAAATTAATGCGTTACGTTACTTTTGCGTTACTTTCGCGTTACATTTTAAATATGAGCAGGGCTTGATTGTTTGTTTTTAATATAATAAGTTATATTTATAGCAAATATAAAAGCTTTCACACCAAAAAGTGTGATGAATAAACCTCAGACTGAAGGACGAGTAAATCACGTCTGTACAGAAGAACACAGGAGAAGTTCAACACTCTTCAGCAATAAAACACAATGATAGTTTATCTAAAGTAATTTGTATTATTAATATGATTGAACTGAATCATCAAAGGTCATCAGCAAACACATCGGTTAATAAAATGAGATTAGATATATTTGTGTTGTTTAACATATTTAATTATTGCAGGTTTGTGTCATATTCTGAGTTTGCATTTCACTGTGTTAATTAAGTGGGATGAATTAAACACATTCATATTTAGTCTAGATTAGATCTACAGTAAGATCATGTTCACACGGCGCACTGTCATCAATAAATGGAGAAAAAATAACTCCGATATTTTTTAGTAAATTAAAAAGTAATGCGCTACTTTACTAGTTACTTGAAAAAAGTAATATTATTACGTAACTTGTAATGAGTTACCCCCACCCCCAACACTGCTGACTACATGCAGAGTTGCATTTACTGTGAATCGAAACTGAAAGCGGTGTATTCGGAAACAATCTCACAGTCATGCGTTGTCAATTCAAAAGAAGTTATCGAGCGACTGTGAGGTCACAAGTTCCGTCGTTATCAGTTCAACAAGTCGGTTTTTCCCGAAGCCATAGTGCCAACTAACATTTGCAAACAGCATCGTTGCGTGGGTGGATGGACTTTATACATCCGTATCTTTAGCAAAATAAGATGATATTCAATACAATCTACATCCTTCATTTCTAATATATAGCCTACACATTTCACTTAGTCTTTGAGTTTGTCAAGAAAATTAAAACGCAGTTCGCAACTTCACATTCATACGTGTTCTAGTGCGTAAGAAAAGAGCCGAAATAAAATGTGGAAATAAAGCAGATTAACAGAAGAGTCCTCAGATGACATGTCCGTAATTTAACGCTATAGCAAAACAATCTGACACTAATTCGATCTTAAATACAAAAGTTATTATACCAACTGCGTGGCATCATTAACCGGTTGAAAGTCAAATTTGCGACCATATTGTTTCGGGAACCAGCTGATTCTTTAACGAGGCATTGTGCTGCTGGTAAGCAGCGAGTTATGTCGTTGTACGAGAAACGCACTCCAGATGTGTGAAGTAAAAGATCCTAAAGAATAACAGCAAATATCGCAAACCGAATCACTGAACGGAACAAACAGTACAATAAAAAGACAGCAAAGTGCAAATAGCCGACCTTTATATAAAGCTGTCGCAATAGCTGAACAATTGTTCGCAGCACAGATATAAACAAAAACAAGATTCCAGAGACGCTATTATAGAAATATGAATTATGCTTACTCACCATCTCGTGCATGAATGGCAAAGAGAGAGATCAGTCTACTCCTTTATTTACTGAGAAGAGGGAGGGGCTTCTTAAGGGCAGATTTCACGTGAAACCTATGTAGTTTGAGTTTCATTTCTTCTCTTGTTATCACAAAATAGACCAGTGTGCAGCATACTTGCATTATGTCAAATACAAATATAATAAAAACTAAACTAAGCAATCTAAGGTTAATACCTCAGATATTATCACAAGCAAAGTATATGGTTAACCCTCAAATAAAGTCTAGTGTCTTTTTAATTCTATTTAATTGTTTACAACTAAAACCTTTTCGGTGAGATAAAATCAATGAGTGTAATACACTATTTAAACGATCATTTTGTAGAGAATATACGTGCTTTTGATTTTTTGTATTATATATATTTTTAAATATTATATAAGTGGATGTAATAGCTTTTAATTTCGGTCCTCAATCAAGGTTTCGCCCTTCATGGTAAAAGGTTGGGCACCTAAGCTCTTACATGAGTAAGGGACATGTGTGTATTGCTAGGGATTAGGGAAGGCTGAGACTGTGTTCGAAATGCCACACTATCATACTACTCTTACTATTTCTGCAGTATCCACGTGTATGCTGTGCATAGTATGCACATTTTCTGTATGCATGAAATACCCAGATAATAATAATAATTACTAAGCTCAGATGTATACAGTATAACCAGCAGTGAAATGTGTTCTCTGCATTTAACCCATCCAAGTGCACACACACACACACACACACACACACACACACACACACACACACACACACACACACACACACACACAGACACAGAGACACAGACACACACAGAGACACAGACACACACACACAGACACACACACACACACACACACACACACACACACACACAACAACACACACAGACACAGACACACACACACAGACACACACACACACACAGACACACACACACACACACACACACACACACACACACACACACACACCTGGAGCAGTGGACACACACACACACACACACACACACACACACACACACACACACACACACACAGAGACACACACACACACACAGAGACACAGACACACACACACAGACACACACACACACACACACACACACACACACACACACACACACACACACACACACAGACACACACACACACACACACACACACCTGGAGCAGTGGACAGCCGACGCTGCGGTACCCGGGGAGCAGTGGACACACACACACAGAGACAGAGACAGAGACACAGACACACACGCACACACAGACACACACACACAGACCTGGAGCAGTTGGGGGTTTGGTGCCTTGCTCAAGGGTCTCATCTCAGTCGTGGACAATTCCTGCCGGAGCCGAGGAGAACTGTCTCTGAATGATGCAGTAAAAATGTGTCATGCAAGTGAGCTGGGGCAGCAGTATATTAAGACATTCAGTAATACATGTGCAGCTCCGGGGAAATGAGAGTGTATCTGTTGGTGCGGTTAAAATGAAACGAGGGCAATCCTTAAAGAATGCTGAAGACGCAAACATGAACACTTATAATTGCAAACATTGTGGTTCTTGGCACCAACCTAGGAAATGTCCTGTGTGTGGAAAGCAATGTACAAAATGCAAAGGTAAAAATCATAGCAAACAGTGTTTCTCAAAGGAAAAAAAACAAGAGAAGTGTGCATTTAGTGGAAGAGTCTGACTTGTTGTTGGTGTGGTAACATGAGAATGTGATAATGACGTGAATGCTGATCAGGTCTCAATGCAAAGTGAGAAGTCTGTGAATGCTGTAACTTCTGATAAATGGACTGTGTACAAATGAATGGGTCAGTGATTCCAATGAAATTGGATACTGAGCGATGTAAAGTCACTGAAGGAAAAACCACACATTCGGAAAAAGAGTGTTCAGTTAAAAGCATATAATGGACAAATGATTGATACTAAAGTGATGTGCAGACTTAAAGTGGAAGTAAGGAATAGGATTCACAACTTGATGTTTGTCATTGTACCAGGCCATGATTTTATACTTGGAGATCAAGCATGTGAGGATTTGGAATTGGTCAAAAGAGTACAGAATGTGATGGTGCCGACCAATCAGTCTGTTGATGTAATATTGAAGCAGTTAGATGTCTTTACAGGATTGGGGGTTCTTCGACGTACTTACCAAATTCAGCTTAAAGGGGTCATCAGATGCCATTTTACACAAATTGATATGATTCTTTAGGGTCTTAATGAAAGGACTGTAACATACTGTGGTTAATAGTAGTGTAAAAAACACCTTTACCCTTTCAGCACGCTGTTTTAGTTCATGTTTCTTTAAATGCTAATGAGCTCTGCTGACTCCACCCCTCTCTGATATGTGTAGATTCCCTATTGGACTGCTCCAGATACATTGACCGCAAGCCATCTTGCATTCACCATAATAATCAATGAATATTCAAAGATATACAAGCATATAACTTGCTGTTGTAGATGCACACAGTCAATGCGCTCAATGATTCGCAGACCGTTCCAAAAATGGCAGATAGAAACAGTCCATAATGTGGAATCTAGGTATATACTCTATATTGCCAAAAGTATTGGCACCCCTTTCTAATGAAAGGTTTGACTACTTTAGTCATGTCCATGAGTTCAAATCTTAATGTTTAAGCAAATAATGATATTCTAGGAAAAAAAGAGGGAAAGAAGCTGCTCTCTGGTGGACCAGAAACACACTCTCTCTCTCTCTCTCTCTCTCTCTCTCTCTCTCTCTCTCTCTCTCTCTCTCTCTCACACTCTCTCTCTCTCTCTCTCTCTCACCTCTCTCTCTCTCTCTCTCTCTCTCTCTCTCAAACAAGCAATATAAAAATAAACCTCTACTTTCATGTTTTAAAAATAGAAATATCAAACATCACATTTTTCCACTCATGCACGAGCCAGATTCATATGGAAGGCCAAATGACTCAAAATCAAATCATTAAATAAACTTAATTAGATCATTAAATACATAAATAAATGCATTATTAAGGATTCATTCATTAATTTATGAGTCGACAACCGTAACCCTGACAATGAATGAATGAATGAATAAATATTTAAATATATAAATGAATGAATGAATATTTATGCATTTATTTAATGACGTATTTAACGATTTATTTATATATTTCAACATTTATTTTGAGTAATTTGGCCCTCCATAGGATTCACTGTCTGTCCGGCGGCACTAAGACCGCGCGGAAGAGTCTGCGGGAGCGCGCCACGTGCACGAGCGCCCACCTGCAGCGCGCTCCCGTCCACAGCCGTGCTGCCCGGTTACAACGAGGAGCGCGCCTCAAAACCGCACGCGCCGGGCTCGTTAAAGGGCGGATCTGGATTTTATAAAACACATCCTCACTGGAATTACGCGTTTGACCGGGATTCTCCTGCTCATCCAGGTTCTTCTACAACAGCTGTTTTACCGGAATATTTCCGTTCTAACACGCGTTTCGCAGAATAAACGCCCGGCGCTTTGTGTAGATGCAAATGATGCGCCCGGTAAACGCGCGGCGGGGAGAGCGGCGTGTCCGTCGCTCGCGCTGATGACAATAGCGGACTCCGGCGATAGAAACAGAAGGAATTAAAGAACGTTTACCGGGAAGGACAATGTCTCTCAGCAGAAGCATCGAGATCGAGCACTTTGACGAGCGGGACAAGGCGCGCCGCTCCAAACGCCCCGCCGGTGGTTCGGGTTCGGGCTCGCGCGCGAGCAGTCTGGTTCCGAGCCCCGCGCACAGCGCCAACTGCAGCTTCTACCGCACGCGCACGCTGCAGACGCTCAGCTCCGAGAAGCGCGCCAAGAAGGTCCGCTTCTACCGGAACGGAGACCGGTACTTCAAGGGTCTCGTGTACGCGGTGTCCGGCGACCGCTTCAGATCCCTGGACGCGCTGCTGGCCGAGCTGACGCGCGCGCTCGCAGACAACCTGCACCTGCCGCAGGGCGTGCGCAACATCTACAGCGCGGACGGCGCGAGGAAGATCACGAGCCTCGACGATCTCGAGGAAGGTCAGGCAATGCGTCTACAGGACGTGTCATATCAGATGTCAAATAGATGTTTATTAGATGTCTTTAAGATGTTTATGATTTAGAAAGCAGGTATGACCGGAGAAGGGAAGCCCTCTAATGGTTCATAGAGAGGTTCAAGGTTCCTCACTTGCCACATGCATGAAATATTATACTAATAATAATATAGTATTTGTATTATATATATATATTATATATATATACAACATGTTGTTATATTATTATTTGTAATAAAATACAATTCTACGTTTTAATACATCAATGTAAAAATTTATTCAAGCAAATAAAATGTTACATTATATGTAATATTAATATAATAATAATGTAATATTAATATGACATTATTTATTTATCCTTCATTTAGTCATGCAGGAGACTTCACAATCTCTTCTTCCAGAGAGACCTGGTTATTACATTACATTATAATAGTATATGATATATTATGCCTGTAGAATAAACAAAATAGTTATTCATATTAATGTAAATTACACACACACACAGACACACACACAGACACATACACACACACACACACACACACACACACACACACACACATCACACACACACACACACACACACACACACACACACACACACACACACACACACAGTCACACACACACACACACACACACACACACACACACACACTCACACACACACACACACACACACACACACACACATCACAGATGTGAATCAGCAGAAGCGTGAGCCGCTGGATTACAGTATTAAAGCACAGATGCACTCGCTCATGACCAGTCTGACCCCGGGGTCACGTCACCATGGCGATCGATCGGGATCAGTCACTGCTGTCAGCATCTTCACAGCTGATCACATGGATACAGATGGGCTTGATGGGGGTCCAACCCTAGCAACCACCCACAACATCCTAGCAACCAGAAAGCAATTCTACCTTTAAATAATTACGTTACTCTGTGCCAAAAAAATGTCATGTTTAACTTTTAGTACATTTAGGTAAACCTATTTCATTTAGTTGCCAAGGAAACATTAAACTGTTGGAAAATAAACAATATAAAATTTGAAAAATAAGTAAATTTAAATTATATATAAAAATAATAATAATAATAATAATAATTAAAATAAATTACTTGCAAATAAGAAAAAGGTAAATTGAAGTTTTACATAAAAAAAAAAAACATTAACTTTGAAACTAAAATAAATTATTTTAAAATAAACAATTGTAAAAATATAATTTCAAAATAAAATATTTTAAGCAAAATTAAAATGAATCATTTTAAATTATAATAAATTTAAATAATTATTAAATTATATTAATTATAATTATTTATATAATTATAATAATTATAATTATATAAATAATTATAATTATATAATAATAATATTTAATTATTAATTATTAAAAAAATAAATGCGAAAAATAAAATAAATAATTTAGAAAATCACAAAAAATAAAATGTAATCGTTTTTTGAAGCCAAATAAAAATACAAAATAAAAATCAATTTAAAATACAACACTTACTAAAAAATGAAATATTGTATTTCTTAAACTGCATGCCACGTGACTATTAACCGAACCATGAGCATGCAACCGTTGTGTTATTGAATTATGACGCATATTAAATATTCAAGCTCAGTTCGTGAATCTGCACTAACCGCCGTGTTCCCGCCGCAGGTGAGAGTTACGTCTGCGCCTCAAACGAGGCCTACAGGAAAGCGGACTACACCAAGAACATCAACCCTAACTGGGGCTCGCGGCTGACTGGGCCT
>CM050412.1:45320702-45330702 GCA_027564155.1 Gymnocypris eckloni scoliostomus
TTTTTAATATTTTTATATTTTCACACACATGTGTGTGTGTGTGTATATATATAGTACTATATATGATTTTTCCTCCTGTTTCACCTGTTCTGTGTGTTTTGTTGGATCTGCTGCTCCGAGGGCTCGTTGTCCAGCAGGAGCTCACTGACAGTCACATCTTGACCTTTGACCTCTCCTGACGAGCAGAGGTCGTGGAGTGTGTTTGACGGTGTTTGAGGGACGTCTGTATCATCCAGGACAATCAGGTGCTCTTCTTCCTGAAGAAGGAAATTATATTTCATGACAGTTTACAATGTTTGCATAATAGGCAAATGTGTGTGTGTGTGTGTGTGTGTGTGTGCGTGCGTGCATTCGTGCATGTGTGTGTGTGCATTTGTGTGCATGTGTTTGTGCATGTGTGTGTGCATGTGTGTGTGTGTGTGTGTGTGTGCATGCATGTGTGTGTGTGCGTGTGCATGCGTGCATGCTTGTGTGTGTGTGTGTGTGTGTGTGTGCATGTGTGTGTGTGTGCGTGTGCGCATGTGTGTTTGTGTATGTGCGGTGTGTGTGTGTGCATGTGCATCATGTGTGTGTGTGCATGTGTGTGTTTGTGCATGTGCATGAGTGTGTGCATATGCGTGTGTGTGTGAATATGTGTGTGTGTGTGTGTGTGTTTGTGCACTGACATGTAAAGAAGTTTTCTCAGGTGGTTCCTCCTGCTCTTTGCTGATATTCTCCAGCTCTGCATCTTCTTGAAGAACTTTGCTCTAATGCACAAACACACAAACCCGCTGATGTTTACATGGCTGTGTTATTTATAGAGCTCCTGGGATTGTTTCTCATATTCAATTGAGGAAATACATTTAAAGGGGCAGTTGACTCATAAATAAACATCCGGTCATCATTTTCTCACCCTCTTTCTTCTGTGCAGCTCAAAGATGTTAGGTATAATGTGCGAGCTGTGCACGGTGATTTATACAATCACACAGATGGACCGTAACATATGACCTGTGCACTAAACTCATGCAAGAGCATATGATAGGAGTTCACTGAAAATCACACCTGCTGGAACTTTTGTTTTTAATTGCAGCTTACATACATATGAGAACCAAAGACATGTCTAAAGGTGACCTTTTATTTCTGAACGAACAATAGCAACAAGAAAACTACTTATAAGACTTAACTTAAACTTCAAGAACTCATACTATTATAGTATTTATTCATATTCAACATTTGATTGGTATATTTTAAGTTCATTTTAATTTTAGTAATTGAATTATTATATATTTTGATTTGATACAGTAATTTTATTTTTATTTCAACTTTAGTCTGAGTAATTTGATTACCTTGCCAAGACAACATTTTTAAGCTTTATATAACATTTCATTATATTTCACTTCATTACATTTGTTTTAGTAATTGTACTATATCCTTTTGTCATTTACATTTTTTTTTTTAATTTAGCTTTAATTAATTTTTATTTCAGTTTTAGTTTGAGTAAATATATTTATTTATTTGCCAACATTTCTTATTATCTTCTTTATTAAGTTTGAGTAATTTTATGTTCTTTTGTCATGTAATTTTCTTAATTATTTATATTTAGCTAATTTAATATTTAATACATTTATTTATTTTTTTGTAATCAAGGCAACATTTGTCATTTTTTAATATCACGTTTTTAATCCATTCATTTTTTTATCAAGGGTTTATTTCAATTAACAAAAACATTTTAATAGTTTCATTTTCAGTTTTGTTAAACACCACACTGCTTCAGAAGACTTGTAATAAAGCGCACAATCATAATTCACTTCAGTTTATGAGAAACAGCAGCTCGTACATTCTGCCAGTGATCTCATTTTTGTCTTCCACCAAAAAAGAAAGTCTTTATAACGACAGGAAGGTCAGAGAGTGATGACAATCTCAACCCTTGAATAACACACAGGACATGTTCCTGGAGATCTCCTGGAATACTCTCTGTATGGAGACTCACTGGATAGCGCTTGTAAAGCGGATGTCCTGGTTTGGGGCGGGGTGGGAGGGGCGGGCATCTCTTTGGCACCCTGCTGCCTGGCAGCTGATTGGTCGCAGCAGGGGAGGAGGAGGAGCCTGGACGTTTGGTCACTTTAATTGGAGGAGGGCGGAGAGGGAGGAGTCTGCCGCCACTGGGTCTGAGACACAAAGAGAGAATGAGAGAGATGGGATAAAAAAACAACAGATGCCTGATTTTGGAGGAAAACCGCTGCAGTACCTCGGAGGAAGAGAAGGAATGGAGGCGTCAGTAGCTCTGGAAACATCCACCGTGGCCTGAACACACACACACACACACACACACACACACACACACACACAGACACCACACACAAAGACACAGACACCACACTCAAACACACACACACACAGACACCACACACACAGACACACAGACACCACACACACACACACATACACACACACACAGAGACACACACACACACACACACACACACACACAGACACAAACACACACAGACACACACACACACACACACACACACGACACACACACACACACACACAGACACCACACACACATACACACACACACACACAGACACAGACACCACACACACATACACACCACACACACAGACACCACACACACACAGACACCACACACAGACACAGACACCACACACAGACACAGACACCACACACAGACACACACACACAGACAGACACAGACACACACACACACACACACACACACACACACACACACACACACAGACAGACACAGACACACACACAGACACAGACACACACACACACACACACACGATCATCATCAACACTAATGATCATTATAATAGGGAAACGTGCTCATGAAGGTGGTTAATAAGCAGGTAAACTCACCTGTGAGGTGGACGGCGTCTTCCGGAGCACAGGTGGAGGTGGACGGGAGTGTATGGGGACCGACGGACCTGGATATAAACAGACACTCATTAAACACTAAGCAGTGCAAAGTTACGTTTTGATTGAGACAATCACCTTTCCACTGGAAAGGTCCAAGACTCCTACATAGATATTGGACCACTGTTTGTTGTTAAAAATGATGTAGGAGCAGTAATAGATTAATTTATGACAAGAGTGCACCTCAAAACATATACACCATAACAGGAGCGCTGACCTTTGACACAAAAAAAGTAATTTTTATCCTATCACATGTATTAGCAATCATCATATATCATTTGAAGTTGCCATAGAAATGGTACTTTAGAATATTTTAGCGGGCTTCTTCCCCTTAGTGGGCGGTGTCATATTTCAAATGTATTATGGTCTTATAGAAACATAGTGGTTATTTTGTGATAGGTGTAACACTGAGAGAGAAATGTATACATTTGTGATACATGTAATGTGTTTGGATGGCACCCGGTGGCTGTTTGTGGTATAACGCCTAAACAAAATTGCATAGTAACCTAAATGTTTTTTATATCAACTTCAAATTTGGAACACAACTTATTTAGACATATGGCTTTAATTTTATGCCAAATTTGGATTCAACCCTATTTTTTGTAATTATTTTTTTTTCGTCAAATAAAATAAAAATAGTACAGTTAATTTTAATTACAGTAAATTAAAATTTTACTTACATTTTTTGAAATAATTTTACTTCTGCAATTATCTGCTGATTGTCTTCTTTAAAAAGAGACCAAACCTTCAAAAAACATTCATGAATTATGACAATTTAACTTTAAATAGTGCACTTTTAAGTCTTTAAGACACTTTCAAAAGTGCACTTTCAAAAATGAGTGGCAGGAGGACCACAATAAGTTACTGTAACTTTACTGTTATCCTTGAAAAGATGGATGTAACAGCGAATTGCTACTTTTTGTGTCAAATAAACAACTCAACCTTGAGCTTACTTTGTTCAATTGCATTTTAAATCGCATTTATCACAATTTTAGCCAGAAAATTGCAATTAGATATTTTTAATATCCCCCAAACTGCGCATCCCTACTAGCAAGCAGTGGCGGCTGGTGCTAAAACAATGTGTGGGGGGGGCTTAAACAAACTGAAAGTACGGGCGATCTGGTCCAAGCTCCTTGATCCTTTTTTTTCTTCATCCGAACGCCTTGTGAAGGGGTATTTTGTAAAGATAAACCGAATGTTCTTTCATCTGGAGATATTGCGCTTGCTTCCTCATTAATTAGTACCTGTCTGTCAACTGACGAGCTGCTGCTGAGTGGAACGAGAGAACGGTCCAATCACATGAGGCCAAACATATCAAAACAATATTGATTCGCTCTAACAACAAAAGTGGGAGGAGCCTGCGCCCCAAGGACAATTTGAAACAAGCCAATTAGAGCTTAGCCTCAAATCACATGCTTTTGAAAAGTTTGTGTACCTACATACACACTCATTAGTCCGGCGCCCCGCACACAAATATGAAAGAAATATAGTTTAGATTTTCAATTGATTTTCAATAAATTATAATATAACTAACAGTAGAATACTGTGACTAAATGATTTTATTTAGTTAATATTTGCGATATATTTTTACTTATTGTTAACATGGTAAAGGGGGCTAACTTGAAGCCCCAGCGCCCCCTATTGACCACTGCTAGCAAGTAAACTAGAAATCCACAGATATACTGGTAACCACTCACGTTTTCCAACGGTCCTGTCAGTCAACATCACTGGTGCTGTTTTCACTGGAGTGTTTGTAGTCTGATCAGCTGAATTTCTCCTCTCGGACGGAGTGGAGGTCGCCGCTGCCATCTGCTGACCGGGAGGAGCGCTGTCAGGACGGCCGGCTGGAGAGGGGCTGGACTCTGACGGACTCTGGAGTTTGTTCAGAAGGGGTCTTGGTGCTGGCACTGGTGGACTTAGGGGTTTGGCAGGTTCTCTAGTATCAAAAACCTCAAAGACAGATGGTTTTGGGGCGAGCTGGGGTTTGGATTTCTGAGTTCTAGGTCGCGGCTGGGGTCTATTTAAGGGCTCGACCGGTTCAGGTGTTATAACGGCGCATGGGGCATCGGCTGTAGCTTCCTCTTCGTCTACATCGCTTGGTTGATTTTCTCCATGGACATGTGCTTCGTCCGAACCAAACACCTCCAGCAGGTCTTGCAGGTATCTGCTGGAGATGTTCGACGGAGCGTCGTCGAACCCCGCAAACACATTCTCAGCCCCGTCGTCCTTCAGACGCACCAGAGTCTGAACTTTGACCTCCCTCGTCATCGGCTGGTCAGGAACGTCCTCGTTGGGTCGCAGGACGACACTGGAGCGCGGCCGAGGTCTGGGACGAATGCTGGGCTCCTCTTTCATCGGCTCGCCGGGGGAATCGAGGTTGATCTGGGTGGAGGTGGTGGCGGTGGGGGCGGGGCCTATGGGAGAGATGTCGTCGATGATGTCATCGTTGATGTCATCGAAGTCCGTCTGGACGCCACACTGCTCGCGCAGAGCATCTCGAGGCTGAGCGCCGGTGTTCGGGTTAGACCGGTCCACTTCAGGCGTGTGTATGAGGGGCGGTGAGGGCCGCGGGGGTTTGGGGGGCCTATGAACTACAGGTAAAAATAAAGAGATTTACAGGTTAAAGGGTAAACTGTTATACTGCCCTAGATTATTAGTCATGGTATATTAAAACAATTGTTTTGCATTACAAGTTTCCTCAAACATGTGTTGCATACATTTCCAGAAAATAAATCTGAATATTGGATAAATCCAGGTTCAAATATCTTGTTTAATTTTGTTGACATTAGGAGTGGGTGATATGGCAAAAATATCATATCACCGATTTTTATATATATATATATATATCACGGTTTTATCACGATTCTTTGTCATGTTGTTTTACTATTTTGTCTGAGCAGTCCAGCCAAACTAATTTCCTTATTTTAAGACAAATCCTTAACAAAATATAAAACGAATGGTGGATATTAAGGCCAAAGTGGGCGAAGATGAATATCTTTTAAATTATTTTTAAACCTGAATGAGTTTGTTTCTTCTGCTGAACATACATGTTATTTTGAAGAATGTGGAAAACCAAACAGTTGCTTTTCCACAGTGCCTTCCATAGTAAAACCCTAACCCTACCCCCTAACCCCAACCGAACCCTAACCCCTAACCCTAACCTAACCCTAACCCTAACCTAACCCTAACCTCCCCCAACCCTAACCGACCCTCCCCACTATCAAGTTCAACATGGACCAACAACTGTTTGGTTACCCCACATTCTTCAAAATATCTTCTTTTGTGTTCAGCACATTAAATAAATGTATACAGGTTTGGGACAACATGCAGTGAGTAAATAATGACAGAAATTTAATTTCAGGGTGAACTGTCTCTTTAAATTACAGTCGGCTGCACGTTAAGTACTGTCCCTTTAAGACCTGCACGCATCCGTTCTCTCAACTGTTTACTTTCATTTTAGACATAACCAACTGAGTTTATATGTAAACCTCGTGTGTTTTTGATCTTTAGTGTTAACATGTTATTTCCTCCCTGCTCTGTTCGCTTGGAAGAAGGTTCTTCGGGTCAAAAAGTAGGTTAGCGCATACTACAATATTTATCCAAAAGCAGATCATGGAGATATTTGTATCATCCACGACCAAAAATCATCATATCGCACACCCCTAGTTGACATATTAGAGTTAAATGTTTTTATAGAGGGGATTCTGGATTTATCTTTTTATTAATCCATAAATTAAAGAGAAAAATAGACATCTTTGTCATGCTTTTAGGAATTTGTCAGATAAATCAGCCCAAAAGATATATGCACAAACCCCATAGAGAGGAATAAAACTAAGTTTCGGTGTTTGTAAGTGTTGCTGAAGTGGAGAAAAACTTTTTTGAGTAAATCACCTTTAAAGATATGCATTGCAATTTAAATATATGCAAATAGATAAAGTGTAATAATAAACTAAGGTGAATGACATGTATTGTAACTGAAATCTACAGACACCAATTGATAAAGTGCAATAAATGTATATTATGGATGTTTACTTTGCACTAGTCTTAAAGATGTTAAGATGACCAATGCATGAAAAAAGTGTTTTGTCATAAGGAATTAATTTAATAGCAGATTTCTGTTATTTTTGATAATACTTAGCTTTAATACATTTCTTTTTAAATACTTATTCCATGACTTATGATTCATTACTTCTTCGTTAGCACAAAGTATTGTGGTTAAATGAAGGGTTTGTATGCAAGTAATCAATGTCAGTGAAGGATGCAGGGTCAATTAAATGAGTTAATTTAGTATTTACTCAAAATATGAACAATAAACCCATAAAATGTGCTTCATCTGTTGACCAGATTTTCATGTCCGGACTGATAAAACCTCCACTGACGCCTGATCTCATTTCTTCATACCCGGACGAGCAGCAGAGGACTTGGTGTCCGTCTGCGTGGCGATGGTGGAGGTAGAGTGACCAGAAGATGGAGACGGAGATAACGAAGAGGAGGAGATAAGATTCTGCTCACGGCTCTTTTCTCGGATCACCTGCTCGTAGGATGGAGGCGGGAGCTGTGGGGGAGGAGCACAATCAACCAACCAACCAATCAAATGATGGATTCTACACACGTATCACTTCCTTAAGCTCCACCCACCTGCACTGTGGCCGAGGCTGCAGCCCATGTGGGCGGGGCCGGGGGCGGGGCTGGAGGAAACGCCCCAGAAGCCCCTGGGAACCATGTATTGGACGGCAGCGGTTCAGCAGAGAGGATGGTGATTTCTGGACGCCTGCTGCATGACAATCAAAGTTCATAACGTGACCTTTCTCCCGTTTAACAGCTCTCTCAGAGCTAGACGATAACCGCACATCCCATCCTCAAATAAACATGCTGCACGAGTCTTAGTTTCACTGAGATACTATTACACTTTATGATCTTTGGATTTTTTTACTAATTAGTATAGTATTTTTGTATTATATTTTAAGGTGAAGATTTAATAATTATGTTGTTTTTATACCATATATTAGTTTTTTAAATGTAATAATAATATTAATTAAATATTTGTATTTTAATTGACCAATTAAACATCTAGTTAAACTAAATAAACATCCGAAATTTTGTTACTGAAATAAAATAAGGTTAGAAATTTATTTTTTATGATTTTAGTTTTATTTTACTAAAATAACCCCGGTTTTAAAACCCAAAGCCATTTGATTAATTGTGTATCATACAATCATGGGTATTAATGTGACAATCAGAGTTTATTTAAATGTATTTTAATTTTAAACATTTAAAAAATACTAAATTAATAACAAACTCGATAATTATAAACAGAACAGAATATACTTTTAACAACACTGCACATACACTATACAACAAACTACACAAACATGAAACATCACTCTAACAAACACCATTTATTAAAATACAGACTTAATAAATAACCATTCGGTGATAAAGTAACAGATTTATTATATTTTGATTCATTTATTAGATTATGATTTTTTCATTCAGTTATATGAGGGTCACATGACACATATACACACACATATACACATATCATGTGACCCTCATATAAAAAAAATTATAATCTAATATATACATATATATACACACACACACACACACACACACACACACACACACACACACACACACACACATTTATGTATATGATGGATATATACATATATATATATCCCCACCATAAAAACGATTATATTTTCTTTAAATGAACATAATGAAAATACATCAGCTCAATGTCAGTGTTGTTGACTAGGGAGATGACATTATCAGCAGAGCTCGGGATCAGATATAAGATGTGGTTTTGATATATATCAAATATCAGTTGATTTGAACACCGAGAGAAAGAAAAGCCGAAGTGAACTGACCTGCGGTCTCGCTGATGGTCACTCTGAGAGCTCGTTCTCGCTGATGCTGCACAATATCAGACAAAAACACACACTCACATGCAAACATCTGACAGAACAGACAAACCAAAAACATGCTTCAGCAGGCGAACTCACTGCGTTTGATGACGGCTCTGATGGAGGAAAGCGGCCCTTGGCTGGAAGAGAGAGAGAGACACAGGCACTCAATGTCTTTTTCCATTGATTCAATGACTCAAGGCCAGTTTTCCCGGTGACACGACTGGAAATACATATCACAGTTACACCACACCCAAACACACACACACACACACACACACA
Source organism: Gymnocypris eckloni scoliostomus (assembly GCA_027564155.1). NCBI lineage: Eukaryota > Metazoa > Chordata > Actinopteri > Cypriniformes > Cyprinidae > Gymnocypris > Gymnocypris eckloni. The sequence goes on from CM050412.1 coordinate 45,329,822, forward strand.
CACACACACACACGGACTTTTCCACACACACACACACACACACACACACACACACACACACACACACACACACACACACACACACACACACACACACACACACACACACACACGGACTTTCATCACACACACACACAGACACACACACACAGACATAGATACACGCATAGACTTTCATCACACACACACACACACACACACACACACACACACACACACACAGACACACACACACACACACACACAGACAGACAGACACACAGACACATACACACACACACACACACACACACGCAGACACACACACATGCACACACACACACACACACACACACACCACACACACACACACACACAGACACACACACTTTCATCAAACACACACACACACACACACACACACACACACACACACACACAGACTTTCATCAAACACACACACACAGACACACACACACACACACACACACACACACACACACAGAGACACAGACACACACACACACACACACAGACTTTCAAACAAACACACACAGAGACACACACACACACACACACACTGAACAAACACATGCAGAGGAGCCAAGAAATGAGCCACTAATATACTACGCTATTAAACAGAGCCAAAAAGGGCTGTTATTCCTGTAAACACATACACGTGACATTTACATCACGCTCTGGAGGAGAAGCGTTAATCATTGTTTCCAGCTGTAGTGGAACAGGTCTTTCTAGTACTGAGTATTAGTGCTGCGTTCGCTTCGCTCATCTCATGCTCTGACGAGAGGAACGCTGGGAGATGTTCAGACACGAACCCAAAGCTTCACCTCCAGCAGAACACAAATAAACAGGTCTTGACTTGCTCTTATAGACTAGAGAATCAC
>CM050412.1:45348202-45375702 GCA_027564155.1 Gymnocypris eckloni scoliostomus
GTGAGTCTAGGGGCGGGACTGTCTGCTCGCCCGACCAATGGTGTGAGTCTAGGGGCGGGACTGTCTGCTCGCCCGACCAATGGTGTGCGTCTAGGGGCGGGACTGTCTGCTTCGCCCGACCAATGGTGAGTCTAGGGGCGGGACTGTCTGCTCGCCCGACCAATGGTGTGAGTCTGAGGCGGGACTGTCTGCTCGCCCGACCAATGGTGGTGTGAGGCGGGACTGTCTGCTCGCCCGACCAATGGTGTGAGTCTATCCCAGGACTGTCTGCTCGCCCGACCAATGGTGTGAGTCTAGGGGCGGGACTGTCTGCTCGCCCGACCAATGGTGAGTGTAGGCGGGACTGTCTGCTCACTTACCCGACCAATGGTGTAAAAGTCTAGGGGGACTGTCTGCTTGCCCGACCAATGGTGACTGTAATTTATTTCTGTATTTTCAGCATCATTACTCCAGTCTTCAGGGTCACATGATCTTCAGAAATCATTATAATATGTGGAATATTTTTGTGGAAACTATGAAACATTGTATTTCTCTTTATTCAAAGATGAATAGAAAGTTCAAAGAACTGCATTTATTTGAAATTGAAACCTTTGGTAAAATGATAAATGTCTTTACTGTCGTCTTTGATCAGTTTAATGCGTCCCTGATTAATAAATGCGTTAATTTCTTATTTATGTTTGTATCACTGTGATACTATTATAGTTTATATTAATATATTTAAAAAAAATCATTTAAATTTTAGTTTGTGTCAGTAATTTTATTGTGTTTTGACATTTTAATAGTTTTTATTTGTTTTTTAATGTCTATATAGTTTTTATTCATTTTTAATTCAGGTTTAATTTTGGTCATTTTAGTAAATTAAGTTAAACTAAATAAAATTAATTATAAAGAGAACCTAAAACTTATTTTATTTTCACTTCAAGAAACATGTTTTTGTTATGTTTTGATTCACTTTAATGTTATTTAAAAAATGATATGCATACACAGCTAACAAAATCTGTTCTAAGAACATTTTTCTAACGTTCTCGTTAAGTTATGAAAACATTACTTTGGAACGTTCTCTGAAAACATTAGTTTTTTATATTTAAATATTGTTTTTCTTGTTTATGTGAGCATTAGAGACCACATTAAGGGTAATATTCCATTTTATTATTAGTTTGAAATGTTCTCAACCATCTTAGACAAACGTCCAACTAAAATGTTTCAGAAATCATAATGTATAAATAATGTTTTTGTGCTAATATTTTGAGTATGTTATTAAAACGCAAATAACTTTGAATGAACATTCTATTTACTTTACTGGAAGAATGTTTGTTCATCATTTAAAGGCCACCTATAATGCAAAACTCACTTATACATGGGGTTTGGACATGCATGTGTATTGGCAGTGTGTGAACATAACCACCCTACAATGATAAAAATCCACCCACTCCTTATATTTTAATCCTCATTAAACCAAATCAGTCTCACTAGGCCTGCCGTTTTGATTCTGCATGCAATATGACGTCACAATGCATAGGCTCCGCCCACATCGGCTGACTGACAGTCCTGCATATGCAGCTCATTTGCATTTAAAGTGATACACACCAAGACAGCTATTTTGTAGACACGCCCCAAAAATGACATTTTCCAGATGTTATAATAAATTATCTGTAGGGTATTTTGAGCTAAAACTTCACGTGTCTGTGGGGCACCCAAGACCAATATTAAATATTGTAAAAATGGGCATAATAGGTGCCATTTAAAGGTACATAGTTCATCCAAAAATGTAAATTCTGTCATTAACCCTCAAGTCATTCCAAACCCGTGATATCTTTGTTCATCTTCGGAGCACAAATTAAGATGTTTTGATGCACTCCGAGAGCTCTTTGGCCCTCCGTAGACAGCAAGGATCCTAACATGATCAAGGCTCAGAAACATAGTTAGTAGAGCGTTAAAATAATCTATGTGACATCAATGGCTCATCCATAATTTTACAAAGCTACGAGAATACATTTTGTACACAAAGAAAAAAAATAACGACTTTATTCAACAATTCGTCAGCGTCACCCTGTAAAACAGCGTATCCGCTTACATAATTTGTTTACGTATGTGATACTCTCCAAAATGGAGCTATAGGGTGACGCTGAGGAGATGAATTGTTGAATAAAGTCGTTATTTTTGTTTTCTTTGCGCACAAAATGTATTCTTGTAGCTTTGTAAAATTATGGATGAGTCACTGATGTCACATGGATTATTTTAACGATCTACTTACTAGCCTTGATCGTGTTAGGATCCTTGCTGTCTATGGGAGGGTCAGAGTGCATCAAAAACATCTTAATTTGTGTTCTGAAGATCAACGAAGGTCTCACGGGTTTGGAACGACATGAGGGTGAGTAATTAATGACAGAATTGTAATTTTTGGATGAACCATCCCCATAACTTTAAATTAAATGTCCCACTAATTCAGTCCTAAATCTCCTCTCTGTCTCTTCAGGAATGGAGGATCTGTTCTCAGGTGGAGATACCGTCGGATGCTCGCGAATAACCGCTTCAGAGCCGCTGATGCACAAGAACTATCTCCAGTATCTGTACGACGCGCGCAAGTCCGTCTGTACGACCGTCCAAGCGTGCGACGTGTGGTCGTCTCTGTACGACGGCCTCAATCCGTCCCGAACGAGTATCGGGACGAGGATGAGGACGAGCGTCTTCCTCGCTCCACTCCTCCTCCTCAAACGCCGACTCCTCATCCGCCTTCGGAAACCAGCTCCACCGGCGACCGCGAGCGAGTCGGGACGCTACTCGAGCTGGAATGGGACGATACGTACGACGCGGCGCCGGACAGGGAACCGACTCCCGACGTTCCAGACGAACCGCCGAAACACATTCAGGAAATGCGTAAAAACGCCATCATGCTGATTAAAGGATCTTATATAGAGGAGTCGGAATTTCAGGACGATGTGTTGGTTTATAATCTGATCGCGCAAAAAGATGCTCGTGACGACCGGCGGATGATCGGCAAAAACGGCTTGAATAAACCAACCGATAACCACTACATAAACAACAATCTGATGCACGCTAATCACACACTAAACCATAATCATACAGAGAATACAGAACTGATTGTGAACGGACGTGGTTTTGAGGAGCACAAACCGAAATTAGAAAGTGATGTTGCACATCTGGACCACAACTGCAACGAAGCAAAACGACCGAAGCCTCAGGAGACGACTTCATCTCTCAGTGTCTGGAGCTGATTCGGGATCTGGGCGGAGAGGAAGACTCCGTCGTGGAGGATGAAGAGCAGCTCCAGCGGCTGCATGCGGACGAGGAGGAGGAGCTGGACTTTAGCCGCTTCTGGGAGGATCGCGAGGGTGAAGATGATGCAGATGAAGAGCTGCGCGGGAAACACGGGATCTCGTTTACAGGTCAGTCGTGGGATTGTATATGGTGTGCAATGATTCAGGAGTCAAAATATGGAAGAGGTTATTTTTGAAGTGGAAGATTATTGAACCTTTAGGCAAGAGTGTGCATATGTGGGCTTGACGGGGATATAGCCCCATCAGAAACTTGCTTAGCCCCTGCACAGCCTAAGCTTGAGGGTTTACAATCTGATATAAATCTTAAAGCACCATGATAGACGGCATCTAAAGAGGATAAAAGATATGATGGTGCGAACTGATACACCATAGTCAAGCATGGGTAGAAAAGTAGTGGTAACCAATTTCTTTCGTACATTGAGTGAAAAACAAACTTGTTCCTAAAATAAAATCCAAGCTTAATTTTAAAAATGTCTTCAGTTGAGTAATGTGAGAGCTAAAGATAGTGCGTCGTCCACAATAATGCCAAGATATTTGTACTCTTTTACTGATTCGATCACGGTACCTTGTAGGGTCTGAAGAGAGGATACATTTTTATCAAATTTTTGTGAACCGGAGAACAACATATACTTAGTTTTATCAACATTCAGAACAAGCTTTAGATTGTAAATCCGTGATTGAATGACATCAACGGCTGACTGGAGCTTATAAAGGGCTTGTTTTCCAGAAGAAGCACTACAATACATGACTGAGTCATCTGCATAGAAATGAAAGTTGGCATCCTGAATGTCGTAATCAAGACAGTTGATATAAATGGTAAATAAAAGGGGACCCAGCACAGATCCTTGGGGTACACCTTTGGCAATCAGCAATGAATCAGATAGTTTACCCTCAGCTTGTACACACTGAGTTCTTCCACTTAAATAGATTTTAAACCAGGGAATAACATCACTTGATAAACCAACACTCTTTAATCTATGCAGCAATATTTCATGATCCACTGTGTCAAAAGCCTTTGATAAGTCGATAAAAAGTGAAGCACAAAAATCACCATTATCGATCGAGCCCACAATATCATTCAGAACTTTCAATGCAGCTGTTGTAGTACTGTGTTTTTTACGAAACCCAATAATAATATCTCCAATAATATCTCTCAGTAAAATGAGATGTAAATGATCCAAACATATAATGCAATGCTGATTGAGAGATGAAGAAAGAAGATCATTCCTCCGCTGAGGAACAGTGAACGTAACAAAAGATCATCTAAAGATCAGATTTGAGACTAAAACATGATTGATGGAGAATCAAGTAAAGCTGAGCTGCTCCAGAAAGTGTTGATCTGGAGATATGATTGAAAACTAGTCCTGTGAAGAGTCAGAGGTGTTTCGATGGTGTTTCGAGGTGCTTTATTGACGATCTGATTCAGTATTCGGTTGATTTGCTTGATGTTTTCCAAGCTCAGATGTTCTGTTGTGTCTAGAGAACAGTTGAGTTGGGCTTTAATAGCGTTTACCGTTGATAATATGGACGCAGTTAAGACTCACTTTCAAAAATGAAGCAGTGTTGAGTTGTTGCAAGTGTTCAGAGCTAAATTTGGGTTTGAATCAAATAATCAAAGCAGCTGTGGTTCCTCAGGGCCGTTCATCAGCGTCCTGCTGTCCCGTCTGGAGAACATGCTGGACAACTCCATTGAAGTCAACCTGCTGCTTACAGGGATATTAGCCCAGCTGGCCACATATCCACAACCGCTGCTGCGAGGATTCATTCTGAACACCAGACCCGCGTCTCAGACCGGCGCACGCTCACTCTACCAGGTACAGAGCACTGCTTATACCATACGTGACCCTGGAGAGCAAAAGCAGGCTTAAGTCGCTGGGCATATTTGTAGCAATAGCCAACAATATATTGTATGGGTCAAAATTATCAATTTTTCTTTTATGCCAAAAATCATATTAAGTAAAGATCATGTTCCATGAAGATATTTTGTACATTTCTTACCATAAATATAACAAAACTTAATTTTTGATTAGTAATATGCATTGCTAAGAACTTAATTTGAACAACTTTAAAGATGATTTTCTCAATATTTCGATTTTTTTTGCACCCTCAGATTCCAGATTTTAAAATATTGTCCTATCATATTTATCCAGCTTTCAGATGATGTATAAACCTCAATTTAAAGAAATTACACTTATGACTGGTTGTGTAACTAGTGGCAAATAAAAAGAATGTACGTTTTCAGTTAATGCATTTTTTAATTTAATGAACTAACATTTTTGAATCTGAAAATGAGATCTGTAATGACTGGTCAAAGGCGTGTGGATCCAAGTGCAGCAATATTTATTAACACTGAATATTAATATGCAAAATTTGATTTAATATTAAAAGTCGTTCAGCATTCAGTTGACTCATAGTCAGGATTTTTAGTGAAGTGAGTCTAGATTTAGTTTTACAATTTGTTTTATATTAAACAAACTTTAAAACCTTTTTTTAAACTTTTGTTTCTGTTCAGTATTTCCTTTTAATATTTTGCTAAATTTTAACCAGCTTCTTGTGCTACACTCCATAATCCATAGCATGTTCATTTATTGATATTGATTTTTCCCAGGTGTTTACCCATGTTTTAAATGAAACGTTGTATTTTAGGGTTGAACATAAAGTCAGTACATTTTACAGAAAAATAATCAGTTTTTCAGAACAAAATCCATTTTCTATTCATATTTTCTTAAAGTGTAGCTGACATGCGTTAAATAAACAAACATTCCTCATTATGTAATTATATCATTCCGAATAAAGTTCATTGTAGGGTGTTTTATTCTCACAAACTCTATTTACACAGCAGTGTTGATATTGTTCACTAAAAACATTAAAAACATTTTTGTAAATAAAAAACCTGAAATAGAATAAAATTCAAATATTAGATGGAACTTAAACTCAAAAAATGAAAATTAGAAAATGCTTTGGCAATTGCTGAAATAAAGTTTCAAGTTGAAGTACTAAAACTACTAATACTAAACAAACTAAAACTAAAAATATACAAATAAAAACCAATTCAAAATATTTATAAATACTACATAAACTTTGTTTAAATAGTTTCATTAATTCATAATCAACACCTAACTTCTTGGTTTCCTAAATGCACATTTAATGCAACGCAGTGTGCAACAGATTACAGGACAACTTCAATAAATACTCAATTCATATTCATAAGAAGTAGATTTTCCATTTGATTTTTGTGAATGTGTGTGTTTGTCATTTCAGCTTTTTCTTAAGTATGTCTATATAGTTTCTATTAAGCTCAGATTTGAGTTTATTTAGTTTCAGTTATTATATACAATTAAACTAAACAAAAACGAGAAATGTTGCCCTGGTAACTAACTAACATTTTTGAATCTGAAAATGAGATCAGAATGATTTTGAATTCTTAGCTGATGTGATGCTCTATGTCTGAGCTCCTGTAATGAGCTGATTGAATTCGTGATGCTCTATGTCTGAACTCCTGTAATGAGCTGATTGAATTCGTGATGCTCTATGTCTGAACTCCTGTAATGAGCTGATTGAATTCGTGATGCTCTATGTCTGAACTCCTCTAATGAGCTGATTGAATTCGTGATGCTCTATGTCTGAGCTCCTGTAATGAGCTGTGTGTTTGTCTCAGGTTCTGCTGGCGGTGGGTTGTCAGATTGAACAGTATGCAGCGTCTAATCCGGATTTTCCCGAGCTGGTCCGTGAAGGTGCCCAGTACCTGCTGCTCAAAGACCAGGCCTTAAAAGAGCAAGGTGTGCATGGTCCTGTCCCTATTGTTTGATTGTCTTTGTTTGCATGCTAAACTCATCTTCTTTCTGCTCCTGTCAGAGAGAGACGTCCACCTGCAGGAAAGCGGCCACGTCTCGGGTCGTCCACGCAAACGTCTTCCTCCCTGCCCCAAAATCCCACCGCACCTGAGGAACAGAGTGTTTGCTATGTTTCTGTTCGCCGAGTTTCTGAAGGAGCTGGCAGCCATTGCACAAGAGCACTCCATATTACCTGAGCGAACTGCGGAGGTGTGACACCTCAGATTGTGAGTTTCCCGCTCATGTCACAGCTACAATCAAACATCTCTGGACACTTTCCCATTCATTTCCTATGGACGGTCAATTCTCAGCTCAAACAGCCAATGAGTCGGGGGGGTTAATGACCTTTAAGACTTGTAGAATTTCAGTTTTTGACCCCTGTTATTTTGGGGTCAAATCGGCCCACACTCATTTTTATAAACTTCTTGAAATACTCAACTATTTATTTCTTACTGAAATCTGGCGGATATTTTTCAATTAGCATCATGAATGTGCATGTAAAGTTTCCTTGTTTTGGAAAGGCTGTACAAAAACGATTACAGCGTGTGTATTGGGTCAAATTGACCCACTCTCATATTTTCAAATTGCTCGAAATCCTGGTTAAACTGTTTATTTATTTTTGAAACTTGGTGAATATTTTTAATTTAGGGTTATAAGCTTGCATGCGAAGTTTCAACACATAGATGTGTTTTGGAAAAGCTGTACAAAAATGGTTACAGCTTTTGTGTTGGGTCAAATCTTTTTTACAAACTGCCCAAAATACAAGTTAAACTATTTATTTATTCTTGAAATTTGGTGGATATTTTTTATTTAGCATCATGAATGTGCATGCAAAGTTTCATCACGTGGATGTGTTTTGGAAAGTCTGTGCTAAAAATAGTTACTGCTCTTGTGTTGGGTCAAATTGACCCACGCTCAAATTTTCAAACTGCTCAAAATATTGGTTAATATATGAATTTCTTCTTGAAATTTGGTGAATATTTTTCATTTAGAGTCATGAATGTGCATGCAAAGTTTCATCACATGGATGTGTTTTGGAAAGTCTGTGCTAAGAATTGTTACTACTTTTGTGTTGGGTTAAATTGACCCACGCTCAAATTTTCAAACTGCTCAAAATATTGGTTAATATATGAATTTCTTCTTGAAATTTGGTGAATATTTTTCATTTAGAGTCATGAATGTGCATGCAAAGTTTCATCACATGGATGTGTTTTGGAAAGTCTGTGCTAAGAATTGTTACTACTTTTGCGTTGGGTTAAATTGACCCACGCTCAAATTTTCAAACTGCTAAAAATATTGGTTAATATATTAATTTCTTCTTGAAATTTGGTGAATATTTTTATTTTAGGATCATGAATATGCATGGAAAGTTTCAGCACATAGATGTGTTTTGGAAAAGCTGTACAGAGTTTATTAGGATTTTTGTGTTGGGTTAAACTGAGCCCCAATGGATTCTATGCAATTTGCCAAAAATGAACTATCTGAAAAATAATAAAGAGGCAGGTAAACAACGTAAGGCCTTTGTTGTAGCTTGTCAAAGTCTAAAATATGAAATACCCGTGAACTTATGAAATTTAAGACTCAAAGTTTATTCAAAACTTAGTAGCTGTTTCTTTATCTATTTGGGTTTCACAATCAAAAAATTTTTTCAAAGGTTGTTTTATGGTTGTACGTTTTTTGGATCTCAATTACTAGTTTGTTGCAGCACTGAGAAAGTGTGAGAAACTCATCTCTACCCTCACAAGGGTTTGAGAAAAGGACATACCAAAAAACATTGGGAAGTACGACTGCTTACACCAAGTACAAATAATGTTAGGTACTACTTGGAGTTATTTGCTCCTACAATCCTACAATGACAAAAAAGTATTTTGTGTCTGTGAAACATGAAAATATCAAAATATGTGGTCAAATTGACCACTAACACAATAGAAATAACACAATAAAAATAGATGGGAATTATTACATTTCTCACATATGTATTTTATTTAATTTTTACAATAGAGGTGTTCTGTTTTACATCAATCTTTAGTTTTTTAATAGTGTTTATTTTTGACAAATTGCATGAAAACCAATGTGGGTCAATTTGACGAACATAATCTAAAGCTGTACAGGAGGCTTAAAACAATAGAATTGGTCAAAAATGACCGAAAAGCCCATTCGCGTTAACTTTAGCATACAGACGAGCTTTGAAGGTTTATTTGTTTGGTTTGGAGGTTCTGCTTTACGCCTCATGTGAACTCTGGTACGATTAAAGCGATCCAGACCTAATTGTGTATGTATTGAATGCATTGAGAGCGTCAGATGTCTTATTTCTGTGTCTTTTAGCTCATCTTACAGAAACACACAGCACAGAGTCTTCATGATAATGCCTCTTTTAAAGGAACAGTTCACCTCAAAATAAACACTCACATTTACTCAGAGTTTGTGAAGAATCACAACTGATTTTCATTTAAGAAAACACCTAAAAAGCTCTAAAATGAACCAAAAAAGCACTATAATATCATGCATTATATTCCCAAGCACATTTTCATTTTTGCCTGAACTGTTGCTTTAACCACCAAACTCAGAACGTTGTGTTTTATATTATATGGATTGTTATTGTATTATTTGTGTATAGATGCATCACTGTAATGAGTTGTTGATCAGCCAGTTTTAAACCTGTAGTATGTTATATGTGTGTGATATTTAACATGAAATGGCATTTACAATACACTTTACTTCATAATGTGAACATTTCTGAGGATATTCAATGAGAACATGCAGAGCATTTTGTAATCACCTATATATGAAGATCAAATCGGTATAGAAGTGTAGAACGCATTATGATAAGATTATGAAGACATTTGTTTAAATGCACTGGACATGAATTAAGAAAGTCAGCAGATTATATGAAAATGTTTGATGTTGTATTCCTCTGAATAATCAGGGGTCATATTTTTGTCCCTCTGATTTATCTCAATACTGAATTGAAGCCGATGTGAGATTTTAATGCACTGTGGTTGTTACATGATGCTGCTTACGATATTTTCATATCATTTTTAGATGAAACTAACGAGTGCCTGAGATTTCTAGAACCAGAATCTGAAGACGAGAATTTATTAACTCAAAATAACATGAGCAGGATTTCAAGCCTTATTTTGTTGTGTATTTGAAACGTGTTCAAACTAAAGGAGAAGAAGTTTTTGAAATGTTTTATGACCTGTTATGATGTCAATGTAAAGTTTTGTACACATATTTTTACAGAACAATCGGTCTTTGTTTTAATGAGCCTTTGTAATATTATTCTGCCCCCTGGTGGTAAATTAAAACTCCATTTGTGGTGCATTTATATGTGTGTGTGTGATATGTATTTAATAATTATGAAATATGAAAGAATAATATCAGCAGTTTAATGGAAAAACTATATATTAACACACATTTGAAGTTACATAATAACATGTTTATCGACATTATAAAAGCTCTTGTGCATAACATTAAATAATTTATGTATATATATATATATATATATATATATGTGTGTGTGTGTGTGTGTGTGTGTATTTATGTTTATATGTATATTATATATTTATATGTACATATATATGTGTGTGTGTGTGTGTGTATTTATGTTTTATATATATATATATATTCTATATATGTATGTATATATATATATATATAGAGAGAGAGAGAGAGAGAGAGAGATGACAAATGAAGAATAAAATAATAAATGATAATATAAAAATCAGAACAAATACAGGGTTTCAGTCAGGGTTATTATCAAAAACTACAACTATTAGGAACACTTGTTAAAATAAAGCTTGGATAAAATAAAATACAAATAATAAAATTAGACATGTTGCTTCGTCAACTAATTGAAATAAGTTGAAGCTCTAAAATTACTAACTGGAAATAAAAATCTAAAATAGAAATTAAAATAATTTAAAAATAAACAGCGATATTAAAATATCTACTGAAAATCATATTTCTGAATATTAAAAAAAATGAAAAAGAAAACAACGCATTTCAAAATGAAAGCTAATTCTAAATATTATTGAACATTGTAAATAATACTACTCTAACACTGGTTCCAGTAGCTTCGCTGAATAAAATACTGTTTTACTTCAATTCAGGGAAAGCTTTCATGGAGACTGAAATGGAGATTATTTTGAATAATTTCTGTTTTCATTATCCAGATGTGACAGGTCTTCACTGTACGTCTGAGCATCTTTATTATCCCATAGCCTCACCACACAGTTTGCTAGGACTCTGTTCCTGTGCTTTGATTGGCCGCCGCAGGCCCAGAGTCGGAGGCGGGGACTGAGTGGGGCGTGTCCGTGCAGCCCAGCCCCTGCGGGAGGCGGAGACTGAGTGGGGCGTGTCCGTGTAGCCCAGCCCCTGCGGGGAGGCGGAGACTGAGTGGGGCGTGTCCGTGTAGCCCAGCCCCTGCGGGAGGACTGGACCGAGGCGTGTTCGTGGCCCAGCCCCTGCGGAGGCGGAGACTGAGTGGGGCGTGTCCATGGCCCAGCCCCTGCGGGAGGCGGGACTGAGTGGGCGTGTTCATGCGTTCCGTGCAGCCCAGCCCCGCGGGAGGCGGGACTGAGTGGGCGTGTCCGTGTAGCCCAGCCCCTGCGGGGAGGCGGGGACTGAGTGGGGCGTGTTCGGTGAGCCCAGCCTGCGGGAGGCGGAGACTGAGTGGGGCGTGTCCATAGCCCAGCCCCTGCGGGAGGCGGGACTGAGTGGGCGGTTCAGCCCTACCTGCGGGAGGCGGAGACTGAGTGGGCGTGTCCATGTAGCCCAGCCCCTCTCAGTGGGAGGCGGGACTGAGTGGGCGTGTTCGTGTAGCCCAGCTCCTGCGGGAGGCGGGACTGAGTGGGGCATGTAGCCCAGCCCCTGCGGGAGGCGAGTGAGGCGTGTTCGTGTGAGCCCAGCCCCTGCGGGGAAGTGGAGACTGAGTGGGCGTGTAGCCCAGCCCCTGCGGGGAGGCGGAGACTGAGTGGGGCGTGTCCGTGTAGCCCAGCCCCTGTGGGGAGGCGGGGACTGAGTGGGGCGTGTCTGAGTAGCCCAGCCCCGTGGGGAGGCAGGGACTGAGTGGTGCTCGTGGGACGTCCCAGCGAGGAGACCGGTGTGTTCACTCTGAACGACATCCACTTCAGAGCCGAAGAACAACTTACGGGGACGACCGAACACCGTACGGCCTGCAGAGTACACAAACCGCTCATACCTTAAATGACAAATCATGACAAAAAAAATGTTGCGTTGTGTTCCAAGATCATGAGATCACAAAAGCTGGAGACAAATTGACTTAGGACAGTATATTGATATCTAGCAACTGTCTAGGAACCACTGAGAACACCCCAGGAAACTCGTGTCAGTTGTTTAATGACCCTCGTAAATACTTTCCTCTTCCCGCTTATGGAAAGTCAATTCTGTGGAAATAAACCATAATCCTGTCTCTGAAGTGGACAGATTCACAACCAACAGACCACACACTCTGACTTTAATAAACACACATCAAATCTTTATTTACAACATTAAACACAAATTAGATTTCATTGTAAAGTCTTCTCACAGCGGTTTCAGACTAATTTAAACAACATGGCTGTATTATAGATGTGCCACCATTATGAAAATGTTACGTACATGTACAGTTGGATGTGTGATTACTTAACTCTACAGTTTCTAATCATTTACTTCACTTTGTACGGCTTGCATCGAGCGGTCGAGTCATCGAGTTGTGAAACACTTGGTGCTATAGTTGAAAAACGTCATGTAAATAATGTCTGCGTCACGTTAATGTCAACGAGGTTGTTTTTCGTGACGCACTTAAACGTAAACAATGAAAGAAAGCGGCGGGAAGACTGAGCCCGGTTTAACAAGGGGCTAATACATTTACATTTATCAGACACTTTTATCCAAAGCATTCAGGTTATACATGTTTTATCAGTATGTGTGTTCCGTGGGAATTGAACCCACAACCTTTTGCGCTGTTAACACAATACTCTACCACTGAGCCACAGGAACACTGTTGATGTATCTGAATCGCTCGAGACACAGCACGCTGGCGATGAACACGGTGTAAATGCAACTAAAAGTCACTCCAAACATGCATAAAATGCTGTTTACAAACCAACTGAAAGTGTAATATATTCAATATTATATACAATAAAATCAAATACCATCACATACGATGTTTCTGTATAATTTTGTTATTTTTAGGCATGTTTTTTGGAGGCAAATAGACTGTGTCGTTTACAGTGTCTACGTTATAAAACTGATTTGGGATCAGGTTAAAATCATTTGTGACCCTGGAGCACAAAAGCAGTCATAAGCAGCACAGCTATATTTGTAATAATAGTCAAAAATACATTGTATGAGTCAAAATTATACATTTTTCTTTTATGCCAAAAATCTTTAGGATTTTAAGATCATTCATGAAGATATTTATTTCCTTTAATTATTGATTAGTAATATGCATTGCTAAGAACTTCATTTAAACAACTTTAAAGATGATGATTAATATGTTGTGTGGTTTATGTTGAGTTCAGACTAAAGTATTGTGTTTTTAAACCAAATCAATTCTCAAAGTGTCCATCATATCTGTCTTTTGCAGATCTGATATATCTGAAAACGGACCAATCACAAACGCTCTCTGACTGTTTTGCGTTTTCAGGTTTGCTGGCATCGGGTTGGCTGAGACGGCTTTGAGGGGCGGGCCTTCGGAGAGGGGGCGTGGCGTTTGATGCCATATAGGGAAGTATGAAGGCACGTCCACATCTAGAACGATAACTATAGCGATAACTATGTGAGCGTCCACATCAACAGACCATAACATTCAGTTTATTTTAAGCCTGTGCATGCATTAAATGGATTTAGAATGATTATCAAAACTGTATATTTATAGTTATCTTCTTTGGTGTGTATGGCACTTTAAGGGTTACATACAGTGTATTTATGGTCAGTCACAAGACTCCCGGGTTTCATCCAGAATATTTTAAATCGTGATCCGAATACGAATGAAGATTTCACGGGTTTGGAACGACATGGGGGTCACATTTTCATGTTGGGGTGCAGGAGTAACCCTTTAATTCTGTGGCTACCCAGCTAACAACACTATGTTCTTGAATGTTTTACATTTCCAATTACATTATAAAGAATGATCTATAAACACTTAAAAAGTCCAGTTTTCATTTTAAAGGTTTTTACTTAGTTATGCAAATGTTAAGGTAACATTCCATTTGATAATTTTTCAAACACGTGACCGTAACTTTGGAATGTTCTCTGAAACAACAATAACATTTAAAACATGCCAGACTAAACGTTTCATGAAAGAAGTATAAATATTGTTTTTGTGGTAACATTATTAGTTAGTATAAAGTTAAAAAACATTAGATCAACATCCAACTAAAACATTTCAGAAAGCACATTTAATAAATAACGTTTTGAGAACATTAATTTTTTTAGATGAATGTCCAACTAAACTTTCAAAAACCGTTCCATAAACAATGTATAAATATGCTACATTTTGAGAATATTATTAGTTTGTGTAACATTAAAAAATGTAATATGAACATCCGACTACAACGTATCTGAAAAAAGTTTAACAAAATTATTTATAAATAATGTTTTTTTAATGCAAACATTTTAAGAATGTTATTATTTTGATGGAACGTTCTATAAACGTTACTGAAAGAACGTCTGAAGGTTCTATAAACGTTACTGAAAGAACGTCTGAACGTTCTATAAACGTTACTGAAAGAACGTCTGAAGGTTCTATAAACGTTACTGAAAGAACGTCTGAAGGTTCTATAAACGTTACTGAAAGAACGTCTGAAGGTTCTATAAACGTTACTGAAAGAACGTCTGAAGGTTCTATAAACGTTACTGAAAGAACGTCTGAAGGTTCTATAAACGTTACTGAAAGAACGTCTGAAGGTTCTATAAACGTTACTGAAAGAACGTCTGAAGGTTCTATAAACGTTACTGAAAGAACGTCTGAAGGTTCTATAAACGTTACTGAAAGAACGTCTGAAGGTTCTATAAACGCGTTACTGAAAGAACGTCTGAAGGTTCTATAAAGCGTTACTGAAAGAACGCCTGAAGGTTCTATAAAGCGTTACTGAAAGAACGCGTCTGAGGTTCTATAAACGTTACTGAAAGAACGTCTGAAGGTTCTATAGCGTTACTGAAAGAACGTCTGAAGGTTCTATAAACGTTACTGAAAGAACGTCTGAAGGTTCTATAAACGTTACTGAAAGAACGTCTGAAGGTTCTATAAACGCGTTACTGAAAGAACGCCTGAAGGTTCTATAAACGTTACTGAAAGAACGTCTGAAGGTTCTATAAGCGTTACTGAAAGAACGTCTGAAGGTTCTATAAGCGTTACTGAAAGAAGCGTCTGAAGGTTCTATAAGCGTTACTGAAAGAACGTCTGAAGGTTCTATAAGCGTTACTGAAAGAAAGAACGCCTGAAGGTTCTATAAACGTTACTGAAAGAACGTCTGAAGGTTCTATAAACGTTACTGAAAGAACGTCTGAACGGCGTTCTGAAAGCGTTGAACTCGCTACCGAAAGAACGCCTGAAGCGTTCTAAACGTTACTGAAAGAACGTCTGAAGGTTCTATAAAGCGTTACTGAAAGAACGTCTGAAGGTTCTATAAACGTTACTGAAAGAAAGAACGTCTGAACGGTTCTATAGAACGTTCTATAAACTGAAAGAACGTCTGAACGTTCTATAAACGTTACTGAAAGAACGCCTGAAGGTTCTATAAACGTTAAAGAACGTCTGAACGTTCTATAACGCGTTACTGAAAGAACGCCTGAAGGTTCTATAAAGCGTGAAAGAACGTCTGAACGTTCTATAAACGTTACTGAAAGAACGTCTGAAGGTTCTATAAACGTTACTGAAAGAACGTCTGAACGTTCTATAAACGTTACTGAAAGAACGTCTGAAGGTTCTATAAACGTTACTGAAAGAACGTCTGAAGGTTCTATAAACGTTACTGAAAGAACGTCTGAAGGTTCTATAAACGTTACTGAAAGAACGTCTGAACGTTCTATAAACGTTACTGAAAGAAAGAACGTCTGAACGTTCTCGTTCTGAAAGAACGCCTGAACGTTCTATAAACGTTACTGAAAGAACGTCTGAAGGTTCTATAAACGTTACTGAAAGAACGTCTGAACGTTCTATAAACGTTACTGAAAGAACGTCTGAACGTTCTATAAACGTTACTGAAAGAACGTCTGAACGTTCTATAAACGTTACTGAAAGAACGTCTGCACGTTCTGAGAAAATCCCCTGTTAGCTGGATAGTTAATAAAACATCTGAAATCACTCACAGCACATTGAAAACCATGTTTATGTTTACAGAATATGATGCACACCCCAAAAGAGATGCACTTTCTTTGTCATTAGCATACACACAGTTAACCAGTGCAGTAGATATGATTATATAAATACATGTGTGTGTGTGGTTGAGGTCAGTTGTAGCTGTCCTTGCGCAGCGCGGCCCGGTCCGATAAGCCGTTCTGATCAGGGCTCTTGTGCTGGAAGCTGGTCCCGTTCAGGGCCACGACGCTGCTCAAGAGCGAGCCGGCTGGATAACAGCAGCAACACAAACACGACTGACAGAGACAGAGACAGAGAGAGAGCAGAGATTAGATCGTCCCAGCATCACTGATCATCACTGAGCTCTGTTCTCACTCTCATCACAGCTCGCTGTACCCTGAAGCAGCTCTTGAACTTCTTGCTGACGAAGTAGAGGATTATGGGATTGATGCAGGAGTTGATGGTGGCCAGATTTATACTCAGGTAATCAAACACCAGCAAGAAACTGAGACACAAAAACAACACAAACAGGTGAAAATCAATCAAAATTAACTTTGCAAAATTACAATACAAGCTACTGATATAAGTTTCTTCTTATTTCATTGATGCATACTATAAAATATGGCTTTGTGTGTAGCAGTAACACTGTTGTGTGTGTGTGTGTGTGTGTGTGTGTGTGTGTCTGTGTGTGTGTGTGTGTGTGTGTGTGTGTGTGTGTGTGTGTGTGTGTGTGTGTGTGTGTGTGTGTGTGTGTGTGTGTGTGTGTGTGTGTGTGTGTGTGTGTGTGTGTGTGTGTGTGTGTGAGCCTGTGCATGTTTATGTGGTTTATGAGGACACAAATGTGTATAATGACATGGGTATAACAGCTATTACAAGGAGAAGGTGATTTATGAGGACATTTTCAGTGTCCCCATAGTTCAGAATGCTTATAAATCATACAGAGTGAGTTTTTTTGGGGAAAGTAAAAATGCACAGTCTCCATTACACCTATGGAGAGTCCCTGTAAACCATAAAAACCAACGTGTGTGTGTGTGTGTGTGTGTGTGTGTGTGTGTGTGTGTGTGTGTGTGTGTGTGTGTGTGTGTGTGTGTGTGTGTGTGTGTGTTTTACTTCAGCAGGTCGCAGCGCCCAACGTCGTTCTGAAAATAAACCATCTTCTTGAGGATGCGACTGAGATGCAGTGGAAACCAGCAGAGAGCGAAGATCAGCACAAGAGAAAACACGGCCTTCGCCACCTCACGCCTCTGCAGACACACACACACACACACGCACACAGACAAAGACACAGACACAGACA
This sequence comes from Gymnocypris eckloni scoliostomus, assembly GCA_027564155.1. Classification (NCBI taxonomy): domain Eukaryota; kingdom Metazoa; phylum Chordata; class Actinopteri; order Cypriniformes; family Cyprinidae; genus Gymnocypris; species Gymnocypris eckloni. The sequence goes on from CM050412.1 coordinate 45,365,939, forward strand.
CAGACACACAGACACACAGACACAGACACAGACACAGACACAGACACAGACACACACACACACACACACACACACACACACACACACACACACACACACACACACTCATTAGTTAACGATGTCTCGGCTGGGTCGTTCAGAGTCGAGTGTTGGGTTCTTCACCTGCTTGAGGTGTTCACTCAGAGAAAACTTCAGGCTGCCCTTCCTGTTGCTGAGCATCTCACAGGTCATGAGCGTGTAGAAGACGGCCGTACAAACCAGCGGCACACAGAAATAAAAGCCAAACAACCACCAGACCTTCACGTCCCTGTAGAACTACACACACCACACACAAGAACACAAACCATATAACAACACATCGCCAAAACACACAGCATTTCCACAGCTCACATAGAAATGCACAATATAAATGCATTAAAACATTAATGAACGTTTTAGTTACGTGTCCATTTAGTTACTTGTTTTAATTATTAAAATACAGCTCAGTAAAATATTTTACTAATAATATTTACTCAGTATAGCTATATAATACATATATTTATATATATATAAAATTAAATTGATAGAACACCAATATAACATCTTATGAAAAAATCTAATTTCTATATTCTTATTTATTATATTATGTTTATATGATAAATATATTTAAATAATAATAATAATATATATGATGATTATTTGAATGTACTTATATAAATATAATTCATAATTTAAAATAACAAATATAAATATAATTTTATATTGATTTTATTTTGCATTTATTTATATATATATATATATTTAAATATTTTTAAAAATTATATCTTCAGTCAAAATATAGATTCATATAAAATGTATATATATAAATATATGTGTGTGTGTGTGTGTGTGTGTGTGTGTGTGTGTGTGTGTGTGTGTGTGTGTGTGTGTGTGTGTGTGTGTGTGTGTGTGTGTGTGTGTGTGTGTGTGTGTGTGTGTGTGTGTGTGTGTGTGTGTGTGTGTGTGTGTGTGTGTGTGTGTGTGTGTGTGATTCTATATAATATACAGTATATCATCATAAGTTTTAATATATTTGATCTAATATAATAATATAATAGAGATCTTGTCTCTTAAAATCTCTAAAAATATAAAAAAAGAGTCTTTGAACTACTTTCTGTTTATAAATTGCTGGAAAATGTGAAAATGACTTCAAATGCTTGTCCTTATATAAAAATATAATATTAATTATAATACAAATATTAGTCTAAATACTTGTGTACATGTTCTGTACATGCAGACGAGTGTCGTCGTTGTTGCTGATGTCTGCAGAACTGACTGATAATTAAGCTTCATGGAAAAGTAATGAATTAAGTGCTAATAAACGTAACACATCTGAGCGTGTAGGAACACAACCGTCCGTGTGCTTACCGTCATGAAGGGCGTCTCTGGTTTCAGCATGCCGGTGCGGATGGTGACGTTGTTGTAGTCGAAACTGACCATTTTGAAGCCGATGGCCTCTGGAACGGCCAGAACTACAGCCAGCAGCCAAATACACACGATCTCCAGAGCCGTGGACACCGGGACGCCCACACCCTGAACACGGCTCCACGACGCCACCGCACGACACCTGCACACACAATGTTACATGTTGGTCACACCATATTAGGTGTTCTTAACTGCTATGTACTTGCATCAGAAAACAAGTATAATGTATAATTCATATTGTATTGCAAAACACGTTTACTGCTGTTAAGGTGGGATTCAGGTCAGGTTAGGGTTGGTTTAAGGTGTGAGGGATTTACATATACATTTATGCATTTAGCAGACGCTTTTATCCAAAGCGACTTACAGTGCATTCAGGTTATACATGTTTTATCAGTAGATGTGTTCTCTGGGAATCGAACCCACAACCTTTGCGCTGCTAATGCAATGCTCTACCACTGAGCAACAGGAACACTGGGTTCTTGAGGGATGGGTCGACAGTGTAATTACAGAAATTAATTATAGATGTAAGTACATATAGGTATTTATAAAATATACGTACAATGTAAAAACATGCATGTACACAATAAGTGCATTGCACCAAATTATTAATTTAAATGTAAGTACATCGTGGTTAAGGTCATCTAATATAAAGTGGGACTGAAATGTTTTTTTTAACCTTATAATAATATATCATTATTATAACCTTAAAATAATATAATACTCACGACAAGAACACTGGACATTTGAACGTTTAGTAACATTGTTTCCATAACGTATATTTGTCACCCGCCAGGAACATTTCATGAATGTTTTTTTGAAGTTATATAAATGTTATGACAAAACTTTCTTAAAGTGATGTGTATGGAATGTCTCATAAATGTATTTATATTTAATATGCGTTCTAATAAACTGTTCTTAGATCAGCATTCTCAGAACGTCCTGATTATGATGTTTTGTTACTTGATAAACATTAGAGACTGATTAAATAACGTTCTAATCACGACAAGAAAACTGGACATTTTAACGTATTTAGACTATTAAAAACAAACATTCAAATAACGTCATATTTTAGGTAAAAAGAAAATTAGAACCTTTCTTAAAAATTATTTGTAGCAATCACAACAAGAAAATGTGACATTTTACTGTGTTACATTTCAAAACAATGTTCTCAATGTTTTTATATGACCCGAGTTCAGGAAATGTTGGGACGTTTTTTAAATTTGAATAAAATGAAAACTAAAAGACTTTCAAATCACATCAGCCAATATTTGATTCACACTAGAACATAGAGAACATACCATGTTTAAACTAAATGTAAATGAGCTCATTTTAAATGTGAGACCTGCTACAGGGAGCAACAAAGGGCTGAAAAAGCAAGACATTTTGAAAAGATTCAGCTGGGAGAACATCTAGCAACTAATTAAGTTAATTGACATCAGGTCTGTAACATGTTTAGCTATAAAATAGATGTCTTAGAGAGGCAGAAGTACAGATGGGCAGAAGCTCTCAATCTGTGAAAGAGCGCGTAAAAGATTGTGGAATACTTTAAAAACAACGTTCCTCAATATCAAATTGCAAAGGCTTTTGAATCTCATAATCTACAGTGCATAACATCATCAAAAGATTCAGAGAAACTGGAGAAATCTCTGTGTAAGGGACAAGGCCGAAGACCTTTGTTGGACGCCGTGGTCTTCGGGCCCTCAGACGACACTGCATCACTCATCAGCATGATTCTGTCATTGACATTACTAAATGGGCCCAGGAGTACTTCCAGAAACCACTGCTAGTAAACACAATCCGCCGTGCCATCTGCAGATGCCAACTAATGCTCTATCATGCAAAAAGAAAGTCTTATGTGAATGTGGTCCAGAAGCGCCATCGTGTCCTGTGGACCAAGGCTTTCAAAACGGAAAAGTGTTTTATGTTCTATGTATTCAAACCTATATCAGGCAAAAATGGGATCAAATTCCAACACCAAAACTCATAACCTCAATGACCAGACGTCTTCAAACTGTTTTGAAAAGAAGAGGAGATGCTACACCATAGTAAACATGACTCCGTCCCAACTATTTTCAGACATGCATTGAATTTGAAATAAGCTCATTTCGTGCATAAAATTTGAACATTTCTAAGTTTAAACATTTTTTATATGTTCTATTGTGAATAAAATATTGTATTTTGTATTGAATAACAATTAAAAAAACGTCCCAACGTTTCTGGAATTTGGGTTGCAACCTAAATTTGTTACCTGTAATGAAACATTAAATCCCAAAATAACCACGAATGTTCTCAATGTTACCAAAATCAATAAAAACATTAATATATCTCATACAGATTAAATTTACACATCGTTCAAGGAATGTTTTTATTTAAATGTTTTAGTTGGATGTTCATGTAACATTTTTTTAATGTTACTTGTTTCAGAACGTTCAGAGAACATTCAAAAGTAACGTTCTCCTATTGTGTGCAAAATTATTAAATGGAATGTTCCCCTAACATTTACTTAACAAAGAAAATAAAAACATTTTCATAACACTTAAAATGTTTTCATGGAACATTCAGAAATAAACTTTTCACAAGTTAATGAGACTGTTAATAAAACAGTCATAGAAAGTGTTTAGGAGAGTTTTTAATTGAAGATAAGTTGATTTTATTTTCTTGTGTGTGTGTGTGTGTGTGTGTGTGTGTGTGTGTGTGTGTGTGTGTGTGTGTGTGTGTGTGCATGTTTATGTGGTTTATGAGGACACACATTTGTATAATGACATGGGTATGACTGGTATTACAAGGAGAAGGTGATTTATGAGGACATTTTCAGTGTCCCCATAATTTAAAACGCTTATAAATCATACAGAGTAAGTTTTTGGGGAAAGTATAAATGCACCGCCTCCTGTGAGGGCTAAGTTTAGGTGTAGGGTAGGTGTAGGGCAATAGCACATACAGCTTGTACAGTATAAAACCATTACGCCTATGGAGAGTCCTGAAACCATAAAACCAACATGTGTGTGTGTATGTGTGTGTGTGTGTGTGTGTGTGTGTGTGTGTGGAGTGTGTGTGTGTGTGTGTGTGTGTGTGTGTGTGTGTGTGTGTGTGTGTGTGTGTGTGTTACCTGTCCACACTGAGCGCACACAGATTAAGAACCGTTATTCCGACTGACGCTTTCTGTAGAAACGGCATGAGTTTGCACAGGAACAGACCGAACACACTGTCATCGAAGGGCCACCGCATCGCCAGCAGCTACAACACACACACACACACACACACACACACACACACACACACACACACACACACACACACACACACACACACACACACAGAGAGCGAGAGAGAGAGACTGTTGAAGCATATCTTTCACAACAAATAAACAGTACACAGAATCTCTTGGATCACAATTACTTCCTCTACAGTCAAAAATCTGGGTGTTATATTAGACAGCAACTTATCTTTTGAAAATCATATTTCCTATGATACAAAAACAGCATTCTTCCATCTTAGAAACATTGCCAAGCTACGGAACATGTTAAGTGTTTCTGATGCAGAAAAGTTAGTTCATGCATTCATGACCTCTAGACTGGACTATTGTAATGCACTGCATCTTCAATAAACAAGCTACAGATCCTTACCAGGTCAAGAAAATATGATCATATTACTCCAATTTTACAGTCTCTGCACTGGCTACCTATTAAGTTTCGTATCAGTTACAAAATATTATTACTTGCCTATAAGGCCCTAAATGATTTAGCTCCTGCGTACCTAACTAATCTTATATCACGCTACAATCGTGTGCGTGTACGTGTGCTATGAAGTGGATCACTTGTGTGTGTGTGTGTGTTTCGTGAAGTGGGTCACATGTATGTGTTGATGTGTGTGTGTGCGTGCGTGCATGCATGCGTGCGTGTGTGTGTGTGTGTGTGTGGGCGTGCGTGCGTGCGAGTGCGTGCGCGTGTGTGTGTGGGGGCGTTCGTGCGTGTGTGTGTGTGTGTGTGTGGGGTGCAGCCTGTGTGTTTGTGTGGGGGCGTGCGTGCGTGCGTGCGTGCGTGCGCGCGCGTGTGGGGGCGTTCGTGCGTGCATGCAGCGTGCGTGCGTGTGTGTGCGTGTGTGTGTGTGTGTGATTGAGTGTTGCTGAGCGTGTGATGAGTGTTAGACTGATAACTGTCCCAAAATAAGTCTGACTGACCCACTACTGCACGTTCACCTCAGTGTTGTTACATTTACATTTATGCATTTAGCAGATGCTTTTATCCAAAGCGACTTACAGTGCATTCAGGTTATACATATGTATTGTCAGTATGTGTGTTATTATAACTAAAGCTATTTCATATATATGATAAAATATTATTAAACAAAGTTAATGTTTATTTGAAATATTCAAATATACTTATTTTCATATACTTATATAAAAAAAATATTTATACATTACACATGTTATATAATTTATGTATAAGAGATTTAAATAAGACAATAAATATAATATATATCATTGATAATATTGTGATTATATAATAAATATATGATAATATAATAATACATAATACATATTTTCTATATTTATACAAATACATTTATTTTACATTGTATTTAATGAAATGTAATTTATAATTTATGTATAGTTTATATGTAATATTTTAATATCACATATTATTATTATAATAAATATAATAACAGTAATAATAAACTTACTAAAACTTAAACTAAAAATTAATTAAGTTATCTAAAATCCAATTTTTTGATTATAATACAAACAATAGTAATATATAAGATGTACTAATATATTATAACACTGAGACTAATATTAAGTAACACTGACCTAGGAATCTGAATCATAGACCTGTGAAGCTAATTATATTAACTATATTAACATTATTTACATGTCAATCATTTATGAGGATGACACACAAAACAAGTTTGTGTCACAAATTATATATACACACACACACACACACACACACACACACACACACACACACACACACACACACACACACACACACACACACACACACAGACACACATATACATATACACACACACACACACACACACACACACACACACACACACACACACACACACACTCACACACATACACACACACATACACATACACACACACACACACACACACACACACATATACACACACACACACATACACACACACACACACATATATATACACATACACACACACACACACACACACACATACATACACACACACACACACACACACACACACACACACACACACACACACACACACACACACACACACACACACACACACACACACACACACACACACACACACACACACACACACACACACACACACACACACACACACACACACACACACACACACACACACACACACACACACACACACGTGACAGAGTGATCTGATTGGCTGGTTACCTTATAGACGTTGATGGGTATGTCGATGGCGATGTAGATGAGGTCTCCCAGCGCCAGGCTGGCGATCAGAGCGTTTGGGCCGTTCCTCATGGTCTTGTTGAGGTAGATGATCCTCAGCAGCGTGGCGTTTCCCACCATCCCCACCACGAAGATGAGGCAGGACAGGACGGTGTTGACGTATTTGAACAAGCCCTCGATGTACGTCCTCCTCAGACACGCCGGGGGCAGCGACAGCGGCCGGACGCCAACCGACCCGACAGCTCTGGGGTCAGAGGTCACACTGTTTGACCCCGAGGGTGGCGTCGGAGACCGGTGGCCTGAGCTGGGGTCAGCGGAGAGCTGGAAGCCATCGGATGAGTTTGATTGACAGCTTCCTCCACCAATCAGCACACAGGATACGGCGGCCATTAGCAGGATTTTGGGGGGCCGCATTGTGGATCAAAGACTCCTATTGTGAAGAGTTCGGTGGAAAGTGTCTCTACTAGATACAAACAAAGAGAAACTGTTCTGGGTTCGATACAATGCGACGTTATGGGCGGCGTCTCAGTCAAAAATCACATTTAGAGTCATAGTTACACTGGACGTCAATGGGGCGAGACTTTAAACTTCATTAAAACGAGTGATTAAGAACATAATCAACCCTTCACTGAAAAACATGTCTTTTGTCTTGTTTTCTGGTATAAATATCTATGCATTTACTTGACACGTAAAATGACTGAAAATATTATCCAAATTTGGTTCGTTTTTGCTTAAAACAAAGACCAATATCTGCCAATGGGGTAAGAAAAATAATGTTAATTCAACCATATTTTTACTTGTTTTAAGCAAAACAAACCAAAGTTGGATAACTTCAGAAAACAAGACATACTTAATATCTTAAGTATTTTTACATGTCAAGTAAATGCATCATAATTCCAGCATTTGTAGACATTTATACTACAAAACAAGACAAAAAGAAAATCATTTTTTGCAGTGATAGACATGATAACATTCGTCTGATATGCAAAAAATACAATAAATACACAGATGTTTGTGTAGAGAAAAACGCAATCGTAAAAGGAAGATTTGTCTGTGTATATAATGCATGATGTGTTTAAAAGAGCTTCAAATAAAAATAGTTTAGTTAACGTTCCCATTAAGACACAAAAACCTTATTCCTGTTCTTTCCAGTTTTTTACAAGGCAAGCATTAAGGAACCGTTCAATTGTATAATAATGCAAACGTTATGGGAATGTTACTAATGAATGTTTTATGAACATTTTGAAACTAGTATCATTTAAAAAACAGAGGAACATCCAACAAAAACATTATAGAAATACAATTCCATCAATGACATATACATCTTTTAAGAACAATATTAAAGACCAGATTCCCGGCTAACAAAAATATGTTCCAAGCACGATTTGATATCATTCCCATTAAGTTATAAAATGTTATTTTTTAATGTTCTCTGAACTAAAAAGTTCAAAGGTTATGTGAACGTTAAGGGAACATTCAGAAATAACAGTTTTATAACTCAATGGAAACATCTTAGATCATATTTGTCATAACTGGGTCTTTAACAATGTTCTTATTCATGGACACAAAAATTCAAAATGAATGGATGTGTTTTTCCCGCCGAAAGCTTTAAATATTGTTCTCATCATTTGAATGTTCTCAGGATGTCAAGTTGGACGTTCTGATAGTTTTGAAATGTTACATTTGTTTTTAGAACATTCGGAGAACATTCAAACGTAACATTCCTGTAATGGTGGCAAAATGCTCAAATGGAATGTTTTTTAAGATACATGTCATATTTTAATGTCTTATAAAATGCAAAAAGACATTTGGTGCACTTGCTCCATATCTTTACATGGCCTAATATTTGAGCAGCTGGTCACACATGTCAAATACAGCACGCTTCTCTGGAAGCCACAAACACACTGTTCACATCAGTCAAGCCGAATCACATCAAACGAACGGATGCACTTTGAACTCAGCGGCAGCATTGACTTTAACTCGAGATCCTCCGTCTCTGCATCTACTCAGTTATATCTCAACCAGACTATATGCAGACTTTCTCATCACAGTACTCACAGTGCTCTCAGATCAGTATCATTGAGACGCTATTCTTCATATTTTCAATTGATTTATTTATTTTCATTTGTATTGTTTTTAATAATCGTTGTAATTTTAGTTAACGTTTCAGTGATTTTACTGCATGTTTTTGTAATGCTTCCTTTTTTATGTATTATGTTTTAATTTGTTTTAGTAATTTTGTTGCATGCTTTTGTCGTTTTTAATTATTTAATGTGTGTATATATAGTTTTAGTTAATTTTGAGCTTAAGTTTTAGTCATTTTGCTGCATGTTATTGTCATTTTTATTCATTTTAAAAAAAATTGCTTATATACTTTTCATTATTTTCATTTATTTATATAGTTTTAGTTATTCTAGTACTGTATATAAACATTAGAAATGTCCCCTAAGCAATTAGCTGAAATATTTCTTATGATTCATTTTTATACAGTTAACATTCATGATAATGAAAATTGTTTTAGTTATGTTAGAGTTTCAGAATAAAAAATCTTATCGTCTCAATCTGTGCTCAAAACTCAAATTTAATAAATAATCTTTACTGCTATCTAAATTAGTATTATAGCTCTGTACTCTTACTGTATGTCAACTAATTGGCTCTTTTATTGCTCTTTATTCACTCTTTACTTTATTACTTACGTCTGAGACTAAGTCCAAAGCTCAAATGTTTCCTGAGAAACTTCTGAGCAGTAAAAGCATGGTTTAGTCAGAAAGCGAGCAGACAGACGTGCTGTGACGCGCACAGAAACACACACTGACCTTCAGAATGACGCTGATACACTCTTCTGTCTCCTCATGGACTGAAGCTCCGTGAATCTCCAGAGACTG
>CM050412.1:45378202-45400702 GCA_027564155.1 Gymnocypris eckloni scoliostomus
AAATGTGTTAAAGTTTTGAGAAACACGTCTTTGTTTTGAGAACTGTATGAATGGTTTGGAAAATTGGGACAAATTAATCAGTTACAGTGTGTTAGCAATCGAGAAATAACGCAGCACACACATTACATCTGAATAGAGTGTTTTTTATGTGTGTGTGTTTTAGTTTAAGCCTACTATAATCCTGCCATGACTTTAATAAAACAATCACACATCAAAAGACTTATAAACTCTTTTAGGTTCATTTTAGGTTACAAACAAATTGCCTTTTTCTTAATCAGACTGTGTTTGTATCTCAATTACAATCATCTGCTACTCTTCAGAAACACCAAAGAGCGGAAGTGTGTGTGTGTGTGTGTGTGTGTGTGTGTGTGTGTGTGTGTGTGTGCATGCATACCTGTGTGTGTGTGAGTTCATGTGTGTGTGTGTGTGTGTGTGGTGTGTGTGAGTGCGTTTGAGTGTGTGTGTGTGTGTGTGTGTGCTCTCATATGGTTAACAACACACGTCACATGACCAGAACAGATGCCCAATATGATGCCAGCATGAAGCTTTGAGGGTCTCTGAACGGAAATAACATGAACAACATAATAAACCAACAGTAGAAAGACTTTTACACAAAGCTCTAAATCTGAACCATGACTTTCAGTGTTCAACATCTATTTATCATAAAACCAGCCGCAATTGATCTCAGAGAATTACTGTCACTTTTATATTTTCTAAAGTGCTTTTAATTTAGTGTTTGCATTGATGCTGTTACAGCTTCATTCATCCTGTAGCTACGTGATGTTAGATGAACAAACATCTGAATGTGAATCAGCAGAAGTTCTTCATTAGCTGTTTGTGTTAATATCTCTAACCATGTGAATAAATGTGAAATGGTCTCATAAAGCAGCTTTGATCTGAAGTCTGAGAGGAACAGAATAAAACAACACCAAACGCTCTGAAGTCACAAACCAATAAAGATTTTCCAAATAAACTCCAGTCCCTCCGCGCTCACAGAGATATTGAGGATGTTTACTGCCCGAGGAAATTCACAGATATTATAGATTGATATTCTGTGTGTGTTGTTAACAACACGTCACATGACCAGAACAGTAACCCAAACCACTGAAGCACCACTGAAGCACCACTGCACCACTGAAGCTGAGGAAGCACCACTGAACCACTGAAGCACCACTGAACCACTGAAGCACCACTGAAAGCACCACTGAACACTGAAGCACCACTGAAGCACCAAAGCTGAAACACCACTGAAGCACCACTGAAGCACCACTGAAGCACCACTGAAGCACCACTGAAGAACCACTGAAGCACCACTGAACTGAAGCAACCACTGAAGCACCACTGAAGAACCACTGAAGCACCACTGAAGCACCACTGAAGCACCACTGAAGAACCACTGAAGCACCACTGAAGAACCACTGAAACACCACTGAAGCACCACTGAAGAACCACTGAAGCACCACTGAAGCACCACTGAAGAACCACTGAAGCCACTGAAGCACCACTGAAGAACCACTGAAGCACCACTGAAGAACCACTGAAGCACCACTGAAGCACCACTGAAGAACCACTGAAGCACCACTGAAGAACCACTGAAGAACCACTGAAGAACCACTGAAGCACCACTGAAGAACCACTGAAGAACCACTGAAGAACCACTGAAGCACCACTGAAGCACCACTGAACTGAAGAACCACTGAAGCACCACTGAAACACCACTGAAGAACCACTGAAGCACCACTGAAGCACCACTGAAGCACCACTGAAGAACCACTGAAGCACCACTGAAACACCACTGAAGAACCACTGAAGCACCACTGAAGCACCACTGAAGCACCACTGAAGAACCACTGAAACACCACTGAAGCACCACTGAAGCACCACTGAAGAACCACTGAAGAACCACTGAAGCACCACTGAAGAACCACTGAAGAACCACTGAAGCACCACTGAAGCACCACTGAAGAACCACTGAAGAACCACTGAAGGACCACTGAAGCACCACTGAAGCACCACTGAAGCACCACTGAAGAACCACTGAAGAACCACTGAAGAACCACTGAAACACCACTGAAGCACCACTGAAGCACCACTGAAGAACCACTGAAGAACCACTGAAGCACCACTGAAGAACCACTGAAGAACCACTGAAGCACCACTGAAGAACCACTGAAGAACCACTGAAGCACCACTGAAGGACCACTGAAGCACCACTGAAGCACCACTGAAGAACCACTGAAGAACCACTGAAGCACCACTGAAGAACCACTGAAGAACCACTGAAGCACCACTGACGAACCACTGAAGAACCACTGAAAGACCACTGAAGAACCACTGAAGCACCACTGAAGCACACTGAAGCACCACTGAAGCACCACTGATGAACCACTGAAACACCACTGAAGCACCACTGATGAACCACTGAAGAACCACTGAAGAACCACTGAAGCACCACTGAAGCACCACTGAAGCACCACTGAAGCACCACTGAAGAACCACTGAAACACCACTGAAGCACCACTGAAGCACCACTGAAGAACCACTGAAGAACCACTGAAGCACCACTGAAGAACCACTGAAGAACCACTGAAGCACCACTGAAGAACCACTGAAGAACCACTGAAGCACCACTGAAGCACCACTGAAGCACCACTGAAGAACCACTGAAGAACCACTGAAGAACCACTGAAGCACCACTGAAGAACCACTGAAGAACCACTGAAAGACCACTGAAGCACCACTGAAGCACCACTGAAGCACCAATGAAGCACCACTGAAGCACCACTGAAGCACCACTGAAGCACCACTGAAGCACCACTGAAGCACCACTGAAGCACCACTGAAGCACCACTGAAGCATCACGGTTAATATATGGTTGCCATGTAGCCTAACTATGTTTTTCTCTCTCTTTTTCTTTTTTTGTTATTGTAATAGTAGTAGTAGTAGTAAAACCATGGTTTATTTTCGTGTTGCCAGGTAAAAAAAAAGAAAGATAAAAAACACCTTAAGAGGACTCATAGGATGAATATAGAGATAAATTACAGTTTTGACTGCTTTTGGATTAACATAACTTTGGATCGTTTCCATCTAGTCAAATTTAAATAAAGACAAGAGAGATTTTAGAGCCAGATTTTTGTTTCGACTCAAATTCATCACTAAATGCTTACTGTTTTATCATGTTTTAGCTGTACAGACCCCTGCAGTGTTCTTAGTGTCTCTTTAATGCGAGACATTGCATAAGGTAAAAACATTAACTAATAGATATCAACACAGTTGATTGATTACATTAAGAATTATACAAACATGCGTGTTAAATGTTTTCTGAAATGCTATGTTGAAATATGCAAATGAGGTGTTATGTCATTAAATATGTGCTAATTTGCATACATTTCTAGAACAAAAATCTCAACATTGGATGAAACCAGGTTCTAAATTCTTGTTTAATTTTATTGACATATTAGACTGAAAGTTTTTACAGAGGGATATATTTTGGAAATCTCTTTTTATCACTCCATAAAAAATCACACCAGAAAACAAAATATTTTTGCATTAAAATGTACAATTCTATAGTAATTTATAGTCAATATAGTGTTTTTGAACCATACTATAATAAAGTACTTTAATTAATTTGTTGTGATAACTCTATAGTTTCTGTGGTAATATAACAACTATAGTAATATAAACAAATTCATTTACCCAATACTGTACTACGTTTTCTACAACTTTAGGGTATATTATACTACAATACACTACAGTTTACTGTAATAAACTAAGGTATACGACAGTATTTATAACAGTTTACCAGTTCACTATACAGTATGCTGTAGCATTCATTAACAAAGTGTTGTGGATACTATAATATTTACAGTATAAAACACGTAACTATACACTTTACTATACATTACTAAAGTTTTTTTCATGTGATCAGGCAAAGTATAGCCTATATGAATAAACCCCTCTGTAAAAACCTCAGAATATAGATAGTAATAAAACTGTAAAGTTTGGTGTATAAGTGCTGCTGAAGGAGAAAAATCTCATTTGGAGAACACAGATATGTATTGTAATAGAAATAGATAAAGTGGTATAAAAACATAAAGGTGTATTTGGGATGTTTTCTTTCCAGTTGTCTGAAAAAATAGGGTGAAGTCAGCTAAAATGGTCCACGTTTTGGTAAATGACTTATAATACATCAAATAAGCTATGCATTAGATCTAATGATAGTCTTATAGATTAGCATGTGTCTCTTAAATATATTTTTATTTTTTAAATGTGAAAATTATGAGAATTAGAGTATCAGCAGGTACCTTCTTGAGCCATGGCACAACATTCAGGTAAAATGGGCCAATATAAAAGAGAACAACACAGGTCATTTCAGCTTAAATCAATTTATTTTAACAGTAATTTAACACTATTGCCTTTAGTGTGCCAAAGCAACACCATACATATATTTCATTAAATAGAAAGTTGAAAATAGAACATAGAAGGAATATTTAATTAAACAAAGCAATTAAAAATGAACCGATCATGTTGTATATGTGTGTGTTTCTGTGCATTGGTGGCTTTTATGTGCATGTATGTGTGTATGCTCGTATTTATTTTAAAGACTGTTAATATTTTGAATGGATACATATAGTACAATAAACCTATTTTCACTCTCAATATCTGTCTAAAAGTGTGTGTGTGTGTGTGTGTGTGTGTGTGTGTGTGTGTGTGTGTGTGTGTGTGTGTGTGTGTGTGTGTGTGTGTGTGTGTGTGTGCGCGTGTGTGTGTGTGTGTGTGTGTGTGTGTGTGTGTGTGTGTGTGTGTGTGTGTGTGTGTGTGTGTGTGTGTGTGTGCCCATTTTAGCTGAAAACTGTGGCCCATTTTAGCTTAACCAGCCATTTCTACCTAAAATGACCCTTTTCACAAAAATCTAATTTTCTTTTATAAATTAAACTTTTATTTGAAAGAGCATGTCAAAACATTGTTCATAAAACTTTCCTTCATTGGTAAGCTTTATTATAATTGCTTTATGACCCTTATTAGTGATAAATTACATTTTCTGTCAGGCTCAATTACCTTATGTTTCTCTGACGAGCTTCATGTAACACTCTGCCCTGCCCGCCTTAAAAAACTCAGACCAATACTAATTACTGTCACATGTTAAAAGTGTAGAAGCAACAATGCAAGATCAGTTATTGTGATTTTCTGTAAAAATATAAAGAGATATGATGCTACAACCTTATCTGGCCCATTTTAGCTGACGTCCCCCTACTGGAAAAATACTAAACTGATAGGTGCATGAAAACAGTGTTTTTGCCTTAAAAACGTGACCCTGTGGATATTATTGGATGTTTTTAATAATACTGATTTTGAGTGACATCACCACTAACAGCCACGTGTCAACAGCAGGTGGCGCTCCTGCACTAACATCACGCGCTACTGCAGCCACACTTAAATACTCCTTTAATTAGTTTCAAACAACTCGTTGTAATAAATGCAATAGCTGATACTGCTAATTACGTCAATGTGATATAATTAGGACAGATGATTAATTTCTGTGAGTCAGGGGTGGAGAGCGGACGCGCACGAGAGCCGCAGAGCTTCAGACGCTCGTGACGACCAAACACACCGGAACGGTACGAAACTTCATTATATCTCTATTAGCATGTGCTTTTCTTTCTATATTCTCGATTTCAGTCTTTCAGTGTGCTGTTTTATAAACGGAGTAACTGTGAAATCAGTGCTTGTCTGAACTCTGTCAGTGCTAAACTCGTCGAAAAACTAATACTGGTTTGATAACGTGTTATTAATAACCATATTCAACAGAGTTTGCATTCATATTAGATGCTTAGATGAGTTTCAGCAAACACTTACCAAGGCAGGACCCTTTAAATATCATACAGTGATCATTTTAAAATGCCTGAAAAGTGTTAAAGGTGGTAATAACAAAGAATTGGATATCGATTATAACGTTATGATTTTATTTGTTAATTAGGCTTCTGCAGAATTATAATCAGCGGTTTTTTACATTGCATGTTAAAAATCAGGCTACTATTATAACATGCTTATATACATATAGAGTTAAATTATTATTTTAATATGTATATGCTTTTATTTCTTTGGTTGGTTTTTGGACATGTAGGATCATGAATATGGTAATCAATCAGTATCATGGTATTGCAATGTTAATGTCAGTACTTATAACAAAGGACTTATATTAAAAATGCAGATTTGGAGGCTCTTTCACACTATCATAATGCAGTGAATATTGTGACACACACACAATGCAGTTACATACAGTCAACACAAGAATTGTGCGCCTGTAAATGGCTTATTGACATGCTGCTGTTATGCGACTGTTATTGTTTTGTGGTCAATCTGGCTGTGTTGAACACTCTGTAGTGTACATGTTTCAAGGGCACTAAAGAGGCGTCCCAAGTGTCGGAGGGCACAGTGCCCACCCTGTGCTACTGGGACATGTTGCCCTGCCAGGCAGCTGTTTGGTGTATTAATAGGGTCTGTTAGTTTTACACCATCGCTTTCACAACCTCCAAAGAGCTGAACTCAATTTGTGAGTTTACTTTGTGGCTTTAATCTAACAAACTAGATGTCTGAAGACATGTAACTCCCTTGTGGTTGCCAAGGTGTTCTTGGTTTAATTCTAGTTGTTATAAGAATAGAATATACCGTTTTATCTTAACAATGTGGTTCTGCTCCAAAAGCTAGTGTGCAAAGCTAGATAGGATGCATTTTAAGGCATCACATGCATTTTTACGATTATGGTTTTGGCCAAATTTAAAGGAAATATTACATATTCCTTCACATAGCAAGGGTATCCTATAATGCACAGCAACTACAGTGGAAAAATAATAATTCTTATTATAATTTAATACTGGTTTATATAAAAAATATCTATTCTAAAAATCCTAATTTTAATTTATGTCTGATAGAATTATGATTATGAATAGAATTTGGTCCAAAGAAATGAGGAAAATTAAAATTATTGGTGTATGCAATATTTTTGTTTTAATGAATTTATTATTTATTTTTGTTTAATAGTTTAATGCTTGTTAGACTATTGTGTATTCGGATGTCTATTGGAATGATTTGTTCAGGTTAATCGCATCAGTTTTACTAATGAGGTCACTAATGAGGTTTGATTGGAGTTAGTATGCAGCTGCTCATGAAGGGAGCTCACTAGGGTTTGGAACAGAACCTGGTCTGGTTTAGATGCTGTATTTTGAGTGTTCCAGATGTGTGGCTGCTGGTCTCCATATAGGGAGCTTTCACAGTTGTAACAGGCCAAGGTCTCTCGTTTGGCTCAACAGATCACTGTCCTGCAGCCAAACGCCATTCTGGAGAACCAGGAGAGATTTCACTGCAATTCAGAGTCAGACCTTAGAAAGGATCTATAACGGCATATCCTCAGGACTACAGATCCAATCACTCAGAACACCCTGACAACACCTTAGCAACCACTCAGAACACCCTGACAACGCCTTACCAACCACTTAGAACACCCTGACAATGCCCTAACAACCAGAACACTCTGACAACACCGTACCATCTAGAACACCCTAACAATGCCCTAACAACCAGAACACTCTGACAACACCGTTCCATCTAGAACACCCTAACAATGCCCTAGCAACCACTCAGAACACCCTAACAATGCCCTAACAACCAGAACACTCTGACAACACCGTTCCATCTAGAACACCCTAACAATGCCCTAGCAACCACTCAGAACACCCTAACAATGCCCTAACAACCAGAACACCCTAACAATGCCCTAACAACCAGAACACTCTGACAACACCGTTCCATCTAGAACACCCTAACAATGCCCTAGCAACCACTCAGAACACCCCAACAATGCCCTAACAACCAGAACACTCTGACAACACCGTACCATCTAGAACACCCCAACAATGCCCTAACAACTACTCAGAACACCCTAACAATGCCCTAACAACCAGAACACTATGACAACACCGTACCATCTAGAACACCCTAACAATGCCCTAGCAACCACTCAGAACACCCTAACAATGCCCTAACAACCAGAACACCCTAACAATGCCCTAACAACCAGAACACTCTGACAACACCGTTCCATCTAGAACACCCTAACAATGCCCTAGCAACCACTCAGAACACCCTAACAATGCCCTAACAACCAGAACACCCTAACAATGCCCTAACAACCAGAACACTCTGACAACACCGTTCCATCTAGAACACCCTAACAATGCCCTAGCAACCACTCAGAACACCCTAACAATGCCCTAACAACCAGAACACTCTGACAACACCGTTCCATCTAGAACACCCTAACAATGCCCTAACAACCAGAACACCCTAACAATGCCCTAACAACCAGAACACCCTAACAATGCCCTAACAACCAGAACACTCTGACAATGCCCTAACAACCAGAACACCCTAACAATGCCCTAACAACCAGAACACCCTAACAATGCCCTAACAACCAGAACACTCTGACAACACTGTTCCATCTAGAACACCCTAACAATGCCCTAGCAACCACTCAGAACACCCTAACAATGCCCTAACAACCAGAACACTCTGACAACACCGTTCCATCTAGAACACCCTATCAATTCCCTAGTAACCACTCAGAACACCCTAACAATGCCCTAACAACCAGAACACTCTGACAACACCGTGCCATCTAGAACACCCTAACAATGCCCTAGCAACCACTCAGAACACCCTAACAATGCCTAACCAACCAGAACACCCTAACAATGCCCTAACAACCAGAACACTCTGACAACACCGTTCCATCTAGAACACCCTAACAATGCCCTAGCAACCACTCAGAACACCCTAACAATGCCCTAACAACCAGAACACTCTGACAACACCGTTCCATCTAGAACACCCTATCAATTCCCTAGCAACCACTCAGAATATCCTAACAATGCCCTAACAACCAGAACACCCTAACAATGCCCTAACAACCAGAACACTCTGACAACACCGTTCCATCTAGAACACCCTAACAATGCCCTAGCAACCACTCAGAACACCCTAACAATGCCCTAACAACCAGAACACTCTAACAACACCGTTCCATCTAGAACACCCTAACAATGCCCTAGCAACCACTCAGAACACCCTAACAATGCCCTAACAACCAGAACACCCTGAAAACACCCTACCAGTCAGAACACCCTAACAATGCCCTAGCAACCACTCAGAACACCCTGAGAACGCCCTAACAACCAGAACACCCTAACAACGCCCTACCAATTAAAACACACAGACAATGCCTTAGCAACCACTCAAAACACCCCGACAACACCTTTACAACTACATACAATGCCCTACTAACCACTCAGAATACCCTGACAATGTTCTAACAACCACCTACAATGTCTTACCAACCAACCAGAACACCCTGACATCGACCTACCAACCAGTACACCCTAACAACGGCCTACCACTCAAAATACCCTTACAACACCCTACCAACCAGTACATCCTAAGAACCACATACAACGCCCTACCAACCACTCAAAACACCCTGACAACATCCTACCAGCCAGAACACCCTGACAACCTCTAACAACCACTCAGAGCACTCACATTTTGTACTGAATTTGTAAAAATCTGGTTTGTTTTACGAAGAAATTGTTTAAATATTTTATGTGTCAGGTAATGAAGGGCTGTGTGTGTGTGTGTGTGTGTGTTTGGTCTCTTTGTAGTGGTCTGGTTGTAGTTTCCTGGCTCTCCTCCAGTCATACGCTGTTATTTTTGGACTCAGCAATGGGAAAATAAAAAAGCGTATAAACGTTGACTAAGAGGACGTCACACACACACACACACACACACACACACACACACACACACACACACACACACACACACACACACACACACACACACACACAGTAGATGATGTGCTTGTGATCAGCTGTTTCTCTTCAGCTTTGTAATCTATCAGTTATTTGTGTAATTAGCGTGAATGTAATATGATCAGGATTGCATTTGATGAGGTTTTGGCGTTGTTTCGGCTCTAAAACCTCAACATCATGTTCCTGTTTTCTGGATTCGGATGATCGGTCCTCGTCAGACACTGAGGTGTTTGGAGGTGTTTTGTCGGTTTCGTCTCATTTGTGCAGGTGCAACAATGGCTTATTTTTGTCCTCATGTTACGGAGCGGGACGGAAACTCACAGACAGCACAGGAAGTCAGGCCTCTCTTCTCTTTCTGCTTCCTGTTGCTCCTCGGAACAGAAATAACTTTCTTACAAGGAACCAGAAGCGTTTAACTTAAGACCTACAATCAAACACGTCAGGCTATACAAATGCACAGATATTAAATTCATTATTGTAATATTTTATTTTAAATATTTAAAAGCTTTGGATAAAAGCGTCTGCAAAATGACTAAATGTAAAGGTGAATATTTATTTAAATATATTTAATATTCAAATATTACTATTTAAATATATTTAATATTCAAATATTACTATTTAAATATATTTAATATTCAAATATTACTATTTAAATATATTTAATATTCAAATATTACTATTTAAATATATTTAATATTCAAATATTACTATTTAAATATATTTAATATTCAAATATTACTATTTAAATATATGTAATATTCAAATATTACTATTTAAATATATTTAATATTCAAATATTACTATTTAAATATATTTAATATTCAAATATTACTATTTAAATATATTTAATATTCAAATATTACTATTTAAATATATTTTATATTCAAATATTACTATTTAAATATATTTTATATTTATATTTAAATATAAAAACATCATGCTAATGATTCCAAACTCCATTATCTCACACATCTTGTAATATTATTTAATAAAATAATAGTTCATTTTGAATATTAGCATTTATTTAATAACTTTTTTTATTAAACATTCGGGCATTTTATTATATTGCTGTATTTATAAAAGCAATTAGCATAATGCCATGTTACAGCGATTTTATTTACTTATTTCTTTAAATTTAGATTTTTTTTAACTATATTATTTATTTAAATATTAAACAAAATGTAATGCTAGTAATTCCAAACCATTCGTTTCCACGTATTTTTTAAATAATTGTTTATTTTGAATATTATTATAACCGTTTTATATGATTTTGTATTAAACAGTTATGTATTTTATTATATTGCTGAATTTTTAAAGCAGTTGACTAGTGATTTAATTAATTAATATATTTATATATTTATTTAAATAGTGCTATTTATGTACATATATATTTCTATATTCATATATATTCATATGTTATGTTCTAAACACTTAATTTGCATATTTTGTAGTATTATTTAATAAAGCAATTGTTTATTTAGAATTGTATCATTTATTTTGTGTAATTTTATATTAAACATTTATGTATTTTATGACTTTGTTCCAATTATGAAAGCAATTAGCTGTGTTACAGTGATTTATTTATTTATTTTTATTTAAATAAGTTGAATATTTAAATATTAAACAAAATGTAATGCTAGTAATTCCAAACCATTATTATTATAACTGTTTTATATCATTTTGTATTAAACAGTTATGTATTTTATTATATTGCTGGATTTTTTAAAGCAGTTGACTAGTGATTTAATTAATTAATATATTTATATATTTATTTAAATAGTGCTATTTATGTACATATA
Organism: Gymnocypris eckloni scoliostomus; assembly: GCA_027564155.1. Lineage (NCBI taxonomy): Eukaryota > Metazoa > Chordata > Actinopteri > Cypriniformes > Cyprinidae > Gymnocypris > Gymnocypris eckloni. Next base: position 45,389,868 of record CM050412.1, read on the forward strand.
GATTTCTATATTCATATGTAATATTCTAAACACTTATTTTGTAGTATTATTTAATAAAGTAATTGTTTATTTAGAGGGTTATCATTTATTTTGTGTAATTTTATATTAAAAATGTATGTATTTTATGACTTTGTTCCATTTATGAAAGCAATTATCTGTGTTACAGTGATTTATTTTTATTTAAATAAGTTGAATATTTAAATATTAAAATAAATGTCATGCTAGTGATTCCAAACACCTTTAGTTTGCACAATTTGAATGAGGATTTAATACAGTAATTGTTTCTGTATTTGATCACATCGCTCCCGTTTGTGATGAGATCATGTGTTACAGTGGTTTTACCGCGGTATGGTTCGTGTCATGTCTGTGATGCTGAAATAACACTCATCCTCTGGTGGTTTGTAAAGACCCTGGGATGTTTGTCCAGTGGATGTGACCTTTGACCTGAAACGCATGGGAAAGACTGACTGTGTAATGTTCACAAACTCTGGTTTCTCCCCTCGAGACGCTGTAGAGAGGAAACCAAACGCTTCCCACAGTAACCAGCTAACTAACCCCTCTCTGCTCGTTTGACTAGTTTAGTTTGACCACTGTTATTACCGAAAGCTGCTGATAATAATCCACTCCACGTGTTTTAATTCTTTCATCACAAACACTATTAGACCGGAGAAACAGTGACGTGATTGTTGTTATGAACGACTCGTGCGTGAAAGACAATAGCTTAAAGATATGAAGTTAAAGATATGAAGGTAAAGATATGAAGGTAAAGATATGAAGGTAAAGATATGAAGGTAAAGATATGAAGTTAAAGATATGAAGGTAAAGATATGAAGGTAAAGATATGAAGGTAAAGATATGAAGGTAAAGATATGGATATGAAGGTAAAGATATGAAGTTAAAGATAGATATGAAGTTAAAGATATGAAGTTAAAGATATGAAGGTAAAGATATGAAGGTAAAGATATGAAGTTAAAGATATGAAGTTAAAGATATGAAGGTAAAGATATGAAGGTAAAGATATGAAGGTAAAGATATGAAGGTAAAGATATGAAGGTAAAGATATGAAGGTAAAGATATGAAGGTAAAGATATGAAGTTAAAGATATGAAGTTAAAGATATGAAGGTAAAGATATGAAGTTAAAGATATGAAGTTAAAGATATGAAGTTAAAGATATGAAGTTAAAGATATGAAGTTAAAGATATGAAGGTAAAGATATGAAGGTAAAGATATGAAGGTAAAGATATGAAGGTAAAGATATGAAGTTAAAGATATGAAGGTAAAGATATGAAGTTAAAGATATGAAGGTAAAGATATGAAGTTGTTTTATACAGATTTTGTCAATATTTTAGATGAATCTATTTTTAAACCATTGCTAACCCACTGAGGTGTGTGTAAATTTAAATTGCTCTTATATTAAATATAATAAAATTGTATTATTCATGAAATAGTAATGTTTGTTTTAATAATTAATACTAACCTGTAATAATTAATAATAGTATGTAATAATTTGTTGTTGTTATATTACAGTTTTAATTTAAAAATACATTTTTATTTAAAATATAAATTTTGTTAAATACATATTTTGTGTGTGTGTGTATATATATATAATATTAGTTATTATATAAAACTAGTTATGTAATATATAGAATGATACATGTAATTAGGATAGTTAATATTAAATCTAGTAATAAACACAAAAAATTTATAAGATTTAAAATTACATTTTATTTATTGAAGAAAATAATTAAAATAATATATAATAACTTGTTACATAGTACATATTTAATGCTATATACAATTAGTATTAGATCTATTAATATACAAAATATACATTTATAATTCATATAAACATTTTGTGTATTACAGAAACATACATATAGTTAAATTATAATGTTTAATTTATTAATAATTTGTTATTTTATACATGTGTGTGTCAAGTCACTCTTATTTGTGTAGCGCTTTTAAAAATGCAAATTGTTTAAAGCAAGCTTTACATGAAACTGTGTGGATTTACATTTATGCATTTAGCAGACGTTTTTATCCAAAGTGACTTACAGTGCATTCAGGCTATACATGTTTTGTCAGTACGTGTGTTCCCTGGGAATTGAACCCACAACCTTTTGCGCTGCTAATGCAATGCTCAACCACTGAGCCACAGGAACTCTTTATATCAGCTTTTCAATATTTAGACGGGGAATAGTGTGTCGAAGAAGCATCATTCTCCTCTGGCCAGACAAAATCACTAGTTTGCATCCAGTCTGCAGCAGAGTCAGATTGTGCAGAGGACTCATCTGGTTCCTGTGGTCTTGTCCCGATTGTAATGATGAGTCAACAGAGTGGGGATCCATGTGTAGCTTCAATAAGAGTTAACACAGTCGTACAGGCAGTGGTCGGTCGGTAACGGTAACAGGGATATCAGAGACAAGAGCAGAGTATCAAGGCAGGCGAGAGGTCAAAATGCAGATATCAATCCAAAACGAGAGAAACAGTCCAGAGTCAAAACACAATGATCCAACAGAGATAGATGAGAACGCTCAGAAATGTCAGTCGGGGCAATACAAGACTTCACGATGAGTGTGTGTGTGTGTGAGTGTGGCTTAAGAAGTCGCATAGATGAGCATCAGGTGAACTAGCAATCCGAGTCCTGGTACAGGATGATGGGAAATGGAGTTCGGAGAGAGAAGTCAATACTCGGGTGATGGTGACCTGTGGTGACGATCGGGGGAACCACAGAGGCCGGATTCGTTACACCGATGGCCGTCTAGGTGACGAGGTCCTCACTGCGGATCTGTCTTTGTGGCTCATCTATTGGCGCTTTTCCACTGCATGGTACGGCACGGCACGGTTCGGTACGGTTCACTTTTGGGGGGTTTTCCACTGGGTACTGTACCTGGTACTTTTTTAGTACCACCTCAGCCGAGGTTCCAAGCGATCCGTACCGTTACCAAAACGTGACGTGTAAACTCTACTGATCACTGATTGGCCGGAGAAAATCGTCATTACTGCGTCACTGAACTTGCGACACGAGACCCTCCTCTACAGCCCTACCCGCTAGATTTAAATCAGCACAGCCAGCGAAGGATCGGACGCAACTTCTGTTTAAACAAACGCACCTTTTTGTATCAACCAACAAATGTCTGTGTCGTTGTCTGTTGAGGAGACGTTCCTCTCGTTGATAGCCGAGGAGCGGATCCAGAGAGAGCTTGATGGGTGACGCCGAAGGAAAAAGCCTTATGTATATTTTTAGAGTATGTTTTCTGTTTATATTTGTACCTTTGTATGTGTGTTTTGCTTCAATTAAAAACAATCTGATCGAATAAGTGTACCTCCAGACTATATTAAATATGTATTATTGTATGAGCACGTAATGAACCTCTTGAAAAAGACAAATGATTAATGCCATGATGATACAAACCAACACATAAATAAAAAAAACAAGGAATACGTTGAACATTTTTAAATATTATTCAAAAGTGTATTGATAATTCACAGAACATTCTACGAGAATACACAGTCTCTGCTGCTGGGGGGGCATTCTCATAAACCTCTCCATTGCTGTTAAACACATCCACATGCCGAGAATGAAGAACACCATTCTGCCGATATGCTCCTTTGTTGTGAGTTTGTTTGTGGCACGTTTACGATGATGTCATCGCAGTAGAGGCGGAGCAAACTATAATGACACGTGAATAATCCCGCCCACTCTAAAGCAGTACTAAACTGCAGTGGAAACGCAAACCGACCCGTGCTGTGCCGAACCGAACCGAACTGAACCGAACCGAGTCGTACCACGCAGTGGAAAAGCGCCATATGTGTCCTAGGGTTGTCTCTAGAAGCTGATTCACCATCTGATCTGGATACAGTGACCTAGGAAAGAGAAAGAAACAGACTAACATTAGCGTAGATGTCAATCTTCTTACGATGTAACAAGTACATCGTGTTTTATGGGAAGTGTTCCCGGTTCCGGTTGACCTAATTAATGCAGCCTAACAATCCTTTAACGGATGTGAATATTAGTGTGTTATGTGAACGCCAGGTTAAAGAGATGGGTCTTTAATCTAGAGTGTGGCACTAGAACTGTAAAAGAATGATGTGATCGATAGTGTCGAACGCAGCGCTAAGATCCAGGAGCACTAATAGAGAGATACAACCACGATCGGATGATAAGAGCAGGTCATTAGTCACTCTAATGAGAGCAGTCTCAGTAATATGAGATGCTCTAAATCCTGACTGGAAATCCTCACAGATATCATTTTTCTCAAAGAAGGAATATAATTGTGCAGATACTACCTTTTCTAGTATCTTTGACAGAAAAGAGAGATTCGAGATTTGTGTGTGTGTGTGTGTGTGTTTGAGAGAGAGTGTGAGTGTGTGTGTGTGTGTGTGTGTGTTGTTTGAGAGTGAGTGTGTGTTGTGTGTGTGTGTGTGTGTGTGTGTGTGTTTGAGAGCGTGAGTGTGCGTGTGTGTGTGTGTGTGTGTGTGTGTGTGTGTGTGTGTGTGTGTGCGTGTGTGTGTGTTGAGAGAGTGGTGTGTGTGTGTGTGTGTGTGTGTGTTTGAGAGAGAGTGTGTGTGTGTGTGTGTGTGTGTGTGTGTGTGTGTGTGTGTGTTTAAGAGTGAGAGTGTGTGTGTGTGTGTTTAAGAGAGTGTGTGTGTGTGTGTGTGTGTGTGTGTGTGTGTGTGTGTGTGTGTGTGTGTGTGTGTGTGTGTGTGTGTGTGTGTTTGAGAGAGTGAGTGTGTGTGTGTGTGTGTGTGTGTGTGTGTGTGTGTACTATATATATTCTACATATATTTAGTATAATTAATGTTGAATTTATTAATGTACATAAAATATACATACTGTATAAGATTCATATATACATTTAATTTTTTTACCTAAATATATACATTTTATTAAATAATGCTTTATTTATATTATATAATTATTTAAAATAACATGTTTTAATATAATAACAACACTAATTATGATATTATTTATAATATAATAGTCATTATATCATCAGTTATGTATTATATATTTAATGCTACATGTATTTCATATAATTAATATTAGATCTAATATAGTTTTTATAGTTACTAGTCACACATTTTCTGAAATCTGACACTCAAACAGCAGAAGCACACGCCGAATCTGCAAAATCATATGCTAATTCTCAGCCTTTGACTCAATGTCATTAACACATAATTCTCTATGTAACACAAAAATCTGTCAGGAATCAATATTACGGCAAAGGTGTTTGCACATGTTTGCTTTTGTTGTGATATTTTGAATGCAGTGCAAGAGATAAGTGAGGCTTTTTGCATTTTGTGTGTGCAATGGTTGGTTTTTGTGTGTGAAGTTCTGAAAAAAAGAGGCAAAGTTTTGAAAATGTGCGTAAGCAAAAACTATAGTATGCATGAAATGTTAGACTTTAAGCCACACATGGTGTTGCTTTGTGACGAGCTGGTCATGAATGCATTATGAGCTCCTGAGGTCTGGTGAGGAGCAGGTTACGAGTGTTTAACAGAGTGTGCTGTGAATCTGCGGCCGCAGGGCTTTGACCGCTGGGCTTACATCCTCTCCCTGAGTAAACAAGCGTGTTCTCATGAACGTCTCACACTGATGTCACTGATCCAAGTGTTTGTGTTTGTGCTGCAGACACAGATGCTCTCTAGCGCCACCTTCAGATCATCATGACACCAAACCCCTCAGTCCTGCTGCTGCTCACAACACTGCTGGACACACACGTGAGTCTCTTCAGATATCATATTGATATTTATCAAACAACAAAGCTGTTTAATCGTAGATTTATTAATAATGAGTTACGTTGTACATATTTAAGACTATATGTATTTGTATATTTAATAATATTTTCAAGTTTCTCTTATTTCTACATTTTAAAGTGCCCCTATTATGGGTTATGAAAGATTCATATTTTGGTTTTGGTTGTCCTCAACAACAGGTTGACATGCATGCAAGGTGAAAAAACACTTTCATTGTCTTATGATATGAATATATTACCTTATTTTACCTTACGTGCTCAACGACTTACAAACGATTCGCTCAACGATTAATTTTACCAAACTCCTCCTTTTGTGTGACGATTGGTTGATTGGTCTCATTCTCATCTCATGTAACGCCTGATAAAGCAGTGTTTGTGATGCTTTGTGTACAGCGTTACCGGGGAAACCGCTCCAAAAGCGGCATCTAGTGGCAAAGAATGAATTTGCATTTTCATTCAGACCAACGTGAAAAGACCAACAAGTAGGCGGGCAATATGCTAATGTTTCATTTTGACATCAACACAAAAACGCTTGGGATTGGTTTTAAAAACGATTTGTTTCAATAATTCAGAATCGACTCTTTCTTTTGAGAGACAGTAACTTTATACATGGTGCACTTTCAGATTTAAAACTTTGCATGATGTTTTCATTCACTTACAGCTGTTACTCTGCATGAAAGATCATTTTCAAAAATCCATAATCAGGGTACTTTAAGTTACACTCAGTATTATAACAAATACAATCCATGTATTTTATGCAAGGCAAAAGGCATTTCCAGCGCAAAACGAATTAATACAATGTATATAACCTTTATTTCCTGGAAGGAGTGTTTCTCTGTATTTCTATATAACTAAGCAGCTGGGTTGTTTCATCGGAGACGAGCTCAACCCAACTGTTAGGTAGAAAGAAATAACCCAGCACCTATTATAAACAACCCAATAAAATGACCCAGCACCTATTATAAACAACCCAATAAAATGACCCAGCACCTATTATAAACAACACAATAAAATGACCCAACACCTATTATAAACAACCCAATAAAATGACCCAGCACCTATTATAAACAACCCAATAAAATGACCCATCATCTATTATAAACAACCCAATAAAATGACCCAGCACCTATTATAAACAACCCAATAAAATTACCCAGCACCTATTATAAACAACCCAATACAATTACCCAGCACCTATTATAAACAACCCAATAAAATGACCCAGCACCTATTATAAACAACACAATACAATGACCCAACACCTATTATGAACAACCCAATAAAATGACCCAACACCTATTATAAACAACCCAATAAAATGACCCAGCACCTATTATAAACAACCCAATAAAATGACCCAGCACCTATTATAAACAACCCAATAAAATGACCCAACACCTTTTATAAACTACCCATTGAAATGACCCATAAACTATTATAAACAACCCAATAAAATGACCCAGCACCTATTATAAACAACCCAATAAAATGACCCAGCACCTATTATAAACAATCCAATAAAATGACCCAACACCTATTATAAACAACCCAATAAAATGACCCAGCACTTATTATAAACAACCCAATAAAATGACCCAACACCTATTATAAACAACCCAATAAAATGACCCAGCACCTATTATAAACAACCCAATAAAATGACCCAACACCTATTATAAACAACCCAATAAAATGACCCAGCACCTATTATAAACAACCCAATAAAATGACCCAGCACCTATTATAAACAACCCAATAAAATGACCCAACACCTATTATAAACAACCCAATAAAATGACCCAGCACCTATTATAAACAACCCAATAAAATGACCCAACACCTATTATAAACAACCCAATAAAATGACCCAGCACCTGTTATAAACAACCAAATAAAATGACCCAGCACCTATTATAAACAACCCAATAAAATGACCCAACACCTATTATAAACAACCCAATAAAATGACCCAGCACCTATTATAAACAACCCAAATAAAATGACCCAGCACCTATTATAAACAACCCAATAAAATGACCCAACACCTATTATAAACAACCCAATAAAATGACCCAGCACTATTATAAACAACCCAATAAAATGACCCAGCACCTATTATAAACAACCCAATAAAATGACCCAGCACCTATTATAAACAACCCAATAAAATGACCCAGCACCTATTATAAACAACCCAATAAAATGACCCAACACCTATTATAAACAACCCAATAAAATGACCCAGCACCTATTATAAACAACCCAATAAAATGACCCAGCACCTATTATAAACAACCCAATAAAATGACCCAACACCTATTATAAACAACCCAATAAATGACCCAGCACCTGTTATAAACAACCCAATAAAATGACCCAGCACCTATTATAAACAACCCAATAAAATGACCCAACACCTATTATAAACAACCCAATAAAATGACCCAGCACCTATTATAAACAACCCAATAAAATGACCCAGCACCTATTATAAACAACCCAATAAATGACCCAACACCTATTATAAACAACCCAATAAAATGACCCAGCACCTATTATAAACAACCCAATAAATGACCCAGCACCTATTATAAACAACCCAATAAATGACCCAACACCTATTATAAACAACCCAATAAAATGACCCAGCACCTATTATAAACAACCCAATAAAATGACCCAACACCTATTATAAACAACCCAATAAAATGACCCAGCACCTATTATAAACAACCCAATAAAATGACCCAGCACCTATTATAAACAACCCAATAAAATGACCCAACACCTATTATAAACAACCCAATAAATGACCCAGCACCTATTATAAACAACCCAAATAAAATGACCCAGCACCTATTATAAACAACCCAATAAAATGACCCAACACCTATTATAAACAACCCAATAAAATGACCCAGCACCTGTTATAAACAACCAAATAAAATGACCCAGCACCTGTTATAAAGAACCCAATAAAATGACCTAACACATATTATAAACAACCCAATAAAATGACCCATCATCTATTATAAACAACCCAATAAAATGACCCAGCACCTGTTATAAAGAACCCAATAAAATGACCTAACACATATTATAAACAACCCAATAAAATGACCCAGCACCTATTATAAACAACCCAATAAAATGACCCAGCACCTATTATAAACAACCCAATAAAATGACCCAGCACCTATTATAAACAACCCAATAAAATGACCCAGCACCTATTATAAACAACCCAATAAAATGACCCAGCACCTATTATAAACAACCCAATGAAATGACCCATAAACTATTATAAACAACCCAATAAAATGACCCAGCACCTATTATAAACAACCCAATGAAATGACCCATAAACTATTATAAACAACCCAATAAAATGACCCAGCACCTATTATAAACAACCCAATATAATGACCCAACACCTTTTATAAACTACCCAATGAAATTACCCATAAACTATTATAAACAACCCAATAAAATGACCCAGCACCTATTATAAACAACCCAATAACATGACCCAACACCTATTATAAACAACCCAATAAAATGACCCAGCACCTATTATAAACAACCCAATAAAATTACCCAACACCTATTATAAACAACACAATAAAATGACCCAGCACCTATTATAAACAACCCAATAAAATGACCCAGCACCTATTATAAACAACCAAATAAAATTACCCAACACCTATTATAAACAACACAATAAAATGACCCAGCACCTATTATAAACAACCCAATAAAATTACCCAACACCTATTATAAACAACCCAATAAAATGACCCAGCACCTATTATAAACAACACAATAAAATGACCCAGCACCTATTATAAACAACCCAATAAAATGACCCATCATCTATTATAAACAACCCAATAAAATGACCCATCATCTATTATAAACAACCCAATAAAATGACCCAGCACCTATTATAAACAACCCAATAAAATTACCCAGCACCTATTATAAACAACCCAATAAAATAACCCATAAACTATTATAAACAACACAATAAAATGACCCAGCACCTATTATAAACAACCCAATAAAATGACCCAGCACCTATTATAAACAACCCAATAAAATGACCCATCACCTATTATAAACAACCCAATAAAATGACCCAGCACCTATTATAAACAACCCAATAAAATTACCCAGCACCTATTATAAACAACCCAATAAAATAACCCATAAACTATTATAAACAACACAATAAAATGACCTATCATCTATTATAAACAACTCAATAAAATTACCCAACAGGCTGAACCCAGCATTTGGGTAAAAATAAATAAATGAACCCAGCATTTCTAGAGTGTACTGATAAAAGCACTCAAGAGTGTTGAGTCAGTTGATGTGCGCGAGCTCTGATTGTGAAGTGTGCTGGTTTCTCTGTAATGTTGCAGCTGTGTGAAGATGCTCATGGCGGCAGATATCCCAGGATCCTCTGCTGACCTGAGCGTGACGCAGGATCAGATCCTCTCGGCTCAGTTTGAGTGTTACCTAAAGATCATGTACGATCCGCCGCACCAAGACTCGGGTGAGACGCACACCAACATACACTAATACCGAGCGATAGTGATCATTAAAACATGACATTAATACTTGTGAGTACATGATACAAGGGTTCTCTTGGCTTTCTTAAGAAGCAGAATTGCATAACATTAAGACTCTTTTTCAGTGAATATAGTTATTATATTAGCCTAATATATTATACATTTTTGGCCTCTTAGCATCTTTGTTAAATATAGGTTTAAAACAAGATCACACTATCTGTGCTGTTATTGTTAACTAATACTATTACAAATAATCATCATTCATTTAAATAAAGCTGAAATAAAATACAATATAAATAAAAAGTAGAATAAATAATATAATAAAAAAAACACATGATTAGAAACATCGTCTTGGGGAAAAAAATGAAATAAAATACGTTTATTATTATTATTATTATTATTTGTAATTTATTTACTTAAACTAAATAGAAATATAATCTAAATAGAAATATTAGAAATATATTAAATGGTAAAAGCACACACAAAAATGACTAAAAC